>CM036556.1:18285374-18507874 GCA_020745685.1 Tautogolabrus adspersus | reverse complement strand
GCCTGTTAACCACAGCTACAGCACCATCTAGTGGTGAGTGGCTGCACTACAGCTTAGACACAACATTCGACCAGCGTTGTTGGCCTACATTAAAGGAATATGAACCGTTAGCAATTCTGGTGGCGACTAGTGAGTGTGACTGTTTAATGTCTAGTCAACTAGCATTACCAATGAGCAGCTGTGGCTTAACAGCTCAGTTGGTAGAGTCGGTCATCTCTCAACCGGAAGGTCGGGGGTTCAATCCCCAGCTCCTGCAGTCATATGTGGATGTGTCCTTGGGCAAGACACCGACCCCAATTTGCTCCCAAAGATACACCAGCGGTGTTTATGACTGGGATTAGTTTTGATGGACAGCCTTCTGTTTCGAGCTCTTGCAGATTCTTCAAATGGTGATCACACAGTGGTGGGTTTAAAAAAAGGGTATTAAATGTTTATAAATGCTCCTTTCAGACCTTTATTTGTTCTCATTCTATACATTTATTTTTCTGAAATGATTGATAAATGAGCCAGGCCCAAAGTTCCAGAAATGTCTTACAAATACACACTTAAAACACTTTAAAAAAAGTATATTTGAAATCAATTTTATACTTAAGGCATGAACATATACAGCTACACACACACACACACACGCACGCACGCACGCACGCACGCACGCACACACACACACACACACACACACACACACACACACACTCCCACTTACTGCTAAAGACCATTTGTATAAAACAGGAGGAAAGAATAAATAAATGTTTTCAGTAGCTGGAAAGTTATCAACTCCTTAGTTGGAGGGCTACACAAACACACCAGTCTGGACCCTCAGAAACACACACACACACACACACACACACACACACACACACACACACACACACACACACACACACACACACACACACAGCGAGTCTTGCTCCAGGACCAACACAAATAACCGAGCAGAAAAAAAAACCTTCTTAGTAAAAATGTAGCGCCGACTGCCAAGGCCACGGTTCTCCCTTTTTATCACAATAAATCATAGTGAAAAGTTGGACTGGTGTGTGTGTGTGTTTGTGAGTGTGTGTAAGCGCTGCCTTTGTTTTCCATTCCACTTATAAAGGTCGGGCCCCTCGGGAGTCATTATATCACCCCTGATATTAATGCCTATGAGCTGAGGCTATTACTCCGTGTGTGTGTGAGCATGTGTGTCTTCACCATGTGTTTCTACTAATACAATTTGTCTGAAAAGTTCACTTCATTATTTGAGTATTACGTGCATCTGTTATTTTCTAAATTCATTTAGCTTGGGATCACATGCTCATCACTGTCAGGAAATGCATAGGTATGAATTCAGCTGATAAACGTGACTTATTTTGAACTCTATTGAGCATCTGTACACCAATGATTGTCCTTCTGTGTGCGTGTTTGTCAGTTTGTGTAATTCACCCTTGAATCCAAACTGTATGTTGTAATCTTTCGGCTGTCTTCGGGTCAGGTGTTTGATTCTTCGCCACCTCTTCTCTAGCTTCTGCAGGCTTCGTATTTTCAGTGGCAGATCTATCTGGAAGAATGTCCATTCAATTCTTATCCATGATCTTATATGCGGAGTGATTTAGCTATGACTGGAGCAACTTTGATTTTTGATAGCAACCAAGATGGATCACACAAATGCGCTTAATCTACTATCGCAATTGAATGAAGACCATTATTGCTCTTTTTTGTTGTTGGACGTAAATTAAAAGACCACCTGTGTGTCTGTAAAATAAGAGTATAAAGGCTTAGTATAGATCAGGTATCATTTAAATTTTTACTAGGTTCTATTAAGGTAAATATCTCTGGATCAGCCTTGCAGTGTTTTTTTCCTCATGTAGAAATCAGTTTGGTGGTGTTCCCCAAGGTTCGGTACTGGGTCCTCTTCCTTTTGGTTTTAACGTGATTCCTCTTGGTAGCTGTGGAACAAGACAACTCTAGAGCCTATGTTTAATTCTCTATGGGAGGTGCTTTGGTCCGCCTTCAACTCAGATGAAATATTTAGAACTTTCTGAATGTGGAAATCTTACAAATATAAAAAAAAGACTGGTTGAATATTTTGTTCAAACCTCAACTAAAAAGAAATGCTGTGCACCTGCCCTGTCGAGGTTTAGGGAAATAGACCACCACTTTGACTTGCAGCAGTTCTTACTACCAGTTCCTTTTGCAGATGTGACTGTTTTTATTTCCCTTTTCAGTGCACCTGATTTAAATGTTAAAAATCTCTTCTGGTGTCACACAAACACCCGGCTAAAGGCACAACCATAGCTTCAATGTACGGAGATTGACAGCGGCAGCAAAAATGCCTGCAAAAATCAAGGCGAGGGCCAAGCATTCGCTGGAGTTGTGGTGCAGCTGTGCGACACATGGAGCCCATGAATAAATTAAAACACAAACCACAAGGAAATTAGACCAAGGCGACAGTGTAAGGGATGGAAAAGGGAGGACGAGAGGGAGGAAAAAGTTGTGGTTGAACTTTGCGGCTGCAAGAATCCAGAGAAAAGACGTAAGAAAAGTTTAAAATGTGTCTTTGTATCGATCAGAGCGGATACCAAACGAAGGCTGACTCAAAACATTTTTAAATCTTCTCCTGCATTGCTTCCACCAAAACAGGATGGGAACACATGCACCGCTTGTTCAATGACGCACTCGGTCACAAACACGGATCACATATACACATAATCACATACAATGACGCATGAATGCATAAATATTTCCTAATGCAAGCGCAAACGCTCTTCTGATTGGTACCCGCTGAATCATGCTGGCAGAGCGTTAGCGCAGGTTTAGTTTGGACACCACGCTCGCTAAGCTCAGGCATTTGTGCACTTGATCCAGTAATGTTAGACGACTGACGACCTGCACTTAATCCCCATTAACTGTCAATCAAAAGGGGAAAGCGGAGAAGTGAGTGACGGCTATTGAGTTTGTAGTCCAGAAAGAACTGGACCAATGCAAAGTAGAGGACAAATCTGTGCTCTGACTGCTCTCTCAAACAGAGACATTTTTCTATGTCTATTTATATTGATTTAAGCAACAAAAGCATGAAACTGATTCATCTAAGAGACGATGGTGTCTGTTCACTCACTCTCAGCTGTGTTGCTAAGATTATTTCAAATAAGATGAAACATTTAGGAAGCGTGCATGACATAAACTACAAACTCTGTCCTACAAATATCAGCCTAGTTTGCCGTCCTGCACGAGTCCCCCCTCCTCTCTCTTACTCTCACTTACCATCTGCCAGATGTGGGTGTGTGGAGGTCAGGAGAGCACGATGGAGGGAGGAGGAGAAAAGAGGGGATAGAGGTATAATTTCACACCTGTCAGGTTCACAGCTTCAGAAAAGACGACAGGCGAGGGAGACGGTGGAAAGGTGAGAAGCCCAAAAAGTCTTTTCTCCATCTCCTTTCTGCTTTTGTTTAAGAAAATGAAAAAAAAACGAACACATGAAAGTGATCCTCCAAGAAGTTCTTAAATGTAGTTGTGAGAAATTCTGGCGAGTTAATTGTGGCATTATTGGGTTTTTGGGATTTAGAAATGTCTTTGAGTACAGTTTATTGATATGAATATTTAAATGTTCGGCTGTTCAAATTAAAGTTCAATCATCTTTTACATCTCCTGAGACATTATACATTTAATATATTTCTGTAAACCTCCGCTGTACTAAGGTAAAGTGCTAATTTGCCAATTCATGCAAACAATTTGTACAAATTTCACGCTTAAAGGTGGAGACCGCAGCGTTCTACGTTGCAGCTTGGGCCCCTCCTCCTGGGCTCATCGCCCCCAGAAGTGCACGCTTATTGCAGGACGTAGTGTGTATGTTTACTGCTTGTACCTACACTGCAAGCTACACAGCTAACTGCGGGTGTTTGGCACCTGTGTGTTCAACAGAAGGCAGGCCAACTCTGTGTCTGAGGGTAAAAGCCAACCAAAGGTTCACCCTCACTTTGGAGTGAGCCCTTAAGGCCCACCCATAACGCTGTGCGAAAAATAAATGACCCAAAATGAATGCAACTGATGAGCAGTGTGAGCAGCAAGAGTTGAATGATCTCTTATATATTGTGAGAAAATGTCATCATGTGTTTTTGGTTTGTTGCTACTTTAAAGCTGTAAAAAGTAGAGGATGTAGCAGAATGATCAATACCTCGTAAGAAGAAGAACAAAGCATAGACTAATGATGCTAAAACTTAAGGAGAGCTTTTTTTCAGAGTGTTTTTAAGTTCTTTAAATTCCCTGGTCCAATGGTCACGTTAAAACAACTTCTCAATCCTTCTAAAACAGTCCTGCACACTTTAAGACTACAGCTTTATCAAAAATACGGCTTTCATCTCAATGAATAAATACAAAGAAAACATGAACACAGCTCAGATGGTTTAAAGGAACAAAAGGTGAACCTTCTTTATTTAAGGACCAAGATACGCTTCGACATTTATAATACTGCTGTCGTGTGTCTAAACGCTCCAGAGAAATATCCTATTGAACAGTATAAGATGCTAATCAGGAAAAGGTCTTGAAGTAATGAGAAAAAGATATCAATAGGAGATTTTTGTTCTGTGATAAAAGCGGGCGTGTTTCTGTTTGAAACCTTGCCCTGCTGTTGAACTGTGGGTCTGTGCGTGATTAACAGAAGAGAGAAGAATGTGGTTCACTAACAACACGAGCCCCGAGGACGCTGCCTTCCCAGGCTGTAAAACACATTGCGGTGCTGTTCACACACACACACACACACACACACACACACACACACACACACACACACACACACACACACACACACACACACACACACACACACACACACACACAGAGCAGACGTCCTGCTGGTTTCAAACTCAACAGCTGTCAGGGTGTGAAACCTGATAAAAGCCGAAGAGACTAAAGCCGAGGGATCGTCCAACTTTTGATAATCAGGTGATACTTTAGTGATCCAGAAGAGGTCAAACGTCAGAGTTAAGCTGTGGAGCAGCGGGGAAAGATTTACTGTTTTGTTCACTAATGCTTTACTAATCAATAAATTTTTATACAAGCAATAAATCACAGGGGAGTAAAGTGAACGGGATAAATCTACACGCTGCTAAGCAGTCATTTTACCTCATTGTTTGGGTTCTGACAAAGATTACGGTATGTTTCAGTTTCAGTGTCTCAAAGATTCAATTTCCAGCAGCTAGCGGGCAGCTGTTAACTGCAGTTCATCTCGAGTCCTCTGTATGCGATCGTCTTAACACAAAACAGTCTGCAAGGGTAGCAACTACTGAGAGAAGAAGGTATCTAGACAACCCAGAAGTGGATGGAGACCATTAGGGGTTCTGTGTCTGCAGGATTTGCACCACGAATAGTTACCCCTAAATTCCACCAGATGCGTGTTCGGTCCACCTCCGCTCCGCCACGGCAGCAGAGCTGATAGGTTACTTTAGTTAATGTGTGTGCTTCCACTGGCTCTTCTGCGCTGCGACTCAGCTCCGTCTCAGCTCCAGCAGTCCGGAGTCCTCCGCAGCCGCTACGCAAGGCTTCTATTTTACCCGGAGCACGCCGCATCAATTTACCACAGAGCAGACGAAGCAGAACAGGAAGTCAGACACCAAAACAACAATAAAACATTTGGTTTATTTTCAGAATAAAACACTCAGTTATAAACGGTTCAGAACTATGTCCTCACGTGTGTTTGTTGAAGTGTTTGTAAGGGTTTTATACGGCCTTATACCACATACCTTACCGCAGGAACTCCTTTGTCTCTGCACTCCAGCTGTCCCGCGTTGCTGCTCCGTGCTGCACTCTGAAAACACAGCCTGTGGGTGTTGATGGATAAGGTTGCAGGGAGCCAAAGGAGCAGAGCGGACATGCAATGCACACGTATCTGGTGGAAGTTATAGCAACTTGCCTGTGTAAATGAGAGGACAAGGCCTTAAAGCAGCACTAGGTAACTTTCTCACCTTAAAATAGAAGCTTCAAAGTCGATCTAATAGCACAGTAACTTACAACAGGGAGATTGGCATCACTCCCATGTCCACAGAGCGCACCTGTCAACAGTTTACTGCACTACGTAACTTTGGCGGCGGGTCACGGTTCTTTCCTGAGAAATGCGTACGGCTTAACGGCGCTAGTTCACACACCAGCCTTCAGCTAGTTAGCCCGTCTTGATGGCTGAGGCAAAGAAACAGAAGGAAATCTTTCTGCTGATAATCCATTCCCCCCCAGTTTACGTTGGATTTTATGAACACACCTGCCACTTAAGGACGCATTGAAGTCTCAGGTCCAGAGCATAACATCATCCTGGTCATTTAGCCGAATGATCCATAAATATGACTTTTATCACTACGTCAATACGTGGATTGATGCAAAGACTTGAATATTCTTTTTTATAGCTTTATTAGAAGTGACACACCATAAACAAGTCATAAAAAGCCTGTCTACTAAAACGTGTTTTAAGATGCCTCTCAGTTTATGTCTGATGACGCCATGCGACAAGAGTCACAGAGAGCATGTGTCAGCTCAGGCGCCGCAGGGCCGTAATGACCTGGGAGAAAAGAAATGTATCAACCGGAGCCATTTAAAGGCTAAGTGGAGGTCGAGGGTCAGCTCCTGAGTCTGGGAGTCTGCTTTCATTATTCAATATTTGATATTTATGAGATGGATTCAGCGCACGGTTTGAGAGGCAGAGGGACACGGAAAGAGCTCGTTGGTGTAATTTACAGCTCATCAGAGGTCGAAGAGCAAACGGGACGTAATGACATCATACAAATGTGTCTGATCAAAGTACAGGCGTTAAAAGGAATCACTGCTTTTCACACTGACTCTGAATGTGATTCTTAGAGTCTAAGAACATTACAGAAAATATCCGTGCACAGACAGACCATTTTATTCAACAGTAAGATGCTTTTATTTACAATTGAAACATTTGTAAAAATCTTGAAAGCTACCAAACCCCGTTGACAAAAAAAGTAATGTGATCTCAGAACATGGGTGCTCTCCCTCTGCAGTTTGTTTTTGCTACTGTTGTAGATTTAAAGGCAGATTATGTAAATTCCACCACCAGGGGGCTCGCAATCAAAACAATATCAAAACATGACGTGTGAGCTGCTTGGGAATCATGGGAGTGATTCTCTCTGCTGCCTTCATTGTTGAAGTTTCGATAGCTTTTAATTTTCACCTTTCAGAGTATTCATTGACATACTGATGTTGGGTCTAAAAAGATACAGACTTTTAATAAATACGTTTGAAAGACGGAGATCAAGCCGGATCAAACCAGAGAAAAAAAGATTAATCAGACGAGTGTGTGGACAGAGAAATGGATGGAGCTGTCAGCTTCTTCCAAACAGACCGATCTCCCTCCTCAGATCTCCCTCCTCCTCCTCTCCTTCATTAGAGAACACACCAGTGTCTTCAAACACACGCACACACACACAAACTGCAGGGGTCTTGATATACGAGGGTTGTGGTCATGTGCTTGGCTGGCAGTTGCCGCCGGTGGCGATTGAATCACAAACCGCAATGATGTCATATCTGTCTGGCTTGATAGTGTGTGTGTGTGTGTGTGTGTGTGTGTGTGTGTGTTAAGACCCGACTGACCTCAGCCTTACAGTAAATCTCTCCTATTTTCTTTTCGTTGTCTCTATTCTTCACCCTTAAGATGAGACCTGATGCCACATGTGCAATTACTGGCAGTGAACTCAGCCTGCAGGGTTGATATACGGAGAATTACCCGGGATTACCTCGGCTACCATTACTGAGCGCTCAAGAGGAGGCAACGTCATATTTCAGAATGGAAAACAGGACCTGCAGACATGAGTTAAATGAGGTTTATGGGGACATTAATAGTCAGACCAGTAATTATAACCCTCCTTTTATTAATCGGCACAGTTAGTTAAAAGTCTGGACACAAAGACAATGTTTGATATACGTTGGTAATATGATGTCTGGTGTGTCACGTAAACTTGTTTTTTCCAACCATGCTGGATGAATCACATCATAATCAGAGATGGAGGAGTTGGAGTTGTTTTTTATCCAAGATAAGCTTGATTGACGCAAAATGAAAGGGATCAATGAGAATGAAACGTCATGTTCGCTCAGAGTTTGACTTTTAAAATGTCATGTTACCCAGTGGAGGATCTGCAAGAACTTTTGGAATCCTTTGAGGTCTCCAGCCTAGGCTCTAAAGTCAAGTTCAACACTTGGCGTATGTTGAAAACTCAGCACCAATGACCTACCTTTAAGCTGGAGCTATACTTTGCATGGAGTGCTCAGAGAGATACCTTACAGCAAACTTAAAGGTCACATATTATCGTCTTTTTCAACCAGTTTAAATAAGTCTCAGAGCTCCCCAAAACACGTCTGTGAAGTTTCTTGTTCTAAATCCACTCTGATCCTGTATTTGATCATGTCTATAAATCCCTCTATTTCAGCCCTGCTCAGAACAAGCTGTTTCTGTGTCTGTAGCTTTAAATGTAAATGAGCTGTGTCTGACCACGCCCCCTTAGAAGGGCTTGGGTGGCTCGGGCTTTCTCGCTCCATGTCCTATCATTTACGGTGAGAAGGCAGACTCAGAGGGCTGAACAAACACCTAGCTGTGGGAGTGTCACAAAACTGGGGGAGGGGTTACTGCCCTTTGTGATGTCATGAAGGGAAAATCTCCAAACAGCCTGTTTGAGCACACATTTTCTGAAAAGTGGAGCAGGCAAAAGACGGAGAGGATGGACTTTTCTCATCATTGGGGGGTTTGTAGACAGACTAGAGACACATATTAGAGTTAGAGGAACATGGTGAAGTGGATTTTGTATAATATGTGACCTGTAAAATGTAAAAAAAGCATTCTTCTTGACTCCTGCATTTTTACATCATGTTTTTTTTTTTACAATGTTGAAAAACTGTTGTGTTAATAAGTGATGCAGAGTGAGTATTTAGGTCTTGTTGTTGGTTGGACAATTGTTAGGGATTGATTAAATTTAGGATGACCCTATTTTACCCAACCCTAATGGCCCCCCCCAAAAAAATGCACCTGGGCCCCAGAAAGCTTTCCCCTTTTTCTCCCTTTATGGGTGGCCTTGACCAGATCTTCTCACTTGACACCAGTAATTTAAAGCCCATCAAAAAGTTCTTACTTTGGATAAGAGACTTTTTGTGGAACATGAGCCAAAGCTTGAATCTAGTTTCTGAACTCTTAAATGAAAGTCTATTAAAATGGTCAAACTACAGAAAAACCTTAGCACATTGGTTCTGTTTATTGTTACCGCAATAATATCAGAAAAAAAGATGTCACCAAGGAAATACCCTCCTAGTTTTGATAGGCTGTCATCTAGATCGATCCTGAGTTGCTCCAAAGTAAGGACACTTTTTCATCCTACAAATACATCCCTGTTAGTCCATCTCTCAGCATGCTGTTTGCCCTCATCAGTCCGTCCTTTAAAATCTTCCTGCAGGTGGTCGGCCTGTTATTGTCGTCCCCCAGGTGTCTAAATAGGAAGATGCTGAAAGACTTGACGGATTCTGCGAGGGATGAGGGCTTGTTCTAGATATTCAAAGACGGATGCACACACCGATAGATGTCATTAGCAGGTATTAGGGTCAGGTGCAATGGACAGATGCTTTCATAATCATCACATTCCTCCATCTTTAATCAGGGCGTCACTCATCCCTGGCACTCATCCTTTTCTGTCTCTCATCCCTCTTTCATTTCTCGCCCCAAAACCTGCTTGACTGTCAGGTGAGGACGAGGAGAAAATGCCCGCTTAGCTTGTTCACGTCTCTCTTGCCTTCTTTCCTCTCCATTAGATCTTTCATCGTAGTGTCATGCATCTCTCCTCACCTTCATTTTAACATTTTCTCATCGATTGTCCTGTCAGAGAAGTAATTTGTTCCCTTTTTTCAAACGTATGATCGGTTTGCTTTATTAACCTGCCCTCCGTGGGGGCACACAGGCATGAAAGAGGCAGTAATTGCCTTCCTTGTCGTAGCAGTTGAACTTTTACACAAATGTCCTTCAGCGACTTGAACTTTTGCCTGGTTTTTTGGCACACGTTTCAAACTAGTAAATGTGGTTGTCAGGAGAGTGAACGCTCAATGAAAGGCCTTTAACGTTTATGCCTTCACTATGTACCTCTCCATCAGGTTTTTAATGCTTCTTTTTGTGTATGCTTGAATGCCACTGATATGAATCTGACATATATTTGTAGAGAAACAATAGACGGACATCGAGTTCAACAGCTTCTAGGGAAAACCAGTTTGTTCCTCCATCAAAACTTTGATACTGATTATCCATCAAATTCTATTTTGGTTATTCTGATCAAGTTAAGCAGTCAGGATGTCAATAGATTGGTAGATGTGATCAAATATTTGTTTTCTGGAGTCACGGTGCATCGATAGTGGCTAACAGGAACGTGACGTACCTTGTTGGAACGTTCCTAGGCGACTCAATTCCTAGCCGCTTAAACAGAAATTTAAATTCAGATAAACTGACTAATTTAAAGGTAAGACAATACTCAGAAAACTGTCCGAATTTAGCACAGGTTATTTTAATTTTCAGCGGGTAAACAAACGGGGGGCGGTAGCTGCTCAGTCTGTAGGGACTTGCGTTGGGAACCGGAGGGTTGCCGTTCCGTGTCCCATTGTGGACCATCCTTCTTCTTCTTCGCAAACACATTTGGTTTGGGTATAAAATATATATTTTGACCTTGTTATTCAACCAAAAAGCCATCCTTCTGCAGTGTCTTTTGTGAGGTGAAAATATAATTTCCCTCTCTCCCCTCCTGTCCGACATGAAGCTTTAGGAATTTCTTTGGAATGAATCCAAATTGATTCGAATTTGTATTGAGCTTGTTTTGAAAATGTTCCAGTATCAGTTTACAGAGTATTCATACACATCCTCTGTGTAGTCTTGGGTTTATAATACAACTTAGTATTCAAATAAGGAATAATGCCACTCGCTACAGATCACAGAGAGGAAAAGGCAAACTATACACTTATTTGGTCTCGATAAATCAAAAGTATTAAAACTGAAACAATCGAATGTTCTGTAAAAAGGGATTTCTGCTTTTGGTGAATCTTTACCTCGCTCCGCCACTGGAGGTCGTGTTGTCACCTTCTAAGTTGCCACTGCTTGCACCCTTCCTTCTTTGCCATCCTGCATCCCTCCATCCATCCTCCCATCAGTTGGTCCTCGAGGGTCAGACTCTGGTTGTGTTTTTGTCATTTGTCAGCCCCTCTCCGCCTCTCCGCCTTTTCCACTCCTTCCCTCCCCTCTCACTCTCAGAGCAGAAACGCTTTATTGTGGTTTTTGGTGGAACTATTCCTCCTTACCCCCTGAGCTTTCGGCAAATGACGGAATAAGCCCGTGGTAACTCCTCAGCGCTGACCGCAAACATGCACCACCCCCACACCCCCCATGACTTTTCCCGAGTGTGTGTACGTAAATGTGTGTGTTTTCTCTCTGACGTCTATGGAAAAGAGTTCCCTCTTTAGTTGTTTCTTCCCTCCTGATACTATAGGGTCAAATGTGTGACAGGGGGGAGAGAGAGAGAGAGAAAGAGAGAGAGAGAGAGAGAGAGAGAAACAGAAGAACAGCGGCCCTGGAGAGAAAGTAAACGGCCCACCATCACCAGGAGCAAGCTTTAAAAAAATCCACTGTGCATTAACAGCATGCAGCAGCACGAGATCTGAGCCTGTATGACTTTTTAATGACAGCTGGATGACTGACAGAACTCTTTCCACATCTCAGACCACTGACAGCACTCCATGTAATTAAAGATTTGCCAAAATAACAGCATTTATTCACAGTTGAGCAGTAGTGGTGATGGCATCTATTCACATCTTGGTGGATGTCCCTGTCAATCAAACAGAACACTTTGATAACTGTCTTCTTAACGCTGAGGCTTTCTTCAGTGGCCTCTCTTTTCTTTGCCTTTTCTTCCTGGTTGGTACATCAATTAATGATTCCTCTTGAGTACTAACTTCTTTAATTCCAAATAAACAGAAATGTAAAACATGCTCGACGTCTTTAGCAGGTTAAAGCGTCCTCACACTGATTTGATTGAGCCCTTTAAAGACTTTTTACAAACAGAATTCAGCTGTTCCAGTCAAACCTGATACAGTGCAATATCAGCTGCCTTTCACAATACACAGTATACTCCTGCATGTGTTCTTAAATAGTTTAATAAGTTTAATAATAGTAACAAAAAGTCCCAGACACATATTTCTAAATCCTTCTAATTTATTTAAAACCGACAGTAGTGCCATCCACCATGTGATGACATGCCCTGAAAACTGTGAAGTCTGAAACTGTAACGGTTCGTTCAAATACAAACACCATTACAGGCTTTTGAAATACCATGTAACACTGCAACGTTTTAAACACCATGAATTTCTGCTTTATTGAATGGAGCTGGTGTCCTTTTAATTTCTACACCCACGTTCCTCACACAGCTGGAGCCAGGCCCTGCACCAAGTGGCGATTCTGAAGATATTGCATTTAAGAGATTGATGTGCACAGGCCTAAGGTTTGATGGCAACAACATTTCTAACAGGATAGAGACATTTCAATAGATGAGTGTTTCAGTGTATTTTCACAAGGATGGATAGGACGAAGGAGGGGAGATCAATACAAGGGACAAACTGCTCCAACTGCGGCCTCATTACTGAAGAGAAACACATACACAAACACATACAGCTTGACCCTATGCCCTCAGCATGTACATGTCTCAGGAATGCCTTGTAGCCGATAGAGAGTTTGTGTGTGTGTGTCTGAGTTCGTGTGTGTAGTAAAGGTGTTGAAAGATCAGTCACAGGGTCTAACTGCACCCTCTTGTGCTAAACAGTACCAGCTGAGGTATTGGATAGCTTGAATATAGAAGGTCAAACAGTCGTGCTATCATGCTCTTGAAACTGCTCGTGTTTGGTTGCATTTGATGCAGAAAAAAAATGCAGGCAAATTCCAGGCAGCGACCTCTGATGTTTAAAAGTGAAGTGCAAAAACTGCAGTGCCTCAAATGTCCACTTGAGGCTTGCTCCAAAAATCAAGAAATCCCCTGATTCAATCTCTGCAGCAGAGTAAACAAGATTTTCGTTTGCCCCAAGCGTTTTTCATAAATGTGCACAATTAGGGGTTTGATTGATTTGGCTGACTTGAGTGGCGTGATTTAGCTGATTACCAGGAAGCTTAAAGGCCACCTCAGCTCTACCTCTTTGACTGTTTCTAGATTCACCAAAAGCTAGGTTAAGACAGAATTTCCATTATAGTGGCCACCATCGTGTAGTCGGGTGATTGGTGAGCCACAGCCTTACCCAGTGTCCCTGCGTACTTTGCAGTGACAGCAGATTGCTACCTCTATTTTAAGCGATTACCCGCCTTTCCACAGTCATATTCAGCTTCTTCTCTCTGGACGGAGGTTTTTAGTCCCACAAAGCGGTACCAAAATAGCTTTGTTCCTGCTGCTATTACTGAGCTAAACAAGCTGTAGCGATATTTATTTGGGATTTCATTATTGATTGATATTTCTTTCTCTTGTATGCCCTGATTGGTGAAACTTTGTTTTGGATTGTTGACATGTTTAGTATCTGTTAACCAGTTCAATTCTTCTCTTACATGTTGTGTCGCTATCTCACTGGCTGCGAAATAAATCTACATACGAGTAAAAATAAAGTAACTTCAACCTGAAATTTTGTTGGGCTTCATATCGCCTCTTTAAAAACCAATGTGTGATGTCACAGAGACCATGTCCATGTTTTATTCAGTACATGGTAAACCCCTTTATATCCAGGATGAGTTGAGAATATTTGGATATTTACCAACATTCAATAGGCAGTTCATTTTAATCTTTGAATACTCAAAGATTCTTGAAAGCCTCTACTAACAGGAAAGGCATGTTATTCCTGACCACCACGGGAGTAGAAATTGGTAATTTCGAGGGTTATTTTTTCGAGCGGTCAGGGGTGGAGTTAAGGTCAGGTTCAGGTTGGGGTGGGGGTAAAGATCAGCCATGCAGTTGTGAATGTGAAGGTGTTGTTTAAAGTAAAAGTCAGGGTAAAAGGTCAAGGTAGGTCATGTAGTGGTGAGGTCATACGGGGAGTGGTTCAGTCTGTGTGTGGGTGTATTATATGACATAATCTGTTTGTCCAAATTTGTCCACAGGATTTCTGTTTGTGTGTGTGTGTGTGTGTGTGTGTGTGTGTGTGTGTGTGTGTGTGCGTGCGTGCGTGTGTGCGTGTGTGTGTGTGTGTGTGTGTGTGTGTGTGTGTGTGTGTGTATTGACGCGCCACCAACCTCGCTCAGCCCGTAAATCTGACAGAACATTTGTTTGGCCTCTGAACCATGATCACCCCTCAGAGTCCTCTTTCTCTCTCTGTGTGTGTGGAGACATTTCATGATGTCTGCTTAAGCCATCAGTGAAGAAGAGTCGAAAAAGTAACAAAGAATGGGGGGAAGTGCGATCCCAAAAAAGAAAAAGGAATCTAAAAACTTGGTGTTAAAGAGGGGGGAGGGGATTTATTAATGAAAACCTGCGATGAAAGTGGAAATATTTCAAAATGAAGCTGAGTTTGATACATTGGGGGGTCGTTTGACCCAAAGTTACTGAATTCCTTTATTTGCCACTTTTGATTGCATTTCCCAAAGTCCACTTGCAGAAGTACAGAAAGACTACTGGCCCGATTTCCATGAGACTTGGTGGAAGAGTGTAGCATGGGCCAAGGAAGAACCCATTAAATTTTGGAGTGGATCCGAAACCGACTCACGAACAAGCAATAAAGGCAGATCAATTCCCAGGAACTACTAGCCTTGGCGGAGTTCTGTGCTCTCTGAGTGCACTCCCAGGTTCTACATGAGAATACTGCCAATTCTTTGACTTATATCCATTGAATACAAGCATTTAGAGAAGCTTCTATTATCAAATACATACATTAAATGACTACTTTGAGGGAATTAAGAGTTTGCGTGCGATTGAGGTGCAGTCTATGGAGTATATTCACCATCAAACATTTTAGGCATAACTGAGCAGGAGCCAGTTATAACTTCAAGATTCATCTGAATATATCCTCAATGGTGGAGCTATACAGGCCCAGCTTTTCAACAGGCAAGGCAGGGAACTTCTTGGGGCCTTAGGCCAGTAGAGGGCATTCGTTAACATAGCTAGCAGAGCATCCAAGTGTGCTGTGCTCTGCCGGCAGTGACGAGTGCACGTCACTGAGAGTCAGGACACCGGCTGTATTGAGCGAATAGGCCAAAAGAACGTGAATTAGCTTGTAGTTACAGTATGAAATTAATTATCAGGATTCTTCAAGCAATTCCATGATGATGGTATTTAGATAATGTTTCTGCAGTCCAACCAGAAGTCGTCTCCATATTTGCGGCTTGACCAAAATCAGAAACGTAAGGACTTAATTCTTGGTCATTCTGCTTACACCTTGCAGACATATCACACCTGAGACAAGGTGTCTAAAGTAGGCATTGATTGGTTTACCAATTGGATAATTTCTGCTGATATAGTTTATTTGACTTCTTTGAATTTATCACATCTACTTTGCTGAAACCAGGTTGATGGAAAGTGCACTTTTTTCCAAGAATCCAAATGCTCACTTATCCTCATAGGTTTGGTTGACAGATGAATGGACGTACAGTATGAAGCTTAAGCGTCCAGTTTCCCCCCAAGCTCATTCTTCGCCGCCGTACCTCCTTCCCTCTGGTGATCGTCCATAGCTCAGTAATGACCATGACTCCCACAGCAAAAAACACTTTCCTCTGCACTCTTCACCCCTGGGCTTTTAGGCGGAGAAGTCAGAACGAAGAGAAATTGCGAAGCGGGCCATGATGGGAGGAAAGTATGTGGAAGGAAATGAGAAAAGGAAAGTGCAAGACAAAAGGAACGTCAGAGGCATTTTCCCTTTGCACTCTTCACCTCCAGGATTGGTGAGGTGAAAAGGGCAACGAGTAAGGACTAAAGAGGGATGAGAATTGGAAGGCTGGACTGAAGACAAGCAATAAAGGAGGGGATAGAAACAACAATGAACATATATGAGAGGAAAAAATAAGAAGTACAAACCATTCGAAGGACAGGAAAGAAGTAATGTTGGAGCGAAGAAGGGGAATGGGGAGAAGAGTGCTAGAAAAAGCGACCAAAACGTTATGGGAGGACTTTTACAAGCATGTTGAGGTCTCACTAGAAACAGGGGCCCCCCTTTGGAGGGGGTGTGTTAAACACATTGACCCCAAACTTCCCATCGAGAGAGGATGGTGATGCGGGAAAGGAAAAGGAAAAAAAGGAGAGTAGCTGGGGAACAGGGGATGACAAGATGAAATAAACGTGGAGGGAGTTAAGTGAATGAATCAGAAAATAATGAGGTCAAAGGAATCTTGCTTTCATGGAGTGCCACCATAACAGGCAGTTGTTATTTGACATAAATGACTGAAAGTGGGGCAAACGATCGATGAAAGGCACAAGGAAAAGGTAAAACAACAGACTTCTGGCTTAAAATTAAGCTAAGGTCAGAAAGAGGTTGCTAGTGGGAACCCTTTGTAAGCTTGTTGCCGAGTTCCTGACCTTTCTTCGCCTGTAACACCAGCCTTGTGAACCCTCATCACTTCATTACAAACCCTCTCCACCACATAGTGAACTCCCCAAGAGCCCATCAAGGACGCTCTTACGAGCCCCAAAGCGCTATTTAAACTACAATTTCCCAGGCAGGCCCTCAGCACTGCACAAAGGCCCTCCTGTCACCCAAAGTGACACCAAAATCGACCCAACAAACCACGACACATGGAGGATAGGCCTTGTGGTTTAGAAGCTGTGCGGTAACTACAAGGTCATGGGTTCAATCTCTTTGTTGGTCAGTTAGTAAGACACTAACCTGCTTACGACCCCTTAGATATCTTAAACATGATAATTTGTTTTGGTCAACTTATTTGTTGGTAATTAACCAATTTCTAAATGAATATTTGAGGCAGCCCAACAACTTCTACAAAAAGATTCATTTCACTCACAGGAACAAAGCCGCCAAGAACCTACTTGAAAAGCATGTTCCAAAAAAAATGGTAACCAGTTGTTCTCATAAGCCCCTGACTCTATGCCAGGGCTTGACCTTTGACAGCACCTTCTGAAATGTCAAAAATGCAGCAGCGTCGATGAGAAAATAAGCCAGGTTTTCTCATTTCCTCAAAAATTGCCTCTTCAGAGTCACATAAGATTTTTGCAGGATGCTAATGATTTGTTTTAGCAGTTGGGGGGCTCTATGGTAGCATGTTATAAATACCTTAAGGGCCCCTTAGCAGCATCTTACGAGAGGCTTATGAACTGCTCATGAACCCCGGGTCTTTTCCCAGGCACCTTAAAGTAAACAACACAGAGGCTCCTTAACCCCCGGGATGGTCGACTTACTTAACAAGACAGACACATTAGCGCTGGTGTGTGCTTAGAAATCCAGCAAAGCTTACCTGCCTTTCGTAAGTACTAAGAAAACTAAATGGTATGAACAGATTTGATAGTATATTGGGGTCATTTTGACTTTTAGAGTACTTAAACCACTAAATCAAACTTTATCAAGGAAGTTAGTCCTTAGTTTGTTTGTTCTAGAAAGAAATAATTTAATGAACTTTTTCTAATATTTAGCTTTTTAATTAAAGACATTTTCTATAAAACTGGTTTCACATGTTTCCTAGCTTAAATATCCTTAAGTCTGCATAATTGCTTGGGCATCAATCATTTAAAACAAATTGACGGCCAAACATCCCTGTCACTATGTTCTTATTGAGTTGCAATGGCTGAAGCGGGGGTAAACCCGCCTAGATAATCGGGCTGTATTATGGCATGATCCCCATTTTCCGACAATCCTAAACAAAGTCCAGATTATTTGATGGTTTTAAAGATTATCTTAAAGGTAAAAGGAAGCAAACAAGACACGCTCTTCCTCCGCCTTCAAGAGCAAGTTGGCTCGAAACGTCGCTTGTTAATAAATCCTTTAAACGAGAGCTCTTTGGTGTGCGAATCTTGTTCGATTCTTTTTACCTTTTGGTGTTTTTTTAAATCCAGCACCCACTTAGATGTGTTGTGTCTTTTCTGATTATCCTACAGATTATCTTGCCAGATTTTCCTGTGGTGTTTTAAGAGAACATCAATTTCCAAACGGGAATATTAAAAAATATGTGAAACAATTCTGATGTGGGATCCTGTTGTGTGGGGAAAACCCCAAGAACAGTCGAGCAGGAACTCTTTGGATCATCATGTGAATGAAAAGATAGCCACATGGGAAGCGAGCTGAGTGAACCGCAGCAAATCAACTTTAGTCACTTAAAGCTCGGGCTGTCACATGTACCTCACCTTCACCACTTAATCCATAGTTATTTCTTTTTTCGGTAGTACTCCAAAAATGATGGTCACCAATTCTTCCTGCCTGTCGTCTGCCATGTTTGTTTACTCCAAAGTCGCACTTGACTGCGAGGGATTTTAATGAGGTCACCTTGCTTCCATGGAACTATCCAGTAATTGACTATTTAAGTATATACCTACATCCTATGCACTGAACCTACATGATGGCGCCAGATGCCATTTCTGCTGCAAAGACTTTATTGGTGTCCTCTGCTCTGAGTTCACTAACGATTTTTTCATGTTACAGGTTAATTAGTTTGTCACAGTTCCCGTAGCGGTCTCCTCTGGCTCCCCTTTCTGTTTTATACGCCCTGAGAGCCTTTTACATGCATGTTCTTTTAACCAACTCGTGAAGAGGGTGTGAAAGTAAGAATAGAGGATGTGAAGTCCGTGTTAACAGTGTGGGAGACATGACTTTTCCCACTTGTATAATGACAGACAGTCAGGAGAGGGTCAGCATTACAGTAACACTGTGTGTGTGTGTTTGAGTGTGTGTAGGTGTGAGTCACCAAGCTCTGTGCCAGCTCTCTGTTCTGTGTCACTATTAGAGAGCTGCTCAGAGCGAACACATCATTAAATCTCATAAAAAGCCTTTATTCACCCCCAAATTATCACGGCGACATGTGTGAACCAAGCCTGAAAGTGTGTGTGTGTGTGTTGGGATATTTTGTCGTAATACTGAACACGAGACAGACAGTCTGAGAGAGTCCACAAAGAGTGCCATATCCCTCTTATAAAAGCCTTTGTATTTTGTAATGCTTTTGGATGAAGTGTGTGTGGGTGTGTCTGTGTGTGCGCAGCGGTTGGTCATGTCATGTCAATGTAATTGAGTATGATGACTTCTTACTGTAGGTGCCAGGGAGAGAAAGGGAGAGAGAGCAAGATGGGAAAAAAGCCTGGAAAGGGACACACAGGGAGTCAAAGCCCAGTTACACCAGGAAATGGAACAGCAAAATTCAGTGATGCATGAAATACTTTGTTTTAGAAGCTTGATGGTTTCAAGACTACTCATGAGGCTCATTTGTGCACTACTGTAAAGGCCACCTTAACGTCCCTAGGGTCCTATGTTCCCATGTAAGGACTATACTGCTAGGTAAGGGCTCTGATTGAAAATTACTAAAAGAAAATGGAAGTTTCAAATACAGTTTGAATAATTGATTTACAGACACTTAATGATCTTAATGTCTGACGCCTCGCTTCAACCATCGTACAGAGGCGCTGTTTGTCAACAGGCAAGGCACGCAATTGCTTGGGGCCCCAGGCCAGTAGGGGGCCAACAAGGGCTGACAGACTTTAAACCACAGCAGTGGCTCAAAATGTGCACATTTTGCAATGACAGGAGGACACATCCTTAAAGGGGGCACCATATGACAGCACTACCTCCCATTGCCCTGCCAAGCGTGGCATGCATTATCACCAAAGTGATGATAGTCACCGAAGGAAATTGAAGAGGAATTATACATCTGGGAGTGAAAAAAGAAAGAGAGACAGAGGAAGACGGGTAGGCATCCGGAAACTGGTAGACATAATGGGGATGAATGCTGGTTTGAGGGGCCCCCATTGATGTATATCGTAGATACAAACATATATGGATGATGCCTCCAAGTGTCCAATGCAAGGAAGAAGGGATAGTAACCTGATAGAAACTACATAAAGCCATGAGGGAGATGATCATTCAACTATCCAGTAGTTGGCAAAGAGGATGACTGTACTTCATGTCAAAATAATCAAGACAATCTGACTGTTTATAACGTTACAACTTAAAGCTCGGGAGAAGGAAAAAGAGAATGAATTCTAGAGTTAACTATCTGACACTAGATGACTTTAAGGCAACGCTGATATATCTTTGGTTTGGTTATGTTTATGTGCCAACATACACTATTGTACCAGAAGTATGAAGACAAACCTGTCCAATCCATTACAATGGTTTCCTGTTTCAACATGAAACATTACCCTGTCCAAAATGCCAGAACCATAAAGAAATGCGTTTACCCAGTTTGGTGTGGCAGCACTTGACTGGTCCCACCACATAAAACGCCATTGGAATGAACTGGAACACTGACTGCAAGCTAGGTCTTATCTTCAAACATCAGTGTTGGACCTCTCCAATGCTTTTGTGGCTGAATGAAGAAAATCCCTACATCCTGCTTCCAAAAATCTGGTGAACATCCTAAAACCAGCAGAGTAAAGCGAATTTACTGGAAGCAGATTAATGGAAATGGTATTGGACTGAGATGTCAAACAATCACGTGTTTGTCCATATACTGTAGCCATGTAGTGTAATCATTTCTATGAACATGATTTGCTCTCATTTCATTTTTCATGCATTCATCAGTATTATACCCCAGGACCCCACCCAGGTCAGCATATTCAAACTCTGTATGACGACTTTAGTTCAAGTTAAAAGTCAGAAGTGATTCAGCTACACAAACACACACACACACACACACACACACACACACACACACACACACGCACACACACACACACACACACACATGCATACAGGGCAAAGAAGTGCGTCACCTTGTGTACTATAAGCTGGACTGGGATTTGACCGCAGCCTACGCAAGGCGACTGGCTGGATCCATCGAACCCTCGCCCAGCAAGGTCCGGGAAGGTCTGGTCCTTGGACGGAGATTTGTGTTTTGGCTTTGGTTCGGTCATTACTCTTTGCTTTGCTCGGTGACTTCAAGTTCACCTTGAACTTTGTTTTTTCAGGACATTTTGACTTTTTCACATAGATGGTTTTCACAATAAGAGCCTTCACTTGGCTTTTTTCTTGATACAATACTTTGACTGTGATCAATCAAGACAACTGGTAGTTAAATCTTGAGTATTTTCCATTGTCAGCATACAATCATGAGGGATTTGCTGAAGGTGCACTTCAGTCATGTCAGTGATTTGATGTGAGATTATTATAAAGCTCAGTCCAGCTGGTTGGGTAATTTTTTGCCATGATGTGACATGTAGTATATTATTGGATGGGACACAATAACTGGATCTTGTCAGGACACCAAAAACTCTTAAATGGCTCTTAAATCAAAGATTTATGTCATTTGTAGGTTGGATCCTGTTTGGACACCAACATAGCGCAGCAACAAGGCCAG
The DNA here is from genome assembly GCA_020745685.1 of Tautogolabrus adspersus. NCBI lineage: Eukaryota > Metazoa > Chordata > Actinopteri > Labriformes > Labridae > Tautogolabrus > Tautogolabrus adspersus. The sequence goes on along the minus strand of CM036556.1, from coordinate 18,486,420 downwards.
TGAACTGCTGAACATTTTAAGTACAGAACTAACTCAGCTAATGCTTTACTGTACAATTAATCACAGCAAACCACCACACAGAAAGGGTTAGGGGTTAGGGGGAAATTATGTTGGGGAATAATCATCTGGAATCTTGTTGTTGTCATGGCTGTATTGACCCTGCAGGAGAACCAATGTTTGCTAAATCTTAAAATCTATGACATAAATGTATTTCGGTGTAAGAGGGGGAAAGATTGAAGTCATTGAAGTTGTCGTTGTCTGCAAAATGAAAATAAATCAAATACTAGACCAACTACTGTACGATGCTTTTGTAGGGAGTTTTAAGATGCAGCCTGTTTTTGGGGAAGGTCTCCCAGAGGGAAAAAGGTTTAAACTGTCTTCCTGCATGACAATCTCCATTAAGCAAATTCCGCAATATGCAGTTTCTGTACAGCAGTGTAACTACCAGGGTGGTAGTTGACCTCTTTGTGAAGTGTGGACCCACATACCACGAGTCGCGCTTTCCACTGGTCACTTGTTGTCTTTAATTGAGGAGCCTTTTTAATCAAACTAGCACTCCACAAAGTTTATTTACTTAACAGTATACCACCATGTCTTTGAATGCAGTATTATGACCTTATAAAGGAGAAAAGTTGCTTACAAGTGGCGCCGCCAGCCTGGTTTACATCGTTATGTATCCCTGCACACTTTGAGCAGCGATGCGGCAACTTGCAATACACAATGTATGTAACTTAGGACCCTTTGATGACCGTTCATGTCTTCTCAGCCTGCAGTGGTAACCTCACCTGTCTGCCTTCCTAAAGTTCTAGTACAGAGCTAGAGCTGAAGCAAAACCAACTCATCCAGGAGGCCCATCTCATCCAGAGGGCCCACGGCTGCTCGTCCACGGGGCTGACCTCCACCAAGAGGGTGCACTCTGAGAAGCTAAGTCTCTGACCCTGCTACTGACCAGATCTTATGGAGATCTACTTGCAGAAGAGAGACACACACAGAAACCCACAGCCTTACACTAATACATGCATGCAAACTGGCAAACGTGGTCTCTATCTGACCCTGAGGCCGTCCCAGTCATGTGGTTGTGGGAATGTCGCTGGGATTTGTGTTTCAGCGACTGCAATAACAGGGATCAAATGGGAACATGTGGATAGAATTCCAAACCCGGGTCAAAACACAGCGGTGCTTGTTTGGGCCCATTTTGATGTCGCTGCTTTTCATGAGGATTAGTTTTATGGCGTTTTTGTTTATCATTAAGAGGGAACGTGGCGAGGACAGCGCGAGCCAAAGACGTGCAACAATGCTTGTATCAGAAAGATCTGAGGCCAAGGCACACCATGTCTTCTCTGCTGAACAGTGACTCAAAACATCCATGAAACGACGAACTCCAAGTGACTTCTGTAATCTTTCAAAATGAGCCTTAATATCCATGCTGGTAACCAAAAACTGTTTGCACATGTTGTATGCTTCAGTTTGTCTCCCAGGTCGTCACTTAAACTGTGAGATTACCATTTAATTTATTGGTTACACAAAATCACCTCAATACCTGTTATTTACACTTATTATAGAAGTTGTAGTTGGTGGTGATGGTGGTGTACTTTGCTCCCATCATGCATGTTATTGGAGTGATCAAAATATTAGGAACACCTTTCAATTGAATGGACTCCAGTAAACCACCACACAAAGTTACAGTTATGGTTGAACTGTTGTAGGGATTGCATTGGATTGGATTGATGGCCGCAGTGTTATTGCTGATCAGTGTTTGTTGGCTTCTGTTCCATGTCTTCAAAAACTCACGTCATTAAGCCTGTTAAATCCTAAATAATCTAATGACACTGAGGAGACGACGTGCCACATGATCAACAGGCTGCGATACAAGTGCCTTTCTAGTCTTAGAGCCACCTGCCTTAATCTAGATCATTCATTCTCAAACTGTGGTACAAGTTTGCTGAACTGTTGGCTTTTAAAACTCTAAATCCAGCAAGGTCCCAATGACTACATCATCATTGTATATATTCTGTATGTCCCAGAATACATTTCTGCAAAATGGCATGGAGGGGTTTAAAGGTTATCAAGTTGGCTTAAAGACTAACTCTCTTTTTTAACTTCTCTGGTCAGATTTAAGGTTCCTTCCTGTCATGTGGCTGTCGTGTTTCTGTTTCTGTCTCTGTATTGTTTACTTGCTTTTGTGTAACTATACCCTAGAAAGTTGTGGTTTTCTTTTGTTATGGAACTTGTTGCCAACATTGCGTGTGTTTCAGTCTGTTTACTTGTTGTCGAGCAAAAGGGCCGCTCAGTCAAGACCCAGTTGTGACCATCACGTATGTTTTATGCATGAAGAGCACTTGCAGGAGAAAGCAGGTATTTCCTGTGTTTATACGCATAGCCCCGGCTGTCCTTTTGCCCTCATCTTTTTTAAATTTCCTGCATTTACTGTTTGCGATGGCTGGATGCCTGTTTGGTTTGTTGGGGCTGACTGGAGATTCACAGCATTTTTCATCAGGGACAATACTTAAAGAATCCAGGCCGGTGTCACGGTGCTCAACTTTTCTAGAAAATAATTTCTTTTTTTTACCATTTTGTGACCTTAGTCTACCCGGTTAGGCTTCTTTCTGCCAGGGCACAGTCTACCTTCTTAGAATTGCTGTTGCTCAAAAATTGACGTAAGCATATTTCCTTGAAGGGACCTGCAACTGTTTGGATTCACGATACCAGATGAGTAGTTAATCTTTTGCTTTTCAGCTTCAAATAAATTACACGTTTGGTCAAGGTCTTGTTTCTACAATGCACTACATTGTTAGTAAAGCATGGGAGTGCGAGGCAGATGGTTTGGCACCATTTTTATTTCTAAAAGAGCCAAAAAACACAAGGTGTGAGAGCACAATAAACTACTCTCCCATAGGTCTTTCACCCTTGCAGAAAACTCCTGAAAAACTCCTGATATTTCCAGGAGAAGCTATACATTTTTCACTCGTACTTCACCCGGAGTTTCTCCTGCCAGACCGGTAGTAGCAACTCCGAGTGAGCTAATGTGAGAACACAGCAGGATATTCTCTGGAGAATTCACCTCGAGTCAATGGGGGGGAGGAGTGACGTTTATATACTGGGACTGGAGTCAGTGCATCAACTATCTGCCCACAACCACTACGATCTCCGTGCACGTAGTAAAAACGGTTGCATTACATTTTCTGTTCGTCAGGATGTTGTTCTCTGGTCTTTTGTTGATATTGTGATTCCGCAGAACCACACATAGAATTGATATAAAGGCAAATATTCTCATTATAGCATCGTTTAGCTGACCCTGTTGCTTCGTCCGCTACTTCCGTGTCCTTTTTTTATGTCACGTCTTACCCCAGGAGACCCCCCGCCCCCCCTACCGTCTGACAGGGATAGTCTCCTTCTGTGAGGATCATATGTGAACAGCCAGGTCAGGAGAATATCCTCCTGAAGTTATCTAGATCTTCTCAGGAGTGCATATGTGAAATTGGCTTCAGTGTTCTATCTGAGTGCAGATGTTTGTCTTCTTTCTATCATCCTGATTTCAAACTCTACTCGCTGTCTTGTTTCTCAATGAAGGAATAAAAAGCTCAAAATAAATCTTTCACTTGGTTCAACACATCCAACATAGAAATGCCAGAGTTGTAAAAAGTTGCTGTCACAGATGACATTTAAAGCAGGTTCTTGGAAGGACTTGTGGCATGTGGGCGTATTGCCTTCCATTGTAATGTCATGTCATTTTAAGGAAGTCCAACCTCTGCTTTCCTGCTGTCCCTGACCTCACACAGAAATTCAAAAACAAAATAATCTCCTGTACTCCTCCTTCTGTCATCTGTCCCGTCCATCGTCTCTCCCTATCTTGTGTTTCTCATTTACTCCTTCATCTCTCGCTGTTCGCGGCCTGAGTTTTCTGAGTAATTACAGCAGAAAGTAAACACCACTTGGAGAGGCCACATCAGTCAGGATCGATACACAGGAAGGGATGCACAAACACACACACTTTTAACACACAAGCACACATGCAAAACAACATTACGAGCAAACAGCAGAGCAGTTTGTGCCAGTAATACTCCAGCTAAGAGTCAGAGTCGCCCTGAAAGAGAAATCATATAAAAAGTGTTTATTTTTCCCTCTCTGGGCCTTTGATGGACAACTGGATCCATATGGGCCTCAGCGGCTCTGTTTAGCTGCTGGGATTCAAACCCGTAAACTGTTTTCCACATGGTCAGACACACAGGGGTCACCAGTTCAAGTCCTGATTTCAACTCGTTTACGAGCGACTGCTTTGAATGTTTAATCCCCCGTCTCTTCCCACATCCTCAGATCCTTGGGGGTTAAAGGTTCGAATCAGGATTTTAAGTTGTTATTTAGTTATTTTTTTATTACAAGAAAGAGTTCATGGGGCTTCCATGTTTCTACCAAATGTTTGGATCAAAAGCTTTGAGAGAGGTCACAAGTTAACATCCTTATTAAATGTGTGGGCGTTTGTTTTTGATTTTATATATTCTCTCAGATATCTGTTTAGTTACCAAACCATGCTCTTCATTTCCAGCCCATTGTTATTATCAAACCATTAAATACAATCATGTTTGAGTTATAAAGCACAGAGTATGCACAAGTACAGGCACACTCTCTTAGTGCTAACTTCCCCCAGATACGTGTTCGGTCTTTCTCCGCTCCGCCATGGCAGGAGGGCTGATAAGTTTTTACTTAACTCAATGTGTGTGCTTCCACTGGCTCCGCTGCACTCCGTCCCAGCTCCGGCTGTCCAGAGTCCTCTGCAGCAGATATGCAAGGCCTCTACTTTTGCTGGATTCTGGAGCACGGTGCATCAATTTTCCACAGAGCAGATCGAGCAGCAAAGGAAGTCAGACACTGAAACAATGTTAAAACAACCGGTTTATTTTCAGACGGACAAGGGAGCACAGAGCCGTACCAGACACGCAATGCACACGTGGTGGAAGTAGTGGGTTACCTGGAAACCCCGAAAGCCACATTTAGTTCTCCCCTCTGTTCTTTTAGAGAGACGTCACAACTCTTGTTTTAAAAGCTGAAAAGCAAAAACGTCTGAGTCGGTTCTTGGTGTTCCTTTGTTTTTCTCTCTCCATCTTTGTCGGCCTGTTGCCCACACAGACAGATGTAAAGACTGCAGGATCTCTGTCGCTCTCCCTTTCTCTTCCTCAGCCACATCCATCCATCCTACTCTGTCTTTGTTCCACTACGTTGAGCAAAAGAAACAATCCAGAAAAGACTTAAAGAGAATAAGATGAAAGCAAAACTCTGTACTGATTGGTACGTTTGATTTAAAGAGTAATTCCTGTATTTTTTTGACCTGAGCCTTTTTTTCTTTACACATTGTGGGGGCGAAAAATGACTAAAAGGTACAAAAAAGTGGTCAACTTGCTCAGGTTGTTTCATCCCACTTCTGTGGAGGTGTTACAGGAGGAGACAGGATCGGCAGAACAAGCGGAGGAGATCAGTGCTCTCTGTGTGTTCATGTATGTGTGTGTGTGTCCTCTCTCACACTCTGCAACGTTGAAGCACAATGTGTTCATCACAGACTGGGACGCCGTTGCAGAATCAATATGAGTGAACAAAGGGGAAGGGCTGATATTCGACATTTGGGCAATCATCTGTATCAACGTTTCATTTTACCGAAAGATTTTAATTTTTTCTGTAAATGCATATATCGGTTATCGGTTAAGGAACTACTAATAATCCTCATTTGCCCTGGAAAACCAATATCAGTCATCCCCACATAGTGGTTATCATTTTGGAGCTTTGTTTCAGAGTCACGTTCTTAAAAGAGTCTCTTGTCTCTGTTGGACGTTTTAGGAAATATTTGTACCTGCTGTCCTGACAATTGTGTAGATAATAAGGCTCATACGGGTCTAAAGATACAAACTGTACATTTATTTAACGGTGTCAGTGATGGAGAGATCATCCAGGGACAAGCAGAGATGGAAGACAGGGGTGAAGAAAGAGTGATGAAATATTGTACTTGTATGGCAGATTCGATGGCGTCATGTAAGGATGCTCAAGGCTCACATGAAATCCATCCAGTGTAGGATTGACTGACTCTACCACATTATATTAACATGGAGATAAATGGACCAATTAAAAAGCCCCAAAACACATCAACTTGTCCTCTATGTGTGTGTATGTGTGTGTGTGTGTGTGTGTGTGTGTGTGTGTGTGTGTGTGTGTATTTGTGGTTTCCATGGACATCTGTGGCTGTTTATCACATCATTGAAGACAGACAGAGAGGGAAAAATTAAGATGGAGAAAGAGAGGGGAATTAATGAGAACAATTGTGTTCTTCCAGCCATGCGTGCCGGTCTTGGCTACCAGAGGAACCAGGCTGGACTCATCTTTAGAAACCAAAAGCCACAAGTAAGAAAGGTAAACTAGGAACACAAGAGAGGCAAGGAAACATCAGGCATACATATGAAAGGTTGGAGTTGATAGATGTGTGTATGAAGCTTTGGAAAGTGACTTGCAACTGTCTCGTTGATTTCTTTGAAGCTCTCTTAATGTAGATGATTACCTCTCAGGTCAGGTCTGGGACGGTGCCAGGATTTGTTTTCTCCCAGTGCTGAGGGGTAGCTTGACCAATATGTTGGGGTGCTATTTCTACAGTTTATTTTAAAAGAAAACAAAAATACCAACATTCGTGAGGGGGCTTAAACGGTGCTAGACAGATTTATGATGGGGCTCCCTAGCCCCGGTGTTGCGCTGTGCTTGGGTAAGGTCATTTTGGAAACCACGACAGTAATTTCTAAAAATAGATATCTGGATTTTAATGCATTTTTTTGTAGGCACGGACAAAAAAACGGTATTGGAAGCGTAAAGGATTCTGCTCGCAGTCAGACTAATATTGGCTAATCACGTTGGAGGGAGTAGTATGCAGGTCAACTGTCCTTGCAGTCCTCTAGCACATAATTATTGATGTATGCTCAGTACAATGTGCACTTCCCCCCCATCAACAGCTTTTCATTCTAGTATCTTTGTTGGCCTTCATACTTAGCCCCAAGTCCGACACCCTAGAGGTCCATCTGGGGGGCAAAAGAGGCAGAAAAAATTGATCGGAATCCAATCATGAAACCTGTCTTCTCTTGTCTAACTATGGGAACCCAACTGATGTGAATTAATGCAGATAACACCCTGGTTGAAGCCATCAGGGGTGTCTAATTCCTTCGATGGACCCTGCCTATAAAGCCTCCATAGGCTTTATCACCGTCAGCTGGTAGTTAACGAGTCTTGAGGTTGCCGTAACATCAGGAAGAGTAAGGAACCAACAAAGAGTCTATTTTGTAATTTTGTTAGAAGAAATTGTTGCATGTGATGCCAATTTATTTAAAGTCTTGGCAATTGGATCCTGTTCAGCAGGTATTGCTCTAAATGTCTACAGGTATTGCCCCATCTAGTCTTTCGTCTTTCACTTTCATCCATTCTCTTGATGGACTCACCCCCTTTAATAAAGGGCCCAATTCTCTTTATCATGTTTTTTCCCCAACATCGTTTAGGAATCCCCTTTAAACTCAGTCGTGTATTCTGTGCTTTATCTGTCCATCAAACTGGGTCAAACAGACATTTTCTCATGTATATTTTTCCAACCTCTATCTCACCCCTCTATTTTCCAATTCCTCCTCTGTGTTTTTTTTTCTGTCTGGATCCAGCCGTCTCTTCCTGTCTCGGTGTGGATGGTTAAAGATAAATACACCCTGACTGTGAACCACGACAACCACATGAGATGATGTCCACATTTCTCTGTACGTTACTGTTACATGAAAAAGATAGAAACTTTACCATCAAAGTATTCCGTCATTTGTCTCGCCTCAATGTCGCCTTTCTTTTATGGCAAACATAAAGTCAGGACAGCAAAATGCAAATTATATACGTACAGGGAATCCCAAAGGAGTCCATGACACAGGCTTGTATTGTTCCCCAAAGTCAGGTCAAACTCAAAATAGGGCACTACAGAAAAAGGAAATCTTTATCATGATTGACAGACAGACATAAAAGTACCATAGCAATGCTTTTGAATGTTTAAGCCAAATGACTACTTCCTTAAACTATGCAGCCAGACTCTAGCTTTTGTGATTTATTGTGTAGGTGTTTAAATTTGCAATGATTCGTTGAAACTTTTACATTCACTCTTGGTAATAATGGTTTTGTAACACAAATGCAAAGGCACTGTTGTTGATTGCACAGTTTGGCATTTGTTATGACTTAAACAACAGCTAGCAATTAATTCATCTAGGGCTGGCATTCTTCCTATTCTTTCGTTCGCACCAATTTGACCTTTTATGTAATCAAATTAATACACGACCACAGTTTTACCATAAAACTTGTTTTTGTTGGAGGTTCTTCATTTGCCATTTGTTAAAACATAACTACTTGCTGAACTATTGTTGTAAGATCTTTCGTTTAAGGACTTGTCTTTCAGCCCAACCCAGTGTCAGCAGCTCATGAAATCATCTAACAATATAACATATAGATTGTTGTATATGGATCTGAATTTTCTGAGGGGGTTTGGTGACGGGACCGGTTTTAAACTATATATTTTAATTATAAGTTGGTTTCATACATGCATTATGTTTTTACTCTACCAAAACAACTTTAGGGGGGGAGGGGAAAGTGGACCATCTTTTTAGCTGATGCAAAAATCATTTGCAATCTTTTCACATCAACCATTTGTTAGAAAGGCTTTTTTTCCCAGCTTCCCCAATTCCCTTTGTATTGGTGCTTGGTAAACTATCCAATTTGACCTGCTGTGTCACCACAAAATGTGGGTTAAATCTAAAGGGATTGTGCTTTCAAATGCTGACTCTGCAAAATAATTTTCTTGATGAATTTTGGACGAATCTTTGAAAGACTGTGGCTACCAAAAATTAATGTTAACCATTTAAAGAAGCTTAATTTATCTTAATGTTATTGCCTTAATTTGATCAGTTTTTATCTTTCAAATGACCTTAATTTAAGTCTATGTACTCATTCTTTGGTTCCCAGTATCCTTTTTTTACTGGATTTTATTTTATTGGAACTTCCCTCCTACCCATGACATTCATGAGAATAAATGACCACCACATATTCAGATCTATGAAATATATCGTACACTCGAGATATCGAGATGATCAGTTTTAACTTCTGTTGTACAATTCCATCACTTTCCTGTACAACACATGTACACACATACAGTAAGTACACACACACTCACATGTACATAGGGTATATGTCTCTTCCAATGTTTCACTTGGGCGATGTCCAACTGGCAGTCTCCATCTCCACCCAAGGCAATGGGAACCAGCTTTACTGGGAGAGACTGTGTGTGTGTGTGTGTGTGTGTGTGTGTGTGTGTGTGTGTAGACACAGCTGTCTGACAACTTCTTTCTATTCTGTGGACAGCATAAAGGAGCTTCTGTGAGTGAACATGTGAACATGGTTACACACTACACACATATACACACTGCTATCGTGCTGCGTGACCTTAGTGGTCGGTCAACTGCGGCACACGCTGGGGTCCTGACCTTGTTTGTTACCATGGTTACCTCACATGGGGGTGGGGGGTTCCATTATGAGGAAATGGCTATCTGAGAAACAGAGGAAGTCTTGTTCCAATCACCGGAAGGGTATTTATACATATAACCAAAACTTATCCAAACTGTTGTACTTCAGCTGTCGATAAAGTCACAACTCCTCCTTGCTCTGCTTAAACTCTTCTTTTAGCATTATAAAAAATGCAATACCTTCCCACTGTCTTTTGACCCCTGATACTAATTCATCGAAAACTGATTTAAAAACAGACAAGACTTTTCTTTGACTGAACGATTAAAACAAATATAATTAAGAAGTCAATTCATAATAAACAAACACACATAAAACATTAGTGACAGTCTGTATTTACGCTGCAGCCTCTGGTGTTGAAAAATGAAGCTGATGCAGAAGTGCATGAAACTGCAGTTCCTCAAGTGTCCACTTGAGGCAGTCTCCAAACGCCAATGGAGCCCCATAAGGTAAGATATGGAAATGTCCATTTTTACAGCAAAATTAAACATGTTTACAGCCTGGTCCAAAAAAAAGTCCTCTCTATATCTCATGTCTTTATTCACAAAAAACTGAATGAAACCAATGGACTATGTCACTGAGACTACGTCCACGTTTTACTCAGGCTATATTTGTAATAACTCCACTGCTGAATAGCACGTGAAGGCAGGTCCATTTCACAGGATACCACGCACATTTCAGTGCATTTCCAAAAGATGTGCCTAAAAAATCTACCAAAGAACAAATTTACAAGCAAAAATAGGAAGCACTCCATCCACTGTTAAATCATTTTGGAGCTTTAACACACAAGCCATAATGAGTGTGTTTATTACCCAGAGGAGGAAAAACACTTTCCAAGCCTTAAATCTGCACTACAGTTTCATTCGATTTTGACAGTCGGGGCCCATTGTGTCTGTGAACTTCCCTGATTACTGTAAAGTTCAGCCCCGTCTGCAGCTGTGTTGTGATTGGCTCTGACAGCATCAGAATAGATAAAAAAAGAGGATGAAAGAAGATGACAAACAAAACAGGGTGGTTTCTTTAAATTGTAAGAGGATGTTCTTGGCTGGTTATTGCTGCCATTTTTTTCCCCCTCCGAGGATGAAGAAATGTCCGGTTGAAACATGGCTTCACACGATGAGGAAAAAAAACAACTTTCAGTCTGACTGCATTTGTCTAAATTTGAAAATCAAGCCCAGAAAAAAACTTGGACCGCTTAGGGACTCATTATCGTTGGGAATGAACTTAAAATTGAAACATGATTGAAAGATTTTCTCAGCTGACGGCAACAATTACACAAATTTGCACGTTTTCTTCAAGGAGTTTGGTGTTAAAGAGCCGCATACTTCACAGGGTTTTTGAGTGCACATGATTCTTTCACTCCTGGGTGCTGGTACCCCAGATTTGTCCTTCAATATTTCAAAACAACAGACGATTCCATACAGAAATCATCACGTTCTTTGCAAGCCAAGGCCCATGAGATGACTCACAACCTTAATAATATCCCACAATGTTCTCAGCTTCATGCCAGCAGATTCTTTCTGTGAGAAGGTGTGAATCTTTTTCCATAGTTGGACATCATTTTTTTTTTTTTTTACTTTTGGAGCGATGCCTCTTCATGTCCTCGCGCGAATAAAAAAAAAAAAAGATTAAGGGCAGCATTTCACATACTTTTACAACTTTGGATGAGGAGAAGGAGAATGAGAGACGTATAAAGTTGATGATGGGTTCTCCCCTTTTTCCCCTTTTTAGCTTTTGTAGAAACTTTATCGATTTCTGTTGGCATGAACAAGGAGACATGATTTAGAGAAAAAGCCTGTGGCCTGTTTATTGATCATGGTTGGCATAGCAACGGGTCTTGTGGATGCATCACAGAGACTCTAGGCATATCAATCACACACACTCACTCACTCACACACACAAACACACACACACACACACACACACACACACACACACACACACACACACACACACACACAAGGATGCTCCACGCCAAAGAACAAGGTTGGGACAGCCTCAACACAGTTCCCTCAAAGTGTATGTTTTGGTGAGTCTGTTTGAATTTTATGATCCAAAATTAAAACAAGCCAATATTATGTTCCTGGTGTGTGTGTGTGTGTGTGTGTGTGTGTGTGTGTGTGTGTGTGTGTGTGTGTGTGTGCGTGTGTGTGTGTGTGTGTGATGGTAACAAGTTTATAGGTATAGAAGCCACCCGGCGATGTCTGGCCAGGACGACTGTAAGAGAGGAAAAGGGAATCAAATTGCTGCAAGCTCCTTTTTCTCCATCTCACTTTCCCCCCCATTTGTCTTCTCTCATATTTTAACAATCACTAGTTTCATTTTTTATGTCGGAGAGGGAGAAAGAGACGTAAAGGTGAGACAAATAAAAGTGAGAGCTGGACAGTAAAGACGACAGAATTTACATGATAATGAAAGCATGGATAAAAGGAAAATGGATAAATGTTTCAAGAAATGAGAGGGATGCTCGAAGAGGACAAAATACAAGAGGGACAGGAGGTTAGCATTTAGGTCGCGCCACATGTATGAAGGTTATAGTCCTCCAAGTTGGCAGCCCAAAGTTCATGTGGGACCTGTTGCTTCTTTCCCACATATCATTCCCAACTCTCTCTCTCCAATGTACAACTCCATCCACTTTTATATCACATACAGTGGGGAAAAAGACAAAGATGAAAAGTGAATAGAAGAGAGAGATCCAGATCCAGATATTGAGAACTTAAGTATGAAAAAAGGAGAGAGAGATGGTGATGTAGAAAAAGTTTTAAAGAGAGAGAGGGAGGAAAACATGGCTAGAGGATCAATGCATATCCCTAGAGTTGGTTAGGATGCTTGCTGCAATGAATGGAGGGAGGGAAAATGGAAAAAGAAGACCGAAAAAAATGATGAAATGCAAATTCTCAACGTGAGCGAGGCCAAGGAGAGGAAGGAAAGAGTCAATATAAACCATGGGGGGGAAATGATGTGGGTGCAAGAGGGGAAGACTGACAAAGATGCAGTGAGGATTAGAAAAAAGAGAATATTTGACTTCAACTAAGGGTCAAACATGAATCAAAATTTATATGTATACCTTTGTACCAACTGTGCAAAGCTGTGACAACAAACTCCCGCCTGGGGGACAATAAAGTATAAATATTGTATTAAATAGTAGTACAGGAATCTCCATTGTTTTATGGTTTCCTACTTTAAGATGACAATAGAGATGACTATACTTTTTATTATTAATACCAAGAAAAGACATTTGAAAATCACAAAACCACATCTCACTTTTATTTTGCTTAACTAAAGTAAGACTTCAGTATTCTGGTGAGACAAAAACATCAGGTCAGGGTTGAAGCTTCACAGCCATGTTGAACAAATATCCTAACTCCAAAATTCTGTTCAGTGCTTCTAATTTGATTTCAAGTTTTATCTTTTGCAATGTGTTTGGATGGAAATGCAGTCGGTGTGTCCAACAGTGAATGAATGAAATATTGAAGCAACATGTTGTGATGTTACATTAGGGGAGGGGGGGGTCACTGAACCAAACATGGGGACACAATGACCTTTAAATGTGTTCGAGAAATCTCAAAGACAGCAAGCTTTCTTCAGCTCTACCTCCTTTTTTTCCTCATCTCTCCATCTGGAAACAGGGATGCACTCGGATTCACTCTGTTACACAACTCCCCTGTGTACGGGTGTGTGTGTGTGTGTGTGTGCTCCCCTGTGAACGGGTGTGTGTGTGCGTGTGTGCGTGTGGGTGTGTGTGCGTGTGTGTGTGTTAGTGTGTTGAGGTTGGATATACTTGGCTGGTAGCTGTGTAGTTGGATGGGAGATAGAAAACAATGTTTTAACAAACTTGCCATGTGCTGCTGCAGAGAATCAAAATCTGGTCTTTATCACACATACACACACACACACACACACACACACACACACGCTTAAATAGGTGACTTTTGGGGACATTTCAGAGAGTTTGACTAATTTTCCGGACATGCACCCTCTTTGTACTTCTAATAACTCATTATCAAACTCTTATCAAGCAACTGTAATAATGGCAACATTTTATTTTTTCAAAATGGGGACAAAGCTTTAATAAGCAGTCCCCATATAGACATAATTAGACATGAGTCCTCACAACGTATGCTATGTCAGAACGACACGTATTTCTAATTCAATTAGTTGTTTCACAAAATTTTACAGGGCATGCTGCAAATTCAACATCTATATTTGCAGAGTGATTTGAAAATGTGTTTTTGGCATTCTTTGTGGTGGTTAACTGCTGAAAGATTTGGACCATGAAAGAAAAGTAAGTTACAAGTTAAAATTGTTTTCTTTACCATTTAAGCTTCAGTTAACTAACTCAAAATCCAGAATTGTCTACAACAAATATAAAACACATTCACAGATGGGATTGCTTGTTTCTCTCTAGGGTTTAGGGCTCAGGGTTTTTTCCACGATGGCAAAATTTTAAGCTCATCTTAAAAAAAGTATCCTGAAATAATTTTCATTTTTTTAAAAATCAGAACTTGGTAAAAACTACTTCAAGAAGTTAGCCATGCTTTTTGGTGGCAATTTTTGTTAGCACCTGTTTATTTTGTTTTCATTTTGTACCTTATGTACATTTTTAAACACGGATTTCCTTTTTGTTTACTTTTTCTTAGATGCTTAAATTTATTTAACTAGATTTCAACCCCCAGGATGCTTTTCTGTAATTCACGTTTGTCTAGAATACAATTACTAATCTGAATTAATTAATTGATTAAGCAAATTAATAAAGAACTAATTGGCCAAAGAGCTGTACAATCATACATGAAACCATAAACTACAACACAATAAAAACACAAATACTATTTCAAAGAAATAGGACATTTAAATATGAAAAAGCACCAATCGAAAATGGAAAATTATTTAATCAAATATGAAGTAATTGGTAATTAAGTGAGGTAGCTTCCCAAACACTGCATATGAACATAAGAAAGAAAACACAAACACATGCCACTTGCACAATATGAATTCCCATAGCTCACAAACACAATTGAGTGGATGTAAGCGTGGTCGAAGCCAAGTGTTTGATGTAGAATCCCACCGATTATTGATAACATATCTGTTTGTTTACCCATGGAGACCGTGCAGTGTTCCACATGTGCTCATCCACATCAGAGCAGAAGCCGAAGCCTCACTCTGAATCCATCCGAGCCGTTTGATGGGACTCAACTGTCATACCCTGCAGCTCTCGGCTTTGGAAGACACATCGTCACATTCAATTCCACTTTGCTCATGACAAACACAATCCCAAACATATTGGATTTCAAAGGGATGGCATGGATAACACAACATTGGTGGCAGTCCAAAAAGATGTTTAAAAGAATTAAGCAAACTCAGGTATCATGCAAAAAAAACATGTTTTTAATGTATTTATTTACATGTAAGCTTCTTCTTGATTCCATAAGTGCTGCTGATATTGTGTAGTATGCACATTATGGAATCAGTGTTCATTTGCCATGGGGTCATTGTTTTAAGGAATGGTATCAAAAGCTATTTGAGGCTACATAGTGGTTATTAGGAAGGCCTTATTCTTTGAAGTATTGACCCCTAACCTTATTATTGATTTGATTTATTGATAAATTGGTTAAATATTAAACCAAATCACTTGAGACAGATTGGGAAAACTCCTGGTGAGACTCTGCTGTGAATAATGTTGGTCAGGAGGAAATGAAGCACAGAAATCTGATTAGCCGATGAGTGAGAATAATGTCCAAACCAAGCCAACTCTGACAAGCTTGGTAGGCGTCCACACATATGGGCTGAATTTCTCTTCCTCATGAGCTTTGAAGAAAACCAAGGAGTTTTGCTGACTAGTCAAACGGCTTTCTTGCACCTTCAACACTTGCCAACGCCCCCTCAGACACTGTTTCTAAGAAGTCACCACTGTCCAACCAAACCAACAAGTCCGCCTTCTCTTCAGAGGATATCGCCAGAAGTTCCATTTCGAATCATGGTATCCAAATAATGGGCAACTTCGTCTGCAGCTTTGTATGATTTGCAGTTTCACAAATCATCCAAAGTTCAAATACTTTAAGCCACAACTGCCTTAAAACTCTTGCATTTATATTTGTATACGCCATGTTTTTGATTTGACAATGGGTTACTTTGGCAGCATCTGTGCTTCTGTTTCATTTTAACAAACAGTGCAGCACTGCAGGACCTCTGTGACAGCCTGGAGGTTTACGCTATACGGAGGCTGCACTGCAGTGCTACTGTGGCCTGCAGAGAGGCCTCCTCTCGGGGCCTTAACTCCAAACAGGACCCCCTCTAACCCTGTTACTCAAACATGCATCTTCATATAAATGCACAAACACACATACACTGTCTGCACACATACCAGGCTCTTGCCTTTAAGCTATGGGCCCCTTAACACACAGGTAACTATGGGCATGTAGTGGGTACCACCTGGTTTCAATATGTAAGGAGCGCAAGGGTCAGTCTTAACAAGTTTATTCATGTCTTCTTCCACCTGTCATTAACACACCTTCCTTCCTTCTCTCTTTAACCAAATGGTTAAATAGTAATCAATTTTTAGAACCTGCTGAGATGCCAGATGGGCCGGATCTATGAAGAAAATGGCATTACAACCACCATCATTTATTTTTTAATCTGATGCTTTATAGTTAATCTCAACTTTACTGTTACGTTTGCACACTCAAAGCTTCATGCATAGGGTATATCCATAGTCTGTACAAAAAATGGACGTAGTCTCAGGGATGTCACGCAATGGTTTCTGAAGTGGAGTTTCAGAGTTTTGAAATGATGAATCTACTTACCTTTCAGTCTAACTAGCAACAGACAAAGTGGTGGAGTTGATGCAGGCCTCAAACCTTGAACAACACTTAAGTAACTGCATTGGCTTTTTAAACACCGGAAGTTGCCACTTGGTTTTGCCTGAAGTAAAGTGCTGTTTTTAGCCTCAGAACTACTTTAACACACTGTAAACTACCTACTCAACCTCAAACTGCAGAGTTTGCTTAGTTGGCGAACAAAGTGGTCATCTCCTGAGGATGGAAACATTTTCTTCAGGGGTTGATGGAGACTGAAGAAGAAGAAACTTATAGGATGAACATTCATTAAAATTACCAACTGTACTCTAAATGAATGATGATACCTTGGCCTAATAACCCTTACTATGGAACACAGCTTCAGAATCTCAAACTTTGAATTTGCAGGTTGACATAGATGCATTGGAACCAAATTATTGGACTGTATAGCACTAAATTCACAGCAAGTGTTATCACAAAACACTTTACAAAAAGAGCAGGTGTAGGCTGTCCTCTTTGTTATATTATTTCCAAATATCCATTATTAATTCATCAAGAGAACAGCACTTGGCAACCTTTTGCAAAGTAACAGTGGCAAGGAAAAACTGCCTTTTCACAGGCAGACACATCGAGTAGAACCAGACTTGTGTTAACAGTAAAGACATTCCTTAGTGCCTGCTGTATGGACTCGGAGAGTTGGGTTCTCCTGCTTGTAGAGGTGTGCTGGCCGGCTTCACTCACGCATACCTGGATGCATTTCATCTCTGAGCTTTAAAACCCTTTTTATTTTCTGGGAAAGTGTTTAATTTTTGTTTCCCTGACTTAATTCTCCGCTTTATCTTCAATTCTTGTGCTCTGTATTAATGTAATGTAATTATTCAATGCGTGTGTGTGTGTGTGTATGTGCCTGTGTGTGTGTTCCCTACCATCACTGCCGAGTGTTTTACTGCTGCCTGTTTTAATAAGTGAACATTAAAATGCCTATGAGCGTGAAGCACAGTGTTGGTCCGCTTCAAGATGGGACTATAAAACATTAAAACACACACACCCCTGGTGATGAATAAGTCTCTTAAATACCATACGGCTGTGTTTATGTTTTATAAGAGTGGGAGCTGGTGTGTGTATGTGAGAGTGTGTGTGCTATGTACAGTAGCTGGCTAGTCCCCCCCCCTCTTTAATATTTACAGCTTTGCTCTAATCACTGAGAATTACTTTAATTACACAGAATTCAGCTCAGACACAAACAAAAAAACACATACACACTCTTTCCCACAAACATTAACACTCCGTATTTTAACCAATTTGTTGTTGCAGTAGTAAAAAGTAAAGCTGGAGAATGTTAAACACTTAAACACAAACCTTTACAGACCGTTTGAGACTTGGATGAGAAGCCTCAGCCTTTGTGATCAATTATCTGTATACAGTTCATCATTCAGCTGGAATGAGATAAACTGAAAATGTGCACCTGGAGGAGCGTCTCACCTTTGTTCACAGTTTGTCCACTAGAGGGAGCTGGAGGCCAAACTCAACTCAAATGAGTTGAAGCAGTCTAAAAAGTCCAATAACAGAATGAAACATGAAGTTGACTTCAATGTCGGCAGCAGATGTCAGAATTTGTGACCTAGAATCCAGGCATCGAGATTTGAACACCTGATATGTACATTGTTGGATATTTAATTTGACATTAAAATGTCCTGTAGTAGGAGGCACTGCTTGTCAACTGGCAAGGGATCAATTGCCAGAAGTGGGTCCATAATGGCTGACAAACTTCAAACCCTAGCAGTGGCTTAAATTGTGCAAAGTTTGCAATGACGGTAGGAAACATCCCTAAGGGGCCCCTAACTGACAACACCCACTCTGGTTGCACTACCCAGAATCTCTTGCATTGTTGCCGTGAAAAAGTTTGTCAATGGAAGTAACTGAACTGGTTGGAGGGGAATTTTTGCCCTCTAGCATCGCCACTGGGCAATTTTCACTTCCACAGAATGCAAACTCAGAAAATTCCTTCGCAAGAAATCCAAGGCCATTGCAACACGACTCCAACACACACAAACTGGCCCATGAAGGAAAGCCATGTGCAACAGGTGTCTGCACACATAAACAGTGAACTTCACCAGAATGTTTGCTCTGAAGGCTTGGCGATCGATCAAGCAGGGCGGGACTGCCACTGAAAGTAAAACACACACACATTTACCCAGTGCTTTCACAGGGTTAATTTGAGGAAATGGCTAAAGGTTGTAGACTGGTTAATGAGAGGACTGAGTCGCTCACTCACCTGATGTGAGGCCACACATGCACATTCACACAAACACCAATCAAGTGAACAAATGGAGAACACCAGTCTATTACAGCTATGGCATGGATTCTTTCTTTATGTCTCTTGAACTACTTGAAAACTATACACTGTCTCCACAAAATCCTATAACATTAATTGATGCATTTACTATTTTTTGTTCTTCAGACTAACCCTGTAACGAAAAACATCAAACATGTACTGGAAAGCACATTTCTGAGCAGTTATATTCAAATATAATGGATCTAAAGGTTCTTGTGTTACTGATTATGGTTCAAAGTGTCTGGTCTGGGGTTGTTCCTAAAGCCAGTTCTCACTTCAGGCTCATCAAACACAGAAGTTAAGGCACTATAGTCCAACCTTCGCGCTGTCTTCTAACTCAGTGGTCACTGTTAATGAGGGCTGCCCATGAATGATCTCAAGAGTATAAATAAAGATTGATTGCCCGACATAGTAAGTATTAAAATAAAACCAAACTATGATATATTTTCTAAATCTAACCGCCAAAAAGTAACAAAACTACGAAATGTTCACAAAGTTAACAAAGTGTTAATTATTATTTCATGATTATCCAATAACAAGTTGTTTCTTGGGACGATTTATTTTGAAAGTTTTACCGAGAGGTGCTCATTTACTATAACTTACTTGAGCACTTATTTTGAAAGAGTTACCAGATGTTGCATCTTTACAATTGCTAGCTTTTGGTAAAGGCTAGCATGTTGGCTTTTTAACGCTATAATGGAACAAATTGACGTATCAGCTGATTTAATAATACTTACAGATACACTCTTCTTTTCTTTCCTTCCACTGTACCCTCTTTCTCCCTCTTCTTTCTCCTTTTGTGTCTTCCCTCTTTTCGAGGTAAACAAAACCTTCTCACTTGTGTCCTATCAGTGAAAGTCCATCCCTCCATCGTCCCCGGAGATGAACGCAGTGAATGAGCTGAGGAGAAAAGCGATGAGGCGGGAACGCTGACAGACAAGAGGAGCTGTGTCATCCCTCCTCATCAGCCTGTCTGCTTCCACCCATCGTGTTTGTGTGGGTCCATTTGTAGTGTGACTGTGTGTGTGTGTGTGTGTGTGTGTGTGTGTGTGTGTGTGTGTGTGTGTGTGTGTGTGTGTGTGTGTGTGCGCAGGTATGTGTTGTTACTGTAGGTGTGTGTGTTCATTTACACTCCACACATTCCTCCCTACTAACCAGATCCCCGGTCCAGACTGCCAGAGAGGCCCACCTCGCTGCCTGGTTTGTCCCAGGAGAGTAGCTCTGACCGGGGCAAGGAGAGAGGGGAACAGTGGGGGGTTCTGGGTCAGCCTGGAGCTTCCCACTCAGCAGAAAGTATACTACAGGGGAGAGAGGTGAGGAAGAGGACAGGGTGGTGAAGGAGACGAGAAAGAGAAGACTGAGAAAAGAGGCCTCAGAGATGGCACGAGAATTCCTTTAGAATCGCTGTGAATCAACTATAGGGTTCGTACATTACAATGAATAATTCGTACATTATGATGTACTCTGACATTATCTAAGCATGGACAATTTGCTGCCACATGTTTGTGACCAAGTGACCATTCTGGTTGTTTTACCTTCCTGCCTACATTTCCCACAATGCAACTCTGTAGCAGACTGAGCTGCATTTTGGGAAAGCTGGAGATTTTTGTGTGCTATTCTAGAAAGCCGCTAATGAAACATCTTGTACGCTCTTTCACTTGTAACTCAAAACCACAGATACACATTTTTCAAATTTGTATTTCTTAGATGCTGACTCATGATATCATTTTACCAAACTGTGACCATTACACTTTAAACTACGTTTATCACTGTAACCATGACAAAGAACAGCCTGTTAGATTCGGCCTTCTGCTGTGACTGTTTATTATAATTGATATCAAGTTGACAATATTGTGGTTACTTTAAGACTGTAACTGCAACTTACAAATCTGAAGTGCCGTAACCACAGGGACAAAGACAATAAATCAACGAGAGAACCAAGGTTGCAGTGCATAAGATGAATGAAGCGAAAGAAGCCAGAAAAAAGCTTGGAAAATGAAGAGTACAGTAAATGACAAATGGAAATCAAAGGGGAATTCGGAGAGGCGTGCACAGATTCTCATGTGTTTACTCCGGGATGAGCACAGCCCAAGTGACCTCAGTATTTCTTACTTTCTTCTTCAGTTTTTTCTCCAGGTCGTCCTCTATCTTCCACTTTCTTTCTTCTGCTCTCACTCTTGTCCATGTTGCATCAGGCTTGACAACCTTCCACTGAACCCTTGCGCAGCCTGTTTCCCATACACACAACGTTACCTGAGGGACGAAGACCCCGTTTGTGTGTGTGTGTGCGTGTGTGTGTACCGCTGCCAAAAGAGCCTGACTGACCCCGTCTTGTGAAACTGTGAATGAATGGATAGGCGGAAAAAGGAGCAGAAGATGAGAGGCGTCAGGGGTCTGAGAAACTCGTCTGTCTCTGACACACACAAATACACACACTGGGTCTCCAGCCTCAATTGAACATCAATAGATAAACCTGCTCTTTCCCTTATCTGGAAAAAAAGAGGAGCAAAAAGAGAGGATTCTCTTACAGTGAGGAGACAGTTTTTATCTCCTAACTACCCCTCTTTAAGCCCCCTCCTCTCTCTCCTATGTCTCCGTCTATCTCTCTCTCTTTCTCCCAGCGTTGTTCTTGGCCTCTCTGGTTACTGTTAAAAGGCCGAAAGAAAGGACAGAGAGAGAAGGAGGGAAGAGAACCATGAAGGAGGACAAAGAGACCACTTAAAATTGCCCAAATGGAGTCTCTGTTGCAAGTGTGTTTAACCTTCCCCTCCCCCCTCGTCTCTTTTTTTTAACCTTTCATTATGCTCATCTGTCTCTTACAACACTCATCCTCGGACCATCTTCTTCTTAGTGCCTCTCTTGTCGCCTCCTGTCTTTGTGCTGGAGTTCTGACCTTTTGAGAGTCTTATCATCAAGTTTAGAAACACATTACCTACCTTGTAACAGCCGCTCGCCACTTCTCTTACTGGATTAAATGGTAAATGGTTTTTCTGGTTTATAAATTACTACTCAAAGTGCTTTTACGCCACGGGTGTACCCATTCACACCTATTCACACACTTGTGGCAGAGGATGCTATGTAAAGTGTCCATCAGTATTAACCAATCCATTCATAAGCATTCATATGCCGCTGACGAAGCAGCTGGAGCAACTTAGGGTTAAGCGTCTTGCCCAAGGACACATCAGAAATATGGCTGCAGGAACTGGGGATCGAAGGTCTCTCGACCTCATCCTTGGTCAGATTGTCTGCATTGGCAAATGATCGTAGTGATAGTATGCTGTAGTAACCATGTAGTGGTCAGTTAATTGCTGTCTGGAGAATGCATCAGGTGCTCTAATGCACTTCCCTTTCATTGACTTGATGGGGTTGTTTTCAGGGTGGCAAAAGAACATTTAAAGTCCAACTTGAGCAACCAGATTGATTCCACTTAGATTTACCCAAAGACATCAGATGTGGTTGTATAATTCCTCCATCCTCAGACGAGCCATCAAGCATTGTTTTCTGTTGTCCCAATCGTCCAAGCACCTGGCAGGCTCTACATCTCCCTCAAGAACATCCAGAAATGTTAATGTGGGACGTCCTTGTGGGCGATGGCCCATGTGTTGGCTCCCTCAGCATTAGTTTACTGACTGGGAGCCCCTCAAGACTCTGGCATTGACCTGCAAGCCTCATCCTAGTGGATTGTATTTCACACTCACCCTTGGCAACCCCAGTAATTTGGCTTCTGGAGTCTGCTTCAGCTTCTCCCATGCACTTCCATTTTGCTTGGTTTGATGTGTTTGTATTGAGAAACAATAAAACATTTAAAATCCAACTTGAGATGCCCCCAAAGATGCACCCAAAGGCATCTGATTAAGTTGTGTAATTCCTCCGTCCTCAGACGAGCCCTCCAGTGTTGCTTCCAGGTGTCCCGATCATCCATGCACCTGGCAGGCTCGCCAGTGCTTTCTGCTCTGGCATGGTCTTTGTTAGAATCATGCACATCATGCACTAGTCTCTATAAAGACTTTCAATTCAAAGTATCCCTTAATGGTTTTAGGCCCAGAAAACAGTCTCACTCAAAATTCATTTGCTGTAAGTGAACTCTACTATTACAGCTGACATTAAAAAGGGGCACCTTTGTAGAACAAGACCATTAAATGTTCCTGTCTCTGCTCCAAAAACACAGAACCAATGGTACCTAGCGCTGTGATACCACAGCAATTGGCAGACCACCGTTGGAGCTCAGCTTGCCAAATGTATGGGAAATCAAGGTGTTTGTGACTATAGTCAAGTTTAAGCAATGATGGTTGCCTTCAACCTAAGAATGAAAAAAAAAAAACATTTATGTATAATATGTTTATGGCTCCATATGGTTGTTAAATATGGAATTTACCTCAATTTGGCTAAACATGGTGAAACACTTAGGCAGCAATGTTGGTAACTGTGTGTGTGTCTGTGTTTGTGTGCGTATTTAAGGCGTTTAACATTTTCAAGCAGACTCAAAGAAGCAAATGTGTGCTTGTGAGTGTGTGTAAGTCCATTCATGTGCATTTCAGTGTGTTCAAAAGGTCCCCTACCATGTACAGTAAAGGCAGCTCCCAGAGCCCACTAATGATCCCCTCAAGGCTTAATGGTGCCAGTTAACACGAACACATGTCTGAGGTCACACACACACATACTGAACACCCTCAGGGGCACCGGAACACCAAATCCTGCTAATATACATTCCAACATACAGCAACATTCAAAACAGGTCAATGGTCACAGCCGTTGGCACCTTGTATAGGGTTTTACAGCCGCACAAACACACACACACACCAACACACACTTTTCTTCTTTCTTAATCTCTCTTCTCCATATATATTTCCACCTTTTAGCTCTTTAATTTCCTTTATTTTCCTCCACCGTCCTCTCAGGGTCCACACACATGCTCACGCACACACCTGTAAGGTCCTTTTTAATAGCAGTGTGTTGTCAGTAGTGTGTCCAGGCCAGTGTTTTACAGTTCTGTTCCCATGGTTTTACCGTCACATTGCAGACCTGAGGGCCAAATTCAGTGGCTGCCGTGCCGCCGCCACGCCGATGCCATGGAAAATCACTCCGGCGCTTCCTCCTGAGTTCGAAAATACAAGGAGCCGGCGGTGGCGACGGCTCAGGATGAGGTTAAAGGTTCATACCTGTGTTATTACGCCAGGTTTAGCCTCCCCATGTCTGCATTCCTGCCGGGATCTGTGTACTAGTGAGCATTTTTTGTTTGCAGCTTTCAGGAGCTGATTGATACCGTCTATTCTAAAAATGTACCAACATGGGAATTTGAGGACTCAAAAGGAAAGGAATCAAAATGTCTGGAGAAGTGAAACTGAGTGAAAATCAGAGTACCATAAACACGTCTCCTGTATAGAATTACAAAAGAGGATATCAAAGCCCTGGAAGATGTTGTAATATCCCCAGTGTGATCAGTAAAAGTCATAATGCTGCTCATGGAGCCACTTCTATGATTCACTCATTCTTGTTTCAAAAAGTTTCTGCTTTATTGGTCTGTTTACTACGGCAAGTGGGAGGACTTTTATACATTATTAAAGTCAGAGATTGATGTTTGAGAGCACTGCTGTAGACAACTGATTATTTATTGTTAATCATGTTATTGGTAGCCATGTTGCTGTCGTCAGAGATGATAACTGCTAAGTTAGGTTGGGTGGCACATTTAGGTTTGGGACACATTGTTATCTTATCAAACATGACACCAAGAAATATGCAAATTAAACATCCATCCATCCGTCCGTCCATTTCCTTCCACAATCTCACGGTCCATCCATACCTCACTCGTGAACAAGACCCTGAGATACTTAAACTCCTTCCCTTGGGGCAAGGACTCACTCCCCACCTGGAGAGAGCAATCCACTGTTTTCCGGCAGAGAAGCATGTCCTCGGACTTGGAAGTGCTAACCCTCATACGTACCAGAGACAATTTGAATATACTCTCTATGAGACTGCAGACTACAGCTTTGATTATTATGACTAAACTTTCAATCACAAGAAGCTCCTGCTGCACCTTAGAGAGCAGGTTAGTAATGCATAAACTGCTGCGAAACACTGATTCCAATAAAATGTTATTGCATCCCTCCCACAAAAGAGAGGTCAGAGCTGTTATTCGTTGTCCGCCTCCATCATCCACGTGCCTTTTGAGCAAGTTTCCGAAACCAACAGTGCCTTCTCACTTGCTGTAAGTGTCTCTGGACCAGACATTGGGTACTTCAAGTGGAAATGGAAAAGAATTGAAACGTCTATGTTTTGAGCAGATGTGGTGGCTCTGGTTTCTTTGAAATTGATATCAAAACCCTTGAAACCGCGATAAATGATTGCCTGGACCTAGCGTGAGAATTGAACCTCTTTAACGACAATGTCACTGGCTCCATTTAAAATAAGTATCACTCTTTGTGTTGAGCCCAAAAACCATATCTGTAACATCATTTTACTTTCCTTTTTTTGTATTCTCATAGAGATACCGCAGATATTAACCCTATTAATTTCACAGATGTTGTCTGCTCCAGTTTAAAGGCGGAAAATCTTCAATATCAAACTCTTGAAACTCGGATCAAACGTTGCAGGTCTATCGCTGAGCCCTGGCGCGCACCGTAAAATGATCAATAAAAATATTATGAGGATCATGTCTGTCCACCCTTCCAACACTGTGATCTCTTTTTTAGTGGAGAAATAGAAAAATATCAAAGGCTAGTCTAGGATGGAAAGGTAGTTCAAAGAACTCAACCGTGTTTTCTTACTGGTTTGAGATCACAGGAGAATAATTTTCCTATCTGACTGATTCTTGTTTTCAAATGTGGTCACTTAAAACAACTCTATTCTTACAAGACCAGCCCAGTTTGGATGATCCATGACCCTCATAATACTGTTTAATAATCCCTTGATAACAATTGGGGATTCCTGCATGCAAGACTTAATTCTATTTTTCTTATATTATTCTCTATTGAGGCGTTTCAGATATAGGTCCCAGTGGCCCTCTAAATTCAGAGGGTGGTAGTTCTATTCATTGTGATTGGGATCTGTTTTTACAACACTAATATGAGGGTCATTGGATGATAATTATCCTACAATGAAAATACAAGTCAAAGCATTCAACCCACTTGATGAGGCCTTATTTTGTCTTGGGATGGGCCCTGATTGGCTAGTTCTGATTCTAGCCAATCCATTCTGAAACTTTATGTAGAAGGTGAAAACACTGAGATTTTCAATATCTCCTAATTCCTTGAACGATGGTTGTTCAATTGGGTGCACTATCCGACGAGGAAACGACAGAATCCCATTTTAGAAAGAAAACCCAGAGAGGACTAGATTGTAGATGAATGCAGGTGCTCCACTGTCTCTTGAGGAGACAAAAGAATGGATCTCTCCTAATCCTGCCAAAAAATATTGTATTAACCTGAGCCAAATCTAACTGCCTTTTAAATGACGTTACTGCCCAAGAACACTGACTGAAAGTCATAACTAACAGTCATACTGATACTATCATTACGCTACGTTAGCTAGCAAATGATAGCTAATTAGCACTCAGCTATGCTTTGACGATGAAGAACTTCTTGCTCTTCACTTCCCAAATGGCCGCATCATTGACCCAGCCACGTCTTACATACATCTTACATACATACAGACTTTCAACCTGTCAGGGGAAGAATTATCCATGATATATGTAAGCATCAACCAAGGGAAGTTCTGGCAGGAAATTCTGTTTGTAGCGATTTAAATAGTGTCCCTGGAAGCTTTATGAGGGTTGCAGGTGTCCAAAACTTGCATTTAATCTTAATATATCTGTTTTTTGGTGGTCGTTACATAGTACACTGATGGTGCTGAGCTGTGTCAAAAGGATATATACTTCACACTACAATATACTGATGATAGTAGGGTTTACAAACCAAATAACTAACACCCTAAAGTTGAAATAGAGATGTATTTTTATACAAAGAGTCTGAAAAACATTTCAGCTGACCCCTAAATGTGGTTTAGATCTGACCTGGGAGGATTGGACTCTGGGTATTTTTGTGCAGACCTTCATTAAAAAGTTCCTCCTCGTATTGGCTCGACCGCTTGTCTGAAAGTTGCGAAAATGTCCTTGAGCAAGAAACTCAAAACCCAAAGTGGCTCTAAATCCCTACTGCCTCCACAAACATTGCTTTCTCTGGTTTAGAATACCTGAATGTTGCAACCATGGTTGGAAAGCTACACCAGCATTTTTTTCTAGTTTCTAAAAGAACTCTGGCTTGAAAAACGATAAAAGGAGCCATGAACTTTGAAGTCTGCTTGCCCCTAAGTTACTCACCCTGACTTGCTGCCAATACTTTCAGACCCACTTTATTTTCAACACAGAGCTGGTGGCCCTCTCTTCATCCACGATTTATATGTGACTCATAATCTGGAGTGAAAATAACCAGCGTGATATAGGTTTCATGCTAACGGAGAAATACAAGGCTGTCGAATCAGGTTTTTGGCGTCTCAAGCTTCATCCCAAACATGATAAACACCAACCGTGCGTCTCTGTCTCACTGAATGATTTTTACAGTGTTTTTGGGCCTCAGGTTGCATTTTCAAACAACTGAGAAAAACAAATGTAGTCTGGTGTGGTGTCACGAATGAAACCTAAGTCCAGTTTTAGTGCTGGAGGTATTTCTTCTCTTAACAGGGCTGTCAGAAGGAATGACTTTTTCCCCTCCGAATAACCCTGATATGGACTGGTTTTACCATCAACACAGCAACACTTGGTGTGTATGTGTCAGGACAGACGGGAAGAGAATGAGGGAAAAAGTTCACAGAAAGGCACCAGAGAAAATGATAGAGAGAAAAAGAGATACGCTGGTGAAAGAAGGGCTAAGAGATTGAGTGTGTGTGGTTTTGTCATTAGTGTTGAAGGGTTATTATGGGTTTCCAGACTGACTGGCCACTGCAGTAACAATGTGCTAATACATGTCTGTCTTTCATTTCTTTTTCTTCAATATTTCTTCTCTCTCTTTATTTCAGTCACTCTCTAAATGAAGCATTGTCACCCAGTAGAAATGCAACCCATCATACACTATTCATCCTTATTGTTACATAAAATGTATGCACATTTAGTTTGACATATCATGAGCCAATTTTCACTCATTGTGTGTTTTTAACAGGGACCTGTCCAGAGGGGCGGCTAGGGGTGCCCCCCTTCCTCCCTAGAATTTAATATGCCACCCCAGGCGCCACCCCAAAGTCCTAAACTATGATTGTCTATTTGTCTTGTCAGAGGCGGGACTAAAGTGAGAATTAACTGTTTGGGTTATGTTGCAACAGGCTGTTAGTTCATTTCTTCACGTTTCATTGTAGCATGTTGAATTTTTGCAGTACTTTAAATTTTAAACAAAGACTTTGCACTTTTATGTCATAAGCCAGGTGCATAGGAGAGGAACGAGTCTCCAAAAAAAGGAAGCAAACTCCTGCACACTATCAGTACACATTGCTTTTTGCAAGCGAGACAGTGTGCAGTAGTTTGCATGCAATTATTTAAGTACTTGAAATCAAGACGTTGGAAATATATCTTCTTATTGAGTCCTTGAAAAGTGAAAGAAGAGGTATGATACCATTTTCTTGTGCTACGTGAAGGTTGATATGATCAGTGGTAGACAAGGTGAATAAATACATTTCATTTGTGTGTGTGTGCTCACCTGTAAAATTCCCCTATGATCAGTGGCAGTTATACATAATATAACACAATGAAATACATACAATTCAATACACATTCAAGAGAAACCCATTAACAAAAGCCAACAACAGAATAAATTGCATCAAGAGGATGTTAGAAATGAAGTCATAGTGGAGTAAACAAAAATAAAGAGACAGTAACAGACAGAGCCAAAGCCAATAGATAGAGGGCGGGTCCTTAGATTGTATTTAATTTGATTTAAAATAGTCAGAACTGAACTTAATGTGGGACCGGAGATTACTGCAGAGCCTTGGAGCAGCAACCAAAAACCAAACAAGTCAGGTCCCCTTCAGTTTTAAGGCAAGAGTCAGGGACTGAGACGATGACCTAAGTGACCTGAGGGCAGAATATGGAATCAGGAGAGATCAGTAATATATTGTGGAGCTAATACATTTAAGGCTTTAAAAACAAATAATAACATTTAAATAAATTCTGTATTTTATTGGCAAGTCGACCAGAACACGAGTGATATGTTGTGTTTTCTGTGTCCCAGTTAAAAGTCAAACCACTGCTGTTTCAGACTGTTGTTGTGTTTTTCCCCAAAGCATGATGTATCTTATTCTTTTGTGCCATGGTCATCAAAAATCCATTAAAAGTTATTGATTGGCCTCTCTGTATCTCAGGGTTACCACAAATACACACCATAGCTTACTTGTAGCCAGTGATAGGACTGATGCTATGAATACTCGAGGGCAGTGGCGATTCTAGACTCCATTAGGACCCCAGGCAAAAGTTATTTTATTGACAAACTTTGGTTTCCAAAAAAATAATGCATGCGACATTTAGCAGAGCAACAAATGTGTAATGACCCACTGCTCAAAACAATCCCTCTCAAAAGCAATATCTGTTCTTATCAGAAATGTTGCTGAAAGGTGCAATGCATATCTGTATTGAGATCTAACTGAACCGTTTTAAAAATATGGAATTATATATATATTTTTTAAAGACACCCCCTAACCCTACCAACCCTTAAAAAAAATGTCAACCTCCAAAATGTTTTTTGTACATCTGTTGTGCAGGTTACTGCTACCCAATCTGAGAATAAATCCACTTTATTTCATTACTTTAGATATACTAACATCTCTCATGAACTCAAAAATAA
Source organism: Tautogolabrus adspersus (assembly GCA_020745685.1). Classification (NCBI taxonomy): domain Eukaryota; kingdom Metazoa; phylum Chordata; class Actinopteri; order Labriformes; family Labridae; genus Tautogolabrus; species Tautogolabrus adspersus. The sequence goes on along the minus strand of CM036556.1, from coordinate 18,456,916 downwards.
CAATTCTTAAAGGAAGTCAACATTAGGCATTGGCTTCAAGTAAGAACTGCATCTGGGTCTTTTGGATAAAGGTTCCACGTTTGATATATTTGCTGGTAATTGCCCAAGCAACATTTGCGGTCTTCAAAATACATCTCCTGACAGGGTCCAAAGCTGGTGCTTAAGAGTTACCTAGATTGACTATATCTGAAGCCATTGTACTTGAAAATGTTTTTAAATATTTACTTGAACTCAGAACAATGAATTCAACAAAATGATCATCAAATGGAAATGTTTCAGTAACTCTATACTGGTAAATGTACTCAGTGACTTTCCACCATGGTGGAATATGAGCCACCTCTCTCCTTTTCACACTCCAGCTTCCCTCCCTCAGTATCAGATCTGTTTAGTATCTTTCAATCTTTCCTTTTAGATATTTAAATCTCTGTCTCCCTCAGCCTGTCTCGAGGACTCTCTTTTGTCTCTGCGAAACAGATTGTGAAGGGTCACTGGCTTACTGTTAAAAGGGAACTGCCGACTGGAAAGACGGATTCTGAGATCAAGAAAATAAGGATGGGAGTATTAAAGAATAGTCACATGGACAGGACGATGACAGACTGGCCTGAATTATGAAAGAGGTTGGAAGAAAGAGTCAGGAATATGTGAAAAGGTATCAAGGAAGTGTAAGGAAGAAGAGAGGTTAAGAGGTTAAAGAAAGCTGGAAATTAGGAGGAAAAAAAGAGAGTAAGAAATCCATTTAAACATTGAATTTTTTTTGAAAAGCGTTGCCGAGAACCCCCAGCCGGTGTTCACGCTGATGTGAATTTTATACACATTTCTGAGGCTAGTTCATTGGCTGAGAAAAATTTCGATTTGGCCAAATCTGTGACTCTTTAAAATGGGAGAGAACAGAGTATACGTGTACGTGTTTTAGGGGAATGGGAGGCATGGGTCAGTGAGAGGTTCATACGCTCATAAGCTGCTGTTTTCATCAGCGTTGTAACATCCTAGGAACCAGAACGGGGGTAGTTTCAGAGTTTGGGGAAACCACCCTCTAATAAGAAAACATGAGTTTGATGCCATAAAGAACCGATGTTTTTTCCAATGGCTGCCCCACATGAGCTGTAAAATGCATCCGAAATTTAATAGGGGCACTATTACCATTCGTGAATCTGATGGCTCATCGTTTCTGTAGATTTTTTGCAGTAGCGGTTGTTGGGTTAGGACTTGGGTTTCTTGCTGAAGACACGGTCAGAAACTGGTTGATGATTTTGATGACCAAGTGGGATTATCAATACAAAAACTCAAAATAAGATTTCAGATTACTTAAACATACTCAGATAACAACAATTTGAAGTAAAAACCCTTTCTTTCATTCTAACTTCTCATTCTAATTCCCGTCCTTTTCAGCTAATCTAATCTGTGGGGTACCACAAGGATCTATCCTAGGTCCCATCTTTTTCTCTATATACATGCTCCAACTAGGTCAGATGATTTATAAGCAAGACCTCTCATTTTACTGTGATGTTGATGACGCTTAGCTTTATCTTCTACTGAAACCAAACAATCTTTCAGATTGTCTCAAAGATTTTAAAAAAACCTAGATGACCCCCAATTACGTACATCTCAACAAAAGCAAAACCGAATCATGCTTTTAGTCTGCTCTCAAGGACTAAAGCCTCTGTACATGCCTTTCTTGAGCATTTGGGTAACTACACAGAGGAAAGTATGAAAAACACTTTGTCTTCCCTAAACAAGTCATGCGCCCTTTACCTGCCCTGTGAGTGAGGTGTTTAATATTTCCAGAGGTGAAATATCAAACAACATGTAGTTTGTTCTGGGCGGCTCATAGGTGTGAAATATGTCTTGAAATAGAACTTTAAGGTCTACTCTCCGTGAGCTTTTTGCTGAATAAATACATTAGCAAAATAACCATCAGCGTGCCCTTTTTCTTACCCTTCAGGCTATTAAAGTGGAATATTAAGGGGACGTGAAGTTCAGCCAGATCTAAAGTTTAAAAGCTGAGGGTTTTCAGAAGTATTTTTCCTGATGTCTAACCAAGATTCCTTTCAGGATGTCCAAAAAGGTCCACTATAGGAATTTGGCAGCTGTCCGGTGTTAACATTTGTAAGCAATGGCAGTCCAAGCCAACAGGGAACTAAACCAATTCTCCCAAAATTACATGCAAGCCGTCCCTCTCAGCCCCGTAAGCTGTAGAAAGAAGACTAAGAATAAGTAACAGAGCAGTTTGGATCGATTCGTGTTTCATTTGAACAGAAATGGTATGTCCCCTTGATACTTTTCAAAGCACTGCTGCCAGGTACTCAAAGACAGCGACACAGAAATGAAAAAAAAACACTATTAGGTCATCAGCAGGTGAGAGAAAGTTTCCATAAGTCCCTGCAAGTACATGGGAAAAGAGTGAGAACGTGCCTTCAAAGACACAATGAGGACGCTTCTATGATTCAAAATCTGATCTTCTTTGTGATTTTATTTAATCAGGAGATCATGAAGGAAAGATGCACATGCTCACACCTCACCTCCCAGCCACTGATTTTTCTCTTTGAGGATTTCGACAGTAAAAACATCTTGAGATCAAACTGATCAGAAACTGTTAGATCATGTGTGTTTATCGTTACGACGGTTCATTCAACCTAATCAGATTCATGCTTACGTCTAAAGCCATAGTATTCCTTATTTCTCTCCCCTTTGAGGCCGGTCGATCTTTTTGACCATCCTGAGGATTAAGGTTAAGTGAGGGTTTTTTTTATGTGTAGAAATTGATTGTCATGCTGTTGGTTAACATTTCTGAATGGTGAATTGCTTAAAAATAAACTCTTGCCAGTGTTTTGTCAAGTGTAACATTATTGTTCTTCGTTGTGGGTGCCTGTATGGGGGAGGGGTTGTAAGAGCCCGACTCACCCAGCTAAACATCCCAGGAGAGAGCGGATAGCAATGTCAAACAGGTACAGAACCAGAGGTGTGGTATAGCTTAAATCCTACCATGAGATAAAATACAATTAGTGTAAAAGAAGCAAGGTTAAAAATACATCAACAAACGGGATAAAAAGGTGAGGGGCTAAAAATGAAGACAAAGCTTCTGAGCAGTGGCCCGCTCTTCAAGGCTTCACCTAAAAGATAAAGGACTCCTCGCCAAACGTCCTTTTAGGTACGCTGGTTGATTTAAAGTCCAAATAGAAAGTGAGAATGGAGTTGGATATGAAGTATGAATTGTAAGAGTGGATTAACAGATGGATTAATACATGGCAGAGGGACCACCACACAAAAAAACAAAACAAAAAAGAAGAAAGAAAGAAAGATGGATAGAAAAAGTATGGGAGAACGGTGGACCGCTTTGAAGAAAAGGTGGTGTTTAAGAAGTCTTTTAAATGACTCCAAAGATGGGGCGATGCACATGTCTGAGGGGGGGGGGGGGTGTTACAGAGGGTGGACTGTGACACTGAAGGCTCGGTCTCCATCAAAGCTCATTGCAAGTTGAAGATTGTACATTGGCTACATTTTGAGACTAAAACGCCAAAAAGTGTGCATTCAGATGCAGAATCTGTATAAAGATTATTTGGTCGGGCCCTTGTAATATTTGTGTGGACCAGCCATTGAGTTCCCACTTACATGGACCAATCCAATCATTGTGTTAGCGTAAACATTGTTGACACTAAAACTACTTCTATACTTTCTTAATCGCTAAGCTAATTGGTAATGCTAACAAACCACCAGAAGTAAATTGTTTAGTAAAATTCTATTCACTTTCCTAAATGTCCGGTGAATGTAGAAGGATTTAACAAAGTAGGAAAGCAGACACAGATGGAAGCTGTGTTTTTCAATTCCCCAACATGTCCTTCCCCAAGACTTCCTGCCTGGCTTCAAACGAACAATATCATGTCCCAAACCACCTACTGGTAGCGCCAGAGCAGCCCGGATCATGTTCTGAGCTTGTTTAGCTTCAGTGAACCGCGCTGGCACGTGGTTGGACAAAACGTCTCCAGCGACAGATCACTTGTTTAGAGTCCCACAAACGGCCAAACAAACAATGTGGCAGGGAGAAATAAACCCCTGTCTGTCCTGCTGCTCGTTGGGTTTCAGAGACAAAAGGGAAACAGTGTCGGCATCTGGTTGTTGTGTCTTACTCGTCTGACCAAAGATCAAATGTCTGCTTTGGCTTTGTACTTGTTCTTTGAGTGGGTTTTGAGGACTGGAACTCTCCCTACCTGACCAAAGCCCAATGAAACATCAGATAAAACGAGGTTTTACTACAACAGCAGTGGCAGAAATGTCACATTGTGTTTGGTGTGCAGTCATAGAAACTCTCATCATATCACATCTTTATGGAAGCACGGTATTTAAAGTCATGTTATACCAAACCTCAGTCCTCATCCTCTGGGAACTATGAACATGAAGATGATCTTTCACGGAGATCAATCCTAAACTTGTTAAGATATTTTACTTACGTCTACTAAGAGTCGCAAAACAAAAAAGTCAGGTTATCACTAAGGTTGTAAGAATTCCTTCTCTGGAGATTATGATCGTCTGTACAGATTTTCATAGAAATCTCACAAAATTTGTTGAGACCTTCAGAAGGATACATCTTCCAATATCTTTCTTTATAATGGCGATTATCCCATTCTTGTCTTGGTAATTCAATCTTGACTAAAGCCGGGCCCTTAAAGCGACGCTGCTATAAGTCTGAAAAGCTAGAGATTAGTAAAATGTCAGTGATTGTCCGTCTGTTAACAAAGTGGATCCAAGCTGCCGTGTTGGTAGCTACATGAAACTGTAAAATGGCTAATTGCTCTCTCGTTGTCTGGCTCCCCCTAACTGCCTCTGTGTGTGATTCATTCAGGGGACAGTCTAATTACAGCTTATTTCCTGACTCTTCTGTGTTCAGCTCGGAGGTAACAGCAGGTAGGAAGAGAAGCTGACATCAATAATTACCATCTGGTAGTTTTCCTTTTGCGCTTTATTAGGCCTTAGCAGACTCTACAAATTGCCCCCATTAGACAAAGTTCAGAACATTTAGAAAGTTAAATCACTTTGTTTATCCCTACAGGGGGACGTATGACTGTGTCAGAGTGTCTTCTTCCTAAGTTTGGCTTGTGGCTTCTGTTTCCTGAACTTCCTGATGTCCATCCTTCTCTGCCATCTTTTAAAACAAACACACACATTTCATCAAAGTCATCCATCTCAGCGTTCATGTTTTTAGTGCAGGCGTAGTGACAAAAACTAGAAGAAGAAAAAAATACTCAAGATATTTGAACTTCGACTTAATTGTCCCCTAATTTAGTTTGCCACCAGGTGCAAATAAGAAACATCAAGAAAGACAGACTCATGCATTAGAAACATACGCCTTTAAAACATCAATACAAGAGTTCACCAGGTCACAACAGGAAACAGGAAAAAAACGTCAAAAAACATCATTTAAACTATAAAACTCTGTTGTTTCGTCCACTACTTCCGAGTTGTTTTTTACGTCACGTCTTACCTCATAAAAATCCCCCGCCCCCCCCTCCCGTCAGACAGGGATAGTCTCCAGCTGTGAGGAGCATATGTGAACAGCCAGGTCGGGAGAATCTCCGGAGCAGTCCTCCTGAAATTATCTAGATATTATCCGGAGTGCAGACGTGAAAACGGCTAGAGAAGCCAGCACTTCAACATAGCATGTTTCCTTAATGTCTGACCATGTAGTAAGGTCACTTTATCATTTCACTTACTACAGATCTTACTGACTGATCCTTTACCATCAGAACTCATCCCATAATATCTTCAAGCAGTCCTTTTAATTCAGTTGACCTTAAAACCATCATATCGTTTGTGCCTCGCCTTGCTGTCTTTATCCTTTACAATTCAAACTTCAGTATCAGAAAAACAGAAACTACACTAATGTCGGCAGCAGCACGGGGGTTACCCGTTATAACGGACACACACTCATGTGAGGTCATCAACTCGACTTTACCGTCAGTGACTTCACAGCCAAAAACACAAACAGAAAGTTAAGAGAAAAGTTCAAGACCATAAATTGTGTTAATCGGATATGTGCTCACACACACACACACACACACACACACATTTGATAGCTGAGTCATGTTGGAGCAGCCTTGTCATTCATTGTGGGAAAATACAGCACATACACACACACACACACTGGAGAGATTTCCCCCCCGGTTTCAACATGATTATTGGGAAAGAGAGAGCGAGACATCTGCCCGGCAGATTTCTATTGTTTCCTTTCCGACCCCATCTTTCATCTTCTCCTCGTCCTCTCCTCTGTTCATCTGAGGAACATCAAGAGCTGGTTCATGGAAATGTCAGAGGGATCTCAGCATGAAGAAACAGCACTGCTGATGACTGTACGGCTGATTTCCTCGTATGATTTATCCTTTTAACTGTAACATTACACACACATACATTGATCATCATTTAGCTGTAAGTAAATGATTCCGACTTTTACCGTTAAGTCACAACATCAGTTTTGTGCTTATTAGTGTGAAGAGGATGTTTCCCCATAATTCCCAGGAAACACAGCTGCTCTCATCAGTCATGGAGGAAAGAAGTAAAGAGTTATTACGGATGTGATGCATTATGTTTATATTTGTCTCTATTGCACATTGCCATGTGTTTACATGACATCTATGTTCTCCGGTGCGTCAGACCTGTTTGTTTATATGTCACAGTGTTGCATTGCGTTTCATTTCCTTCATGTTTTGGCAAAGTTGTGACCAACTTCAGGGCTTGTGTCCACTAAGGCCATAGTGTGCGCTAGCAGCGTAATTATCCGTATGAAACCAACGCAGTCCAGCATTTTCAGCGCTCTGCATCCTGAGCGCAAAACACCTTCAGCGTGAGCTGTATTTGTCACTCACAGCGCTCTGGGTTGAAAATAGTCCAACTTTTGAAAGACTCCCACAGCCATCGAAAAATTTAAATAGTCAATTTTCACATTCCAGAGATTTAAAGGAGCAATATGTAACTCTGACACCTAGTGTTTAAAATGGGTACTGCAGTTCAAGTTCAAAACATTGGAGAGAGCTGTCTCCCCCCCCCCCCCCCCCCCCCCCCCCCCCCCCCCCCCCCCCCCCCCCCCCCCCCCCCCCCCCCCCCCCCCCCCCCCCCCCTCCTCTCTAGAGTGGATGCTCACGCAGGTCACCATGTGGTGGACACTGAAGCTTCAGTGTTTAGCCAGCTCTGCATCGGTCTGTAAACCTTCTGTGTTCTAACCTCTCTCCATTTTTCAAAAGCATCTCCAATATTGATCCTAGTTTGAGCACGTTTCTGCTCGTGGAGCTTATTAGAAACAAGCAGAGGCTTTTTAGGTCGGGTACAATCACTTCTATCTGAACCAGTTCTCTTGCCCGCTTCCATCGCTGCAACACCTGTTGGTTTGACCTGATAACTGCTCTCATATCTGGCAAACCGAGGGGCGTCCAAAACGGCCGTGTGGGGTGCCTTAAAACCGCCTACCTTCTATGGTCCAAACAAATCCAGACCATTCAGGTCCAGAATCTAAAGTTAGAAGGAGGACATACTGGCTGCTGCATGTTGTCAGAGAAGCCAGCACTTCAACATAGCATGTTTCCTTAATGTCTGATCATATAGTAAGGTCACTTCATTATTTCAGTCAGTAGATATCTTACAGATTGGACCCTTAAACGTCGTCGTCTCACCAGGTTACAGAAACAAACTGACCCTGAGTCTGGCTGCAGTTTGTGCAGCACATATTGTGGTTCGTTTCAGCTCCACTTTTGTTTGTTTATATGCACATAGCGAGAAAAACCGAAGCTCATGCATATTGATGAATACGATCCAGCTGCTGCGCTTCCACTCTGATCCTCTTTCAAAATAAAAGCACCCCGTAGAGCACTTAGGGATGGTGATGAGAGTGAAGTTGGAAAGTTTTTGTGGGTTGAGATAATCAAAGGAAAGTGGTTTTTGAATACGAGACAGATGGTTTAGATGTTTAGTTTTTCCCCTTTTTAATCTTTTGAATCATTTTTTTTCTGTGACAGGAAGTCCTTTTTCATTCTTACTTTTTCTGCTTAAAAAGAACATATTTATTAATAGCTCCTCTCCTCCACTGATGGAGCAACAATAAAAGCCTCCCTGATTTCCCTTACACACTCCCTCCTGATTCACAGTAACAGTGGCCTCACGTCCGACCTTATTAATAATGAGCACACTCACAAACAGACAAAACAGTCCAAAAATAATGTTCGAAGCTAAGTGTGTATTCTCTGGCCCGCCCGTGCACATAGTCAGCGTCTCTCCGGGTGAAATCAGAACATTTGGCAGAACAACAGAAAGAATTCCAGCTCTGTTGTCCTTTTACGTTGATGTTCTGCAGTTTTACTGGTAGGGTGAGAAGCACGCACGTAATTATTTAGATGATTTACTGGTAAGGCTTAGGGTTTGTGTTGTCTGGGAAATATTTGACAGCAAATAAACACGTGTTTCATCTACAAAGAATGACCCCGCAGCCGCCTGTGTGTAACCACTGTCAGAGATCGTCTTTGTTCTCGTGTTGCGGAAACTTTGCGGCCGCACTTCAGACATTACCCTCGTTAAAAAATGTGCAATCATTTCAAACAGGTTTGTACAGTTGTCCAGACTCAGAGACAAGCCTGTAACACACTTTAGGGTCTATTTTCCCAGAGTTAATCGCTGTATGAGGTGGCGAGGAAAGTGGGAGGAGAGGAAGTACGGTGACGAAGGATGGAGGCCGTTTGAGCGGGAACAGGGTCAATTAGTGAACTTGAACTCCAGAGGTCACAGAGGAGGAGTTCTTGACTTCTGAGAAAGGTCCTGACCTCACCGTTTACTCAACCAGGAAAGCCTGAACACACACACACTCTCTCTCTCTCTCTCTCTCTCTCTCTCTCTCTCTCTCTCTCTCTCACACACACACACACACACACACACACATGCTGTGGTATCGAGGTCACAGATCATGGGTTAACTAAGGGAACTAACAGAAAGGGAAGGGAGGGAGGGAGGAGAGGAGCTTTCTAACCTGCATCTGGCCTCCAGATGGTTTGTGAGTCATCTCTGGGTTAGACACACACACTACACACCTTCACACACACACACACACACACACACACACCTTAATACACACATAGACGTATAGAGGAGCAGATTTGGCTTCCCCGCTGAGACCAGATCATTCCCAGGTTGGGTCGATCGGAGGCTAAACTTGACACCTGACTCTCTCTCTCTCTTGCACTCACAGAAATTCACACACTCACCTTGCAAACAAACGGGACTCAACCGTCACACAAACACACCCAAGGCGTGCAATTCTCTTGCACAAATCATACTACACACATAAAAGTGGAAAATCACCTGAGTCATTCCCCTGCCAGCGCAGAGTTCACATAGAGGCTGCTGTGTGAGAGCGATACGCCGAGGTGTCAGAACGCCGTCGATGAAAAAAGACAGAGTGATAAATGTGCAGAATATATGAAAATATGGGATTTATATGGGATTAATATAAAACAGACAGAAAAATAAAAGAGGTATAAAACAGATTGACTTTTATGAAGGCCAAACTCTTCTGACAGTTTGGATCCGACTCCAAAAAGTTCAATCGCTCTCCTTGGAGCACATGGACGAGTAAGGGAACCTGGAAATGTTATTTGGGCACCGAGGTGAATCTGTGTTATCTGAACAAGCAGAGACGGGAAGCCACGCTCCCTCACTGATTACATCTCCAGTTCATGAACTTGTTCCAGTGAAGGTCAGATTGTTTAGATTGCCCTTAACAACGTCGGACATCTTATCTGAGGCTGCTGCCTGAGACACAGTCTCCACGGAGAATGGAAAGAGTTCTACCAAACACGTATCATGGGGGAACGAAGCCTTTTTGTGGTCCTGAAAGGAATTTCTTCAACAATTATCTTTTTTTTTTTTGTACCTCTGGCCATCATTGCTTTTAGTTATGATATCCTTGAATAACAAAACCTGACAGGGTTTGATGCAAAAACATGTCAGGACCTCTGTGTTTTTAGAAAACAGCCTGAGCGATGTGTTGCTTATTTACGAATGTTAAGTCCACCCTGGTACCTTTTGCATTTCGTTTACAGATGGAATAACCACGCTCAGGGGGCTCTACGGTGGTGCAGTGGTTAGCGTTGTCACAGGCAGGAGGTTCCTGGTTCGAAACCCCTCTGTGCGGAGAACCCTGTGCATGCGTGGGTTACTGGGGTACTCCGGCTTCCTCCCACAGTCCAAAGGCATGCTCGTTAGGTTAACTGTGACTCTAAATTGCCCGTAGGTGTGAATGTGAGTGTGACTGGTTGTCTGTCAATGAAAGCTGGGATTGGCTCCAGCCCCCCACGACCCCGAGCGGGAAAAGCGGTAAAAAGATAATGGACGGATGGAGAACAACGAGCTACAACCACCATAACTGAAACCCACCCGCAGATCGTCTACCACAGGATGGACAGGCGAAACGAACAATCCCAGAGCTGTTGACCAATAATGTTCCTTAACCTTCTTAAAATGTCAGATAAAATGGCGACCAATCCTCCACGTGGCTTTTTCCAACTGATCATCAAGTTTCTATTTGCTTCTTCTTCACCTTTCCAGCCTTTCAAGTTCATACATCCAGCCTTTTATCGTTTCTTGATGAAGGATTCTGATGGAGACTGTAACCTCAACATGTTAAACCACACAAGTCTCATGTAAAAACACAAGTTACGGTTACCTCCACATCAGAGAACATGCACAAACACAACCCTGGAATACATTTCCAGCGCTGACGAAGTTGTCTCACATTAACAAAACAACTTTCCACAACAAGCTGGTAGACTAAATACAAAAGATGTTTATTGCGTATAAAACATTGTTCCCACTTCTATCAGTCTGAGAAATCGGCAACAAACAAGGCAGATCCAATCAGAGAGAAGCACAAAGGCGTGCTGAAATCCTGACGGGCATGTGTTTTTACGTCCTGGTGGACGTGCAGACATCGATGACAGCATAACAACTGGTGAATGAACCCGCAAAGATGCAAAAGGTTAGACACTCTTTATTTAATTTTTTGCCTTGAAAGAGCCCTCATAACAAATCAACTCTGAACTTCAATGAATAATCTTTTTGATAATGAGCGAGAGCTGGGATCAGATATGTGGTACAAGTCTAAGACTCATTAAAAACAGGTATCTCAATACAAGTGGATTATCAGGAGGAGCTGTATATGTGAACGCAAACAGCCACATTTTTTCGCTCATACTTCACCCGGAGTTTCTCCTGCCAGACCCCTAGTATTTTTTCTGCAGCAAGTCAGAGTGAGCTGATGTGAGAACGCAGCAGGATATTCTCCGGAGAATTCACCTCGAGCCAATAGGAGGGGGAGTGACGTTTATATCCTGTTACTGCTGCACGGTGCAGTGTCTGCACGCGACCGCTACGATCTCCATGCACGTAATTAAATGGCTGCATTATGTTTTCTGTTCCTCAGTTTGTTGTTCTCCGCTCTTTAGTTGATGTTGTCATTCTGTTGGACTACATGTAGCATTGATATAAAGGCAAATATTGTCATTATAGCGTCTTGTAGCGGACTCTGTTGCTTCGTCCGCTACTTATGCGTTGTTTTTTTCCCTCACGTCTTACCTCAGGAAACCCCCACCCCCGTCTGTAGAATGATACAGCTTTAGTAAGCTAGTTCTTGTAGTCGTCAGTGAGGCCCACCGAGGATCCATTTGGATATAAAACTCACAGGAACCTCAAGATAACATACGATAGTCCATGTTTGTTTTTTATCAGTTTCCTATGATGTTTGTCATCTTGAAGCCACCATAGTTTAGGGCTTATTTAACTTTTTGTCATTAAGGCTTTTGTAGCTAAAAGCTGTTTTAGACCATTTTCCAACAAATATGCTCAATATGACAATTCAAGCTGATATAGATAATTTCTTGAGCCAGGGCTAAAGGCAGAGTGCGTCATGACATTCATATTTAATCTTGTTTTTTTATCATTTTCCTCTTGTTTTTTTGTTTTAGTCTTTTGAACTCACCTGGAGTCGTCTGGGTGAAGTGAAGGCCAAAGGGTCGTAGAGGCGGAATGAGCTTGTTGTCTGGCAGGTGAATCTGCAGCCGGGAACAATAAAACCACAGCGATAAAAGATCAGAGATACTATCTGCTGTCTACACACACACAGACACACCCACAGCTCAAAGATAGAGGGAGTCACTGGAGGTCATAAACACTGAAAATGTTATGAAACCTGGATGTTTTGGTTTTTGATGCTGATACTGACAGGTATCACACACTTTCACACAAGCAGGAGCATGTATGTGTTTCTACACATATATGGAACATAAACATGTATGAAGTCACTAGGGATGTCTCCGACTAAGGATTTACAGAGCCAAACCTGATTGGTCGGATTTTGCCCATCGTCGACTAATCGTTGAATATCTTTCTTTTCCATTGATCCAAATTCTCGTTTGAAACATAAGAGACCTAGGACTTGATACATCATTTTTTTCACTCATTAAGTCTGCATTAAGGGGACAGTATAACATTATATGTCCCACACAGTGTGTGTGGGGATTCAACAACCCCAACAGCCACAATCTACGCATCCGTCAGATTTACTGTGTTGGTGCCTTTGCCGACAAAAAAGCCAACTTGTTGGCACGAATGTGGTGCAGAAAGGTTGTGCTGAAACAAAGTGGCTTGCTGATGGCAAAGTAAACCACTGAGATTGTTATTCAATGTACAGTACATTTACCCCAATATTGTTGTTTTTTTAGCTGGGTTTGTTGGTTGGTTGGTTGGTTTGTTGGTTTGTTGGTTGGTTGGCTGAAATACTGAAATTTCATGTTGCAAATGACCCCGTCAGCAAAGCTGTGTCGGTACTCTGGCTGGTTTCTCCATAAATGTGCCACGCTGAAAGGAATCTCCTGTGTCTAATAGACTTACGACAAGTACCTAATACAACACCGCTTGGGGTGGCTGTGGCTCAGTTGGAGGAGTCAGTCGTCTCTCAACCGGAAGGATGGGGGTTTGATCACCAAGTCCTGGAGCAGCATGTCCGGTGTGTCCTTGGGCAAGACACTTACCCTACACCTCTACCATCAGTGTGTGAATGTGTAGGTGTGACCTGAGGTGTAAAAGCGCTTTGATTAGTCAGAAGACTAGAAAAGAACTAAACAAGCTCAAGTCCATTTACCATTTACCACTTCAAAAATATCAAACTATCCCTTCAAGATGTACTATATTCTATTCTATTCTTTATTTGAACCCCTTACCGCCATGATTCAGGTTTCATGCTGTCTAGATTAAGTCCCTTGACTTGAGTGGCACGTTGAACGAATAAGCCTTAAAGGGCTGCGTCCAGAAGCTCTGCTACACGGGTACACTTCACAGCTTATTTCTTACTCTGAGCACAAAGCCACAGAACCAAGCTGCTGTCTTTGATGAGTTGTGGGTGAGAACGTGTTCCTTCTTAGTTTTCAAGATGTGTGGCATCGAGACAAAGAGGGTGAGAGAGAGAGGGAGAGGGAACATGCTGAACTGACTTTAATGTGTGCAAGATTGTGTACTCATCTTTCACAAGTATGGTTTTATGTACAAACAAGTTCAAACACTGTACAACACAGATCTACAGTCGATCAAAGTGCGAGTGACCTCGGTTTGTGTATGAATATTTGTGTGTGTGTCTTGGCCTTGGTAAGCCCTCTGTCTCCCGTTTGATTTCATTTCCATATGCTCGTCTCTGATGGTTTGTGTTCATGTGATGGTCGGAGGAATAAAACACTCATTAGAAAAATATTCCTTCGAGCAGAGCGAAAGAAAAGACACTGTAGATTTATATAGACCGCACACACACACACACACACACACACAAACTGTGGAATATAAGATTTATCATCATTACGAGGAATCACAGAAAAGAAACTTTTCAGATTTGGAAAGAAAACCTCAGTTTTACCTCCATCACTAAATCTCCACTTTCTCTTCTTTGTGCTAAATCTTGTTGTTTTTCCTCCTATATTCCTGTTAATCCTGCTGCCGTTCTATAGACCACACCGGCTGGTTTTCCACTTGCAACCTGTTCTCAGATTTTTTTGAAGAGTTTCTCCATTTCCCCATCCTTTCCAAATCCATGTTTTTAATTGGTGCTGACTTCAGACCCTCAGATCTGTCTGACGTTTCTGCCATCCATCCCTTGTAGCTCAAGAACCACGTTCTGTTTTCAGTCCATAAAACCTTTAACTGCTGTTCATTTTTCTGTTTCAACTGAACACACGTATTACAAAATGTCTGACTAGGCTCCTCAAAAATGGCAAATGCATCTTTATTGCTTTGTTAAAGACAGAGGTTATTTTAAGTGTATTTACGTTGACCAAAAATGGAAATCTTGAAAAGAAAATCTCCTCTCTGGTTGATTTATAGGTATAACTATCACATCTGTTCCTTTGTTCTCTGCAGATAATATATTTTTATTTAAACATAGTCATGTAATTTTCCTCTCAGGTCTGAATTCCCGGCAGCTGAAGACTTACTAATGATGTTGGTCCACAGGTAAGTGTTCTTTCTCTCTTAAAAGCTGCATGTCTTAATTTTTATAAAGGTCATTGTGAGAAAGGCTAAATAACCAATTAAATCAAATAACCTATTGCATACGTCCCAAAAATGTAGAGCAGCATTTTTATTGGATCGTTTGATTTTGATAGCTACAATAAACTCACAGTATGCTCCGAGCCCAGCACGTGAAGGAAGGATGACAAAATTAGCTCATCGCTGGTAAATATAGTGGAGCACTAATTAGCTAAAGAAATACACATTTCGGTCGCCTGTAGCTTCCTCAGGTTCGCCCAGCACCATCCTGAGGAAGCTACAGGCGAAACGCGTTGTTCGCTCACAAGAAAATACAGTAAAGTAATTTACAGGGTGCCACCGATTATCGATTTATTTTTCATGCTATGTTCCTGAAACTGTGCGTAACTGAGAAGGTATAGGCTGTGCATGGGATACCCTGTTGGCTATTTAAATATATAATATATAAATAAAATAGGTGGAGACTTAACCAAGGCGAGAGAATGGTCAAGTTTTCCAAAAAAACATCACTCAAAATAAAAGCTAATGTTGATATCGATCTAGTGATCTAAATGCCGCTGACTCATGCTAGTCTGGTCTGCTGCTCTGGTCTACCTTAATAAACAGTCCAAGCTCTGGGGCGTCAGAGGCACAGATTTTAGTGGGCACGCCCCATGTATGGAGGCTATAGTCCTCCAAGCGGGCGGTCTGGATTCAAACCCAACCTGTGGTTTCTTTCCCGCATGTCATTCGACACTCTCTCTCTTCCTGATCAACTGTCCTATCTCTCCAATAAAGGTACAAAAAACTGTCCATGCTTTGATCTAGTGACACTGCATGACTCGCTCTTTGTGTCTCAGTTCATGGGACTTACCCCTCTACTGCTTTCTTTTGGGTGGTAGCAAACGACATGGGCAACTTATGCTAACGCGGGTCAATGGAGCCCCGTAGCGCTGGATTCTAGTGCCTGATAACGAAAACACATCATCAATCAGTAACTTTAGAAACAAGGAACAATTGTATGTACAGCCTTTATTGAAAACTTCTTTGAAATAATAGAATTCAGTGAAGGTCCAAAGGTCTGGGGAGTGGTTGGGCCCTCTATTGACCAGCCGCCACTGGATTTAAGGGTGCAAGAAATATGCTTCCATGGCATAATCTGTCCATGTATTGTTTTCATATCTAAATCCCAGTCAATTCTCATCCCTTCATCTCTTTCCGCGTTGCGTGTGAAGAGGCCGGTTTCTTGACGGCTCACTTTTTTTGATGAACCTCATTAAAGAGTGAAAGCGCATTCCTCTATCGCTTTATAGCATTGTTGACCACGTACAAATACATGAACACACAAATTCCTGCCAGTGTTTACCATGTCCATGTGCTTGTAAAACAGCTCTGTTGATAACATACACACATATATACTTCACACACACACTTCCAAGCACACAGCTGCCAGCCTGTGTATCTTTGTTCAGCGGAGAGCGGGGTTTCAAAAGCTGCTTCACCTTGCCAAGACATCCCTACTTAAAGAAACACAGGTGGGCGGAATTTTTTGAATAACTTCTCAGAATATGTGAGCGGTGATTTTTGCCAGTTGACGAATAATAACAGTCCTTTCTGTGAGGTGAGAGAACAGTCAGAGCGGGGCCTTTTAATTTCAGCTGGAGGCCACATTGACCAATTGGGTTTAACAAAACAGAGGGCGATGGTAGCTGAAAGATTTGACTCCTCTCTTCTCCAAAAACACAACCGTGTTATGAATAATTACATTGTGTGAACCTTCAGATCAACTCATAAAGCTTTCTTTCAACCTGAGGGCAGTGCAGTGTTTCCATATAACTAAACCATTCCAAAAAGCCTTGTTGAGACTTAGTATGAGGCCTTCCTCGTTGTTTGTGTCTCCTTCAGCTTCAAAACTGTTCCAGAAAATAATTAACTGTATTGGCAAACTCTAAAGTATGAACTTTGAATGTGGTGAAAAGAAAAATCATTCTTAATCTGATACAGCTTTCCCTGTAAAATAGCAAGAAAAGAGCACAACTTTTTCCAACTATGTTGAATTGGTAATAGATCTGTTGCCATTAAAACTCAGAGTATTGGGGGCGCTGGTGGCGCAGTGATTAGAGCGCGCCCCATGTATGGAGGCTGTGGACCTCAAAGTGGGCGACCCAGGTTTGAATCAGACCTGTGGCTCTTTTCCCGCATGTCATTCCCCACTCTCTCTCCCTGATTTCTGACTCTATCCACTGTCCTGTCTCTCCAATAATGGCCAAGAAACTTGTCAAAAATGGAAACTTCCAACTGTAGAGCCAGTGGTTTGTTGGTTCTATAGGCTACTGTAGGAACATAGCAATGAAACATGGCGGACTCTCTGGAGTGGACTAGCCCCCACAGTGGATATGAATGGCTCATGCCAAGGTTACGACAACATGCTTCTTACAATATGTTCATGATGATTACACATCAATAAAATGCATTTAAAGATTGTATATCATTTCCTATTTCTAAATTTTGGGCCAACAGAGCAACCTGTCGAACCAACATGACCAAAGTGTTGTTGATTAAAGGGTTCGAATGTAGATGATAAAAGTTGTGACAAGTCAAGAAGCCTTTAGGATATGTAAAATCTGGCAATATAGCTGTGCTTTGACCCTTTGATTAAGTGCCTGACAAACCAAGCGAACAGTCTGCCATTGGCCAATGATGTCTCTGAAACAATGTGCAATTTTTACACTAGCTAACCCTTTCCAGCAACTATACAACTACATGTTTGTGACCGATTGGCAGCGGAGCCTGACATGACAGAAAATCCCTGTGATTGTTTGTTAAGCTGAGTCATTTAGTGCCAAGAATAGGACAGAAGTGAGAAAAGTAAGCAAATATTTGCGGCAAGTTGTTGCCTTTTATTGGAAAAATCAAGTAGCTATATCCAACAAAACTTTCCAATAGGTGAGGTAGATTGGTGTGACAGTGGTACAGATACAGATATGACTACAACCTGTTTTTATGTAGATTTTTTTTTCTCTCACCGAATAGCAGAACATTTGTACTAGTTGTCTGATTGCTGTGCTCTTTGTAACATCTCATATATTCAACTTCTTGGTTCAGACTTGAATAAGGTAAACATGAAGAAAAGCAACATTCAGCAATTATCGCCACTAGTTCGAGTTCGGTTTGTCTTGGGCTGAGAATGCAAGAAACTCATTTTCAGTAACAATATATGACTCCACATTCCAGAAATACAAGTTCTGCCAAAATGAGATGTGTTTAAGTACTTAAATATGCACTTTGTGTGCAAAGGATTGTCTGCTTTTTACCATCAGCCACAGAAGATGACACAATAGGCCAATCTGTGGAGCATCCATGGTCAGAGTGTATTAGGGATGTGTTGGTGATGCTGCACACACATACTGGCAAATGTATGCATATTAGGGCGTAGGTGCACTAGATCATATTAGCATACACTGCATTCTGTTCAATACATGAAGGAAAACTGGCATATGTGCACTTCTTCAAAGACAAAAAAAACAAAAGAAGTACAACACGTGCAAAGCGGCCAACACACACACGCAGCTTTGAAGGTAGAGGTTGACAATGCTGGGATATCTGTGAAATCTCTGTGGTCAGACTGTCCATTACTGACCTACAGCTGAGGACCAGGGTGGAGACAGTAACATAAACCACAGCACCAGAGGAGCCTCAGTCAAGGTTGAGTTGGATATTTTACACTGAGAGAGAAGGTAGAGCTCTTTATTCCTGAAACAGTATATGATATTTTCCTCACAGATGGTAGTATTTTAAAATATTTATAGCCTAACCGTAGGAATTATCATGTTATCGCTTTATTTTGTGAGAGTAACCATATTGTCTCTGATGAGAACTCTCCCATTGATATCACAGCATCTGCATAATACATCCTTAATCATTCTTTACACAAATGTTGTTGTGCAGACCTATATGGAAACAGTGATCATGATCCAATGGCCGCCTGTGTGGCCACCAAATACCTTGATAGGTTTATCGAAATACTCCAAGCCATTCCCAACGCAACAGTTCAATTTCCATTAATGTCCAAATTGGTTTAACATCCTCTGAAAACATTTTGAGAGGATATTCACAGAGTTGGCAAAAGCTTAGTATGATGGAGAAAGTTTGAACCTACCCTAAAACTATGAACTGTTTGTGCTGACATCATATCAGATAGAAAATACATGCCTGGTCACAAGGTAAGTTTGAATGCAAGTCTTTGACTGTTGGCCACTGTAAGTTACCCTCAAAATGGGAATCATATTAACCAATCAAATGGTTCCAAGTATTAGTTATTGTGACTAAAACATAGTTAATGCATAGCTAATGCTAGTACTATAGGTGGATGTTATTTGACTGACATAGCTCAGTCAGTTTATTTACTCATCTATTTGCGCTATTGCCAGCTAGCAATGTTAATGCTAGGCTATCAACATGTATGAGTTTCATGTGTCATCATGTGCTACTTTTTATCTTGTGACTGGTAAGGTTATGTAAACCAAGCTAATGTTAGCCAGGACACAAACTGCCTTGTAACAATTCAGCTAGCATAACAAACTTCAGATAGATATTGCTTTGTAACTGATATCCCTTTGTCATGTTTATGACTTTGACTGTAAATGTGCTGCTGTTACACTCGTGGCTTTACTACCATCCTGAAATTTGCACCTACAGTGGACTACAGTCTTAGAAGTAGCTACAGCTAACGCTACCAAGGTTTGGGTGGATGTTATGTGACTAATATTGCTGAGTCAGATGATTTACTTTTTGCAAATACTAGCCATGTTAGCTAGGCTACATATTATTGTCAAAGAGAGTCAGTTTAGCAACCTCAGGACACCAGTCCATTAATTTATTCAAGCTTACCAAAGTTAGCCAGGCCACAAATTGCTTTGTAACTGAGTCAGTTTCCTGACAGTATTGTTAGTTTCTTCTTATGCTAAATTAATGGTCGAATTCAAGTTGCACATAATCTTAGTTTTATGGGGGCTGTGATAATGTTCCAGTTTCCAATGAACGCGATGATTGATTTACAATGTTAGATCATTTAGTTGACTTTCTAATATTGCTGTGTAACTGATATCCCTTACTCTGACTCTTCATCTGCAACTGTGTTTTTACAACTATCCCAAACTTGGCACATACGGTTGGGCCAAAAGTTAAATAGGCCTGCTATGATAAGATAGATTTATTATCCACAAAGTATCAGATGTAATGTAATTATCACACCTTATCTGGGGCCATGAAACTTTAGGACCATAAAAATGACAACATTTAGAGAAGTCCTGGTGTATGGGGGGGTGCATTGGAAGATGTATGAGGTTGGAAGACTGTGTTCTCATAAATGAACAGGTGATATGACTAACGTGTAAGCTTCCTTAAAACCTCAGTGAGCCTCTTGGAAGCACAGAGTGAAAAACGGCACTATTACAATGTTTTATATTTTAAAAGAACGTTTTGGTTGAGAGGTCAAGGTCAGGATTAAGGTGAGAGGTAATCCTGACCTGCTGTCTTTACATTAACTAAAGAGGTGAAAACGATTCTGCTTCACACAAGCATATGAACACAGAGGTCAGGGTGAGGTAATGAAGACACTGATGGCAGTGTTCACACACGCACACACATGAAAACATATCCACACACACACTGTGCTGAGGGTCACACTGAGGTAAAAGTTAAAGAAGATTTTGTTTTCAGTGGGAGCCCAGAGACTCATAAATACAGACCTGGAACACACAGCAGGGGGATCAAGAGTTCACACACACAGGCAAGGTAACACAAGGAAACGAAATGCACACATGTACATTGTCATAAAATCAGAATTTGGCAATAAACATGAGCTGCACAACCAAACAAATGTGCATGTGCACATAGTGATTAAGGAGGCATATCTAGGGAAAACATTGCATGTCAATATTTGTCTGGAAACAGGGTCATTACTATGAAACAAGAAAACTGTAAATCACAAAGAGAGAGCACATCGAACTCAGAAGTAGAAGTTGAATACATAACTTTCAGACCAGAGTTAAATATGAAAACATATTTTTATTGCAAATACTTGGAACAGGTCTCAGACAAATATGGAATCCCATTTAGTCTAGGGTTAGGGTTAGATAAAAGAGCGGCAGTAGCTCAGTCTGTAGGGACTTGGGTTGGGAACCTGCATCGGTCTGTAAACCTTTCTGCGTTCTAACCTCTCTACATTTTTCAAAAGCATCTCCAATATTGATCCTAGTTTGAGCACGTTTCTGCTCGTGGAGCTTATTAGAAACATGCAGAGGCTTTTTTAGGTCGGGTACAATCACTTCTATCTGAACCAGTTCTCTTGCCCGCTTCCATCGCTGCAACACCTGTTGGTTTGACCTGATAACTGCTCTCATATCTGGCAAACCGAGGGGCGTCCAAAACGGCCGTGTGGGGTTGCCTTAAAAACCGCCTACCTTCTCTGGGTCCAAACAAATCCAGACCATTCAGGACCAGAATCTAAAGTTAGAAGGAGGACATACTGGCTGCTGCATTGTTGTCAGAGAAGCCAGCACTTCAACATAGCATGTTTCCTTAATGTCTGATCATAGAGTAAGGTCACTTTAGCATTTCATTCAGGAGATATCTTACAGATTGGCCCTTTAAGACACTTCTGGAGCTTTCTTGAACTTAGAGATTTTACAGTCAGTTTACTAAGAAATGAATTAAAGTTTAAAAGTAGGAATTATTCTGACTGCAATTTGATTCACTTTGGACCCCTGAATCCTGCAGTGGTAATGTGAAAAATTTGACCTGCTTTAATTACAACAATTAAAATTCACCCTCCCTGGATCATCTGCTAAGTCTGCTCAAGATTTCATGACAATCCATCTGAAAGTTGTTG
The DNA here is from genome assembly GCA_020745685.1 of Tautogolabrus adspersus. Lineage (NCBI taxonomy): Eukaryota > Metazoa > Chordata > Actinopteri > Labriformes > Labridae > Tautogolabrus > Tautogolabrus adspersus. The sequence continues at coordinate 18,435,489 of CM036556.1, read as the reverse complement.
ATATGTGTTTCATAACCTGAGAGACGCTGCCTTTCCTAGAGCGACGGTGCTAACGTGGCTAAAAAAAGGACTGCTTTCACAATAACTCTGGCCTGTAGTTACCTCTTTTGGCAAACTGTTTAGTTTGAAGATAATTGCTGGGAAAACAGAGGGTTGGTAGACTAAATATGTGTGTGTGGCGGGGTGGACAAGAGGGCAACGCTGGGGGCCGAGCGAGGCGGTGGGGTCCTGCAGGATCGAGAGAGTCGTAAATGTAAAATACTGTGCTTGTAGTGCAAGCGTGCATGTGTGTGTGTGTGTGTGTGTGTGTGTGTGTGTGTGTGTGTGTGTTGGTTTCGCGCAGCGAGAGGTTATCCAAACAAACCACTAGAATGTCAAGTTACGTGCCGACGATTCCTCTGTGTTTTATTGGCTGACTTCACTGAGTTACTCCTAGGTCAGCACACACTGGGGCTGTGCGTGAGTGTTCATGTGTGTGTGCAAGTGGGTGAGATAAAAGAGAGAAAGAGAGAGCTGTTTAAGGTGAGACAGACTGCCTGGAAATCTATTTTGGTGGGGAAGGAGAGCTTTGTTTTTTTTTACCTGTGTGTGCGTGCAATGTGAAAATAAGCATTAAGTTACGGGGTGAGAGCACAGGAGAGAGAGGCGAGGGTCAACCAGAGAACAAGGGTTGGCCAGACGCAGTGGTGTGTATGTGTGTGTGAGTCTGTGAATGTGTACTTGTGCATGACACTTTGGTATTCTCCGAATCCATAAGACCTCTTGCCCTCTTGCCTAACATCTGAGAATGTGATAACTGCAGAGAATGTGAGAATATATTGGAGAGCGGATGGTTGTGAATTGGGAGAGAAACCCAGAGGATGTTTCGTGGATGTATGACCTTCCAATGACCACAGAAGAAAAGAGAGAAAGGGGGGGTCACAATGAAAGTGAGCTGATGTACCTCCATGGGCCAAAAAATGCATCAGGTTTTTTGATACTCTCATTTCTGAGAATGATGGGGAGGAAGGAGGCGGAGGGGCAGAAGAGGCGGAGGGAGAACAGTATTAAGAAGATGGATAAAGGGATCTGAGGTCATTAGGTCTGTCAAAAAAGATGTGCTGTTATTTGATTTGGTAATTTAAGCTATGGCATGGACATGACCACTTTGGAAACCATTTATCTTAAGGGGAGGGCATATTAAGTGTGTAGTTTAACATCAACCCTGTCATTTAATCCCCAACAAAAGCAGCACATCTGCTGCTAGGGAAAAAAAAGGAAGGTACAGCACTACAGTAGAAACTTCCTTTAGAGGGTCAAAGCGAAATCCATCTTACTTAAAGGCCGCCTGTTACCCTCGAGCGATTAGAATTATAATGGAACCTTACATAACTCGCAGTGTTTCATTATGTTTGGGGATTTCTTCATGTTATTTACTTATTCATGTATTGTTTTAAGGTTTACAAGAGAAAAGCATTTCATTGCATTTTAATGTGAGGGGTACCACAAGTCCATTCATCGATCCATTTTCTTCTGCTGATGAGGGACAGGGCTGTACAGATGTCCCAATCCAAGGGAAATGGTAAAATTGTAAATAGACTGCACGAAAATTGCGCTTTTCTAGTCTTTTGACCACTCAAAGAGTTGCACTACATGTCGCATTCACCAATTCCCACCACACTGACACACTGATTGGATGCAATGTAAAGTGCCCATTAGAATTAATAATAATTATACACATTCACATGCCACTTGCTCTGCCATCAGGAGCAATTTGCGGTTTAGTGTTTTGCCCAAGAACTCCTAATCGGACTCTGACTCTGCCAGAGACTGCCCTGACTATCTTGAAATTAAGGAGGTAATGTTGTCCCATTCCAGATAAGATATCTAATACCGCCACTGTACTTCTTCCAGTAAAACCTGTCTGGACAACCGTCAAAGGAAGGCACCCAAGAGGCATCCTAATCAGATGCCCAAACGACCACAGTTGGCACACTTTGACCCTATTACTAAGGCTGATCTCACCCTAATTATGGAGGAAACTCCATTTTAGCAGCTTGTAGCCATGACTGCAGTATTTTACTACCAAAGGCTAATGATCATAGGGGACAGTTGGAATAAAGAAGGACTGGTAAATCGAAAGCTTTGGCTCCCAGCTAAGCTCCCTCTCTCCCATGAGGGATTAGAAAAATGCCACACCGATCCATCCATCAATCTCGAAATCCATCTTAGCCTGCCTTGTGAACAAGACCCTAAGGTACCTTTATTGTTGTACTCGACCCACACCAACTCCGAGGCCGCAATTCACCATTTTCTGCAGGAAAACCAATACCTCATACTTGGAGGTCTTAAATCTCATGCTAACTTCTTCAAACTCGGCCGCTAACCTCCCCAGCGCATGCTAGAAGTCGCAATTTGATCAAACCAACAACACAACATCATCTGCAAAGAGGTATAGTTGCAATTCTGAGGTCCCAATCTTGGCATGTATACTGGTATTGTATATGAAAATAAACTTGCTCTTCCACACCACTTTTGTTTTTCTCCCTGAATAAAAGAAAATCACTTTTTTACAAGAAGAATAAACTCAATGTATGATAGGTTTCTGTATGTTGGGAAAACAAGTCATGCATTACTTGTGTTGAAAGGACTTAGTGTTGAGCCTGACATTGCCTTATGGTTTTTGCAACTGAGGGACTGTTTTTTTCCTTACATACTGAAGAAGTGACTGATTTAAGGCCCTGTCTGTATTCCTAGCTAACGGGTTGTGTAACAGCCCCTCTACTCGACATTTTTATGAAGATGGATCGATTTACTTACACACACTCACCCTAGCAAGAAGACAAGATCGGAAACATTTATGTGTCTTCATTTATGTGTGTCTGCATGTACAAGTGTGCACATCTGCGTGGGTGAGAAAGGCGGTGTTCAGGGCACAAGTTCAGCTCTGTGTGAAGTTATGAGAGAGTTAAAATCAAGAGGAGGCAAGGTCAGGCCACTGGGCTGGCTCAGGGTGAGCTGAGGTGTGTGTCTGTGTGAAGCGAGAGGGGGGCTAACAATGTTTTAAAGGTAAGTTTAGGGTTACAGCTGGTGGTGCGGAGGGAGGAGGGGTGAGAAATTTGGGGTTGGATAGAGGGAATGAGGTGAGTTCAGTGTTAGGAGGGCAGGAGGAGGAGAAGGTAAGGTTTGGTTTATGGGATAGGACAACACAGGGCGTAGGGTTGTGAGGGACTGGGGCGCAGGGTGAGAAGTTATTGCTGGAGCGGAGCTACAGAGGTGAGTTTCAGGTCAGAAAGTTTCAATGGAAATAAAGAGAACATTATTCCGGATGCTGTATACCAGTAATTGATTAATCAGTCAGTGGTTCATCCAACTTTGATTTGTGAACTACAACCATGATACCAAATGTGCCAAGGTCCAACTGTCATCATTTAAGGATTAGGTCAGCAGTCAACAGTGAAAGGATTACAGAGTGTACAAACAGCTTGATGTAAAAGCAGCGAGTAAACAGGACTGGTAAGTATATTAGAAGTAGCAGTAGACCTCAGATTGCTGGAAAAACCTTGGGAATAGTTGACACTTTGCTCTACAGTGACCAAGTAAAAACATCTTGATTTCTAAATATTTTATAAGGAGATGGTTCAGTTTCAACTCTGATGGTCATGAGCCAAAATAAGAAGTGACCCAAAACCAAAAAGCTGACCATGTAGACCTGGATACTCACCCAATCTGAAACTGATATATATAAAAGTCTATTGGATTCTGCTTGACTACATCTCTCCGTTAGCTCTGACCACCTTGCAGTCATTCTCCTCTTCTTCCAGTTTATCCATCTCTGCGTTTCCTTAACTCCCTCGGCCGTTCCCCCTCACATCCGTTCCAGGGGGTTAAGTAGACTGTTGACATTTTTGTGGCCGTCGTCGTATTATGTTGGGACTATCGGATTTATCCTGACACGGTTCACCTACGTTACACTGACTACTCTTTTGTCTGCCTGTGTGTGTTTATGTGCGTGTGTGTTTTTTATGGACCTGACCTCGCTAAGAGTGAATGATGCTTGGAAGAAAACCGAGGAATTCCGGCCTCTGAAATTTCCATAATCCTGACTTGTGCTTTTTTGCGCTCTGACCTTGGAGACAGTTGGGTTGTTAATTTTGGATCCATGCTCTTACTCTCTTTCTTGCACACAACACTTACAGCCTTTGATAAATCAAAAGTTGCCAACACATGCTTTTACACTAACACATTTAATCACACATAGTTACAAACAAAGGCACAGGGGCACGTATGCCTGCAGACAGACATTTGGACTCACTAACACTTATGGAACATTGTGTTCGCCTGAACTGCAGCTCTCCAAAGTTTCTGATGACATTGTTATGATCATATTGGAATGATTTAAGCACGAACACACACACACACACACACACACACAGAGGGTCATACGGGAGTGATTGTGCCTAACAGAGCCAGCCTGGGCTCTTAGACTTTGATATAAAAAGCTCCCCTACTGTTTGACCTCCTCTGTGAATCAACACATACGCAGACTTTTATTGCCATTTATGAATTGGCAATTGGTGGCATAGCTAGAGTTAGTAAAATATCTTTGAATTTAAGACTGCTTCTAATTTTTTTCTGCCGTACATCTATGTTTTCATCATATATTTTCACTCCACCATCATAGATGAATCAAATCTGATTTACAAGAGGACTGGATATGGAATTAGAGTCCCAATGTGTGGGCGCATGAGGGGCTGTAAAGGAAGATTTAACAATGAAACATTAATAAATGTTATTTTCTGAGTAGATATTTTAAGACAAGTGTCGTTTAAATCAACATATTTAAAAGGGCTTGGCAGTTAACAGCTTTGCCCCATTTAAAATCTTCAAGACAGTCCAGAAGTTCAAAAATTTCATGTGTTAAATTTCCTTGGTCAAATTGAGAAACGTACCTAGATGCATAGATAACAACTGAAGAATCACTCATCAGTGTGTACTGTATGTTGTGATTGGTAACATATCAGGGACTCCAACTATAATTTAAATTCCTCAAAATGGCATAGTGTGTGTGTACCTGCCCCAATAGAGCCAATCAAAAGAGCTTCTTTTTACTCTCTTCTAAGCAAGCTGTGATTGATTATTCATGTATTTCTTCTATCTTCCATCAATACATCCATCATTGTATTGGTAGAACTATGCCTTCCATACACCAGAAGTCTGACAACCTCTCACATCCAAAGACCATATGTCAACAACTCAGAGTTTTGGGTCACAGACTCAGATTTTGCAAAAGACTGGGGATCGTGCAGGGTCATTGACTGCAAGACTACAACAAGATTCCTTCCCATCATGCACCTGGTGGAAATTTACAACTACCACTTTTACACAGAAAAAACTGAAAAGGAGGAGAAACTGGTCCTATTGTGGTCCAAAGTAGAGGACACGTCAAAGAGGCATTCTTGCTCCCTCCACAACTCCACCAGTTTCTCGTCCTTTTCCACAACCCAGGACAACCGCACGTTCCTTCACCTCCTGGTCATGTCTACTAGTTTGCAGCTTCCTGTTTGGTGCTGGAGAGACCGCTCCCGTTGGTTGTTGAATATGGTTGTGTCATTGTACAACACAATTTGCATAAGACAAGTCTAAAGACCTGCGATATTCAACATGTCTGATTTTTTGGTAACGCCAGGACGAGAAAGAGAATGCCTTAAAAGATTGTGTTTTATGACCACCTCATGCAGGTTGCATGTTTTTGGGCGTGTGTATATTTGATTGTTTTTACCAATACAGTATAACATACGTTGTTGTATAAAGCGCTCCAAAGAATCATCAGGACCAGCTGAAACTATATCAACTAAATCCAAAAGGTAATTCAGAACAACATGTTCTCTGTGCTCAGAACAACTGCAACACTTGGCAAAACGCTTCCTTACTCAAATTTAAAACAACTGTCCCCTTTGTGGGACATTGAGAATATCCCGTGTGAACACGTAAATACATTTCACAAAATCACCATAAACAAAGAAAGTGAATGTTTGATTGTTTTAATGTGTAGAATTACATTTATAAAGGGATATAAGTCCTTATTCTCCTGTGGTTCACTGCCTTGGGTCTGCTTTCCACTTTCATTTTCCTTTCATCCATCCATACTTTGCCCTCTGGATCACCTCGACTCGTCTGTCCTCCGACTTCAGCCATCCATTTCTCTCTCCTTAACTATTCCAGTAATGTGGAAGTATTTATATACTCTTCTGTCTCCCAGTGAGCATGTGTGTGTGTCCTGTCCTAAGATATTATTATGCTTGGCAACAGCAGCTCCCAGCCTGGCATAGATCGGGGAATCTGTTCACCAACAGACAGAAAAGCGGGGGAAGGGGGAGATACAAAAAGGCCAAAAAAGAGGCACAAATGTCCATAAAGATGGGTAGAACTAGAGAAAGAAGCCGAGATGTGATGACAGGTAAAGCCTTTTTTGGACTCTTTGAACGCTCTAATATGTCTTCTTTATATCTGGCCTTTTCTCTCTTGTATCTCTCTTGATGATAAATGAAATTTTAAACAAGTAAACCTTTTGGCTTGACAGTTAGCAGTTATGTAATCAGTCATACTGGCAAATATAAGGTTCTGCATTATCTCTCCACCACTGCATGAAGAACCAAGAAACAATTCCTCCATAAACGCTACCCACTTTCATTTTTTTTATTCCCAAATGCTTAAGAAAACATGTGTTTGGGATCATCATTTGACTCCCTAACTTTGTCATGTCATAAAAAAGAGCTGTAGTGGCTAAAAAATCCGAGGCTGTAATGATTTAATGGGACATATAATTACTGTAATTACAGGGTTTTTTAATTTATCTCTTTCTTTGCTTTCAAGCGCTCTTCACTGTGGTGTATGTGCATTATACTTCCCAGACATTGCTTGTTAATCAAACACTGTGGGAAACACATCTTGTACTTTGGGTTTTAAGTTTGACAGGAACTCTTATTCGGTCTTAACTCTTGTTCTTCTTCTGAAGTACCCTTCTGTGAAGAAAGTTCAAACATGTTCTCGTCCCCTGCAGTGGCCCTTCCAGTATAGAAACTGTGCAATTTAAAAAAGGTTATATATTGCCCTCCAGTATGCCAGTGTAGAAAATGTGCTAATTGTACTTCATTGTGCTCTCCAAGTGGAGAAAACGTGTCCTCAAAAAATGTCCTTCCAATGTGGAAATCATGATAAAGAGCTCTCTGAAGTGACCTGAAGTGGAGAACAGGATGACCAAAGGCTGTCCAAGTGCATGCCTTCCAGTGCAGAAAACCTGATAAAGTATCCTCTAGGTACCCCTTATAGTGGAGAAAACTGGACGAGGGTTTGATCCCCAGCTCCTGCAGCAACATGTCTGATGTCTCCTTGGGAACTAACATCTAGAGTGCCCTTTTGGTGGGGAAAATAGGAAAGAAAAGTTCAGTGTCCTCAAGGCAGCCCTACCATTGGCAAAAATCTGAAACAAGACCCCCATTGGTCAAAACATGACAAATACTGTGCAGTGTGCCCTTTTATTGGAGAAAATTGGATTTCCTTCTGGTGGGGACCTACTGCATGCTCCTCCACTTGGTAAATAAGACAAGCTTGTAGGTGGGTGCACTTCTGTATTCAACTGTTCAAGCTATGATCTCCATTCTCTGAAAGATGTGGCTGCCCAAATAGCCAAGTTTTAATTCAAAAACTGGCAGGAGACACCTGCAGAAATATTGAGAATTGGCCGACATGGTATCTTGCTCAGGCACCCTTCAGCAGAGCAAAATCTTCTCAAAACCTCTCCAAACCTGTTTGCCATCTTTGACCCGCCTCTTGCTCTTATTGGCTATCACCTCAAACCTGTATTTAATTGGAATTTCTTGCCACAACTGTACATGTCTGTCGTTATTTAATCTACAAGTTGAAAAGCTTTAACGTGCCAACAAATAGAACTTGGCGATGAAAACCCGGCAAGCCTTGAGAGCTGTTGGGAACACTCGGCAGCCTTTTCACCAAGAAATATATGGAGGAGAGAGAAGCCAAGCTGTAAAGAACCACTCAGTCTGCATTCAGAAGATCTGTTTCTCTCTTTAGCCGTGTCATTAGTAAAGACAGGCCTTTATGATCTGTTAATGGCTGCAATACTGAGTCTGGATATGTGAGTTCACCATAAATGAAATGCGTTACTGAAGGGTCATACAGTAAGATTCAGGGCAAAAATCTGAAATATTGGCTCTCTCAGGTCTAAAGGGATGGTGAACTTTAAGGAAGACTGTAGGTCTTTAGTGCAGACAGATGCTGAACCCATTGACTGATAATTAAAGCAATAACTTTCTCTTTAGAGAAACATTGGCCCTGAACACTGAATTGTACTTCCTTCCAATTAATATCATTCAGACTGTGGGACAGCGTTACATATACAAAGAAAGAGAGGGGAATGAGCGGATAATTACATGTCAAAGAACGAAAATAATGAAAAAAATATTTTTTGTTCACACAACCAGTTTGTCCCATGTGACTTTCTCAGGCACGTCTGGGTTTTGAAACCTTTGTCTGATTCATGTTTGTGGAATTACTTTTTTCATGTTGAACTCGTGTTTCATTTCCCATAATTCCCGCCCTCCTTGACTTACTTGAACCTCTGGCTCAAAGCTGATGGCCCTTCTGCAGAACACACACACTCATGCATACAAACCTTGAGTTGACTTGTGCAAGATGTAACACATGTGCACACAGAAATAGACACATAAAAAAAAGCACATTAGAGCTGTGATCCTGGTTCATGTTGTTGGCCTCCGGGGCGGAGGTTCCAGGATTTCTTCAACACCTCAAGTTGGCAGACCCGCTTGATAGGAGTACAAATCAAGAGAATGAGTGAGAGAATCAGAAAGTGACTTGGAGTTGGATGGAATAAGAGGTGAGAGAAAATTAGAGAGAAAATGATGAGAGAGGTTTGGACAGAAGGCTTGGTGAAGAGATCGAGTGATGAAGACGAAAGACAGAGATATGGAGCAAAGACAGAAAAGATTTAAAAGACCTATGGACAAATACTCCGATTTGATATACTTGCTGGCCAGATATCTTAGTTCTATTATTGGGCCAAACTCCCCGCCTTCTTTTTGTACAATCACATGCTCTGCAGAGTAAAACACGTAAAGAAAAGGACGTTCTCTGGTACCATGTTCCTTCTGTGAGTGACTGAAGTGCCAAGTGTATAATGTAGGCCAAAGTTGTATTGTATTATGGGTTATGTGTTCATGCTAATATTTTCAATCCCCCACCTAAAAAGATCTCTACAAGACATATTTGATGAAGTGTTTGAGATTTCTTTTGCTACTTTTTCCCATTGATTTTTATATTACTACTCCAAAAATATATTGGGAATATCTTAATTTACTTCTCAACATTCACTCATTCTTTCTTCCCCCATGAGCCACACTTGTACTGGCCGAATGGAGGATTGCTGACAGATTCCCGCCTTGGTGAGTCTTGGCTTACGCCCGGCTGCAGAACCATGCCAGACCGGACCGACCAAATCAAACACCTTTTGGTGAAGCTAAAACACAAAAACAATGTCCTTCTGGGCTCCGGTGGGTCTGCTGCGGCGTGGAGGGTCAATTCTTCCAGTTCTGAACCCGTTCAGACCGCAAAACGATTTAGGAAGCTGTCCGGCCAACTCAATGGTGGTCCTGCTGGATGAAGAACAGGCGTAGGAGTAGCTTAACTTGAATATGTTTCTCAATGAGAAGATTTTCAACCTTTCTGATAACCACTTGGGTACCAGTTAAGGAACAAATGGTGTTTTTTAAGAAAAATAAGTCAAGCAATTGGATGCCATCCCCACATCAAGCCATTTCTGTCTAAGCTTTTAGTGACTGCAATAGGAAACCTACGGATGTTGTATGTCTAGGTTTAACATTTTCAGACATCTGTTAGCATTTTAGAAGGAAATATGATTAATTAAACATTTGAATGTCACTAAGAAGAAATGTGTGTCTTATTGTTTTATTCCCTGCACTTCCTATTTTGTTCCTGCTCTCTTTTTTTATTGATGTCCTATAGTCTCATCCGTCCTCCATAAATCTATAACAAACACATCCTTCATCTGGAAGCACTGAAAAAGTTCATGCATGGATCTGTTCGCACACAGAAATACCCTCAACTCGCGGCCTCATTATTTGTGTTGACTCGCTGTCTTTCCGTACACAGCGGCGTGATCCTGCGATCAATAAAAAAATGAAAGAACACACAAAACAATGCTGTTTTTCAGAGACGCTGAGCTGGGCTTTTTGTGTTTTTTAATGTGCTTGTTACATCGCAGCGCATGGGGTCAGCAGCACTATAAACACATCATAGAGCCGAATGTTAGCGAACGCTCACTTCTAACAAACAGTAAGGGAGGCTTTTGTGTGTTTGTGTCCTTTTTTAAGGGTGTTATATTTGTGTGGGTGCGTGTTTGTGTGCTGATATGCAGTTTCACTTGTGTGTATGCTTATACATGTGTGTGCCTTTCATGCTCTCTGTTTGTTTGTTCGCAGTTTAAATGGGGGCACTGGGAGGTTTGCGAGATGCTCGCTGGTTTACTGGTCTCTAAACAGAGTTAATGAAGAGAGGAGTCAACCAGAGGGCGGAGAGGAGAGAAGAGGAGAGGAGAGGAGAGGAGAGATTGTTTTCCGAGTTGTCCTTGCTTTCTCCTTTCAGAGAGGAAGCTTTGTTTTGAACTGTGAAACTCATTTGACATTTCTCAAGTCTTGCATCACAATAAAACCTGGAAAAGTTTCCCTTCCTTACTCCCCTAGCTCATCATCTTTGTGATGTAGTGCTCCGTCAGCATGGCACTTTCTAGTCTTCTGACTACTCAAAGTGCTTTTACACCGCATGTCACACCTACACATTCACACACTGATGGTAGAGGCTGCTATGTGAAGTGTCCATCAGTAGCTTATCCCGTTCATACACTTTAACGTGCCGCTGACAAAGCAAAGAGAGCAACTTGGAGTTAAGTGTCTTGCCCAAGGATACATCAGACATGTGGCTGCAGGAGCTGGGGATCGAACCCCCGACCTTCTGGTTGAGAGACAACCGACTCTACCAACTGATCCACAGCAGTCACAGCTCCCATCAAAGTAAAGGTGTAGACGGCTTTTCTGCACGGAGAAGGACAACTTAAAACGCATGTTTCAGCCTTAATATCATTATCACTGCATGCTTTGTGAGTTAGACCTTGAGACAGAGCAGATAGCGAGAGCGAATGATGCGCAACTTTGGCACTATAAGCCGCCACGATCAATTCTTAGTGAGTCTGACCCACATATGGACATAACATCAACAGAATACAAAACTTGGAACTTAAAAGTGCAGATTAAGTTTGGAGGGTTTAGCTAACTTCCATTGCGATTTTTATCAAATTGTTGTAGATTATGAAAGTCATTCAGTGTGATCAACTCCAAGGTGGGCAGAATGAAAACTGAGTGTCGACTGTCGTTACACTTTCTACTGTCCACAATGACATCAGGCACAATTGTTTTTAGCTAGCTAGTGACTTTTTGTCAATGTTTTAGCACTGGGATGTGGCACTGGTTGAGGTTGGGTGTGGTTTTACAGCATGACTTTGTTTGTTCTGTCCTTACAGCTAACAAAGTTACAATGCTAACTGGAGGTCTGAGACAGGAGGCTAAGCTATTCATCCATCCCCATGCCAAACTACACACACATGTAGGCGTACATTTTTAACCTTGTTACATCAAGGACGGAGCTTCTGGCATTGGAACTACATGTTGGCATAAATTGTGACGCCCATCCCCCGTTAGCTTTTCTTCTATTTTCTGTCGTCTCCTTCATTTTCCCTGGTACCAATTTGCTTTTGTCTTCCTGCCTTCTTCCAGTAATCGTCTTTAATTTCTTACCCATATTTCATTGTCTCCTGCTCCCCGGGCTTTCTTTACCTTGGAGCTCCAACTATGTTTTCTACAACAACAAGAAATCCTGGTTTTAAAAGTCCAACCAGCTCTCCTTGTTTTTCTCTCTCTCTGGTAATGCCAGAATGTTCTGGATGTGCCCTGAATTCAAAGATACTGACTCAGCCAGGGTTTGTGTCTGTTTCATGTTCTCCGAGTGTGTGTCCCCTCAGCGACCCAAGACTTGGCCTTGTCCCCCTTCGATGGCTGGACCTGCCAGACAGTCTTTAGACGACACACACACATATACACCCACATATACACAAAATTACATAGTTGAAAAGTGTAAAACGATTTGTGTGTGGAGCTGAAGGCGGCTGACATTGAACAGACCGTCTGTGTGTGGGAGTTAATTGAACTGGAGTCAGTCTACCAGTTCTGGATCGGGAGCTGTTTAATTCCATTACACTCATTTTGTTGTTAGCGCCACACGCTAACAGCTAACTGATCCAATCGTCTCCTGTTCCCTCCAACCACCTCTCCCCTTTAAAGTTTTCTTTCTGCTTCTTCTCTCAATCCCTCTATTCTTTTGTTGCCTGATCTCAGGTGACTTTAGCCTGAACACTCCACCATATGCAGCTGCAGAGCAAATATTTATGTCGTTTAGTTTACACTTTCAGATTCCAGGCGACCAATTCACTCGTTAGATTTACTCAGAAGAATCCTACCAAGAGAATTAACTTGGCTTAAAGCTAAAATACTCTACGCCAAATTTATATAGCGTGAATTCAAGACAAACGTTATCTCAAAAAGAGCAGCCTAGACCATACTCTTTGTTATATTGTTTACAAAGACCAGACATTAATCCTACATGAGAACAGCACTAAGCAACATTTAGCAAAGTTACAGTAGCAAGGAAAACCTTCCTCTAAGAGGCAGAAACCTCGAGCAGAACCAGACTCATGTTGATCAGCCTTCTGCTGAAACTGTGATGGGCTTGGATAGTGAGATGGAGGGCGATGCAGGAAGAAGGATTGGGACAAACAACGCAACAACAATGAATAAGATAGTAATGATGGTAAAAGTACTGTATGTGTACTGATCAGTCAAATATTAACATTAGAAATTATAATGACTGATGATGTTAATTTGAGAAGTTTAAGTCGAGCAGCTCTAAGATTCAGCTATAACAGATGTAAGATTGCTCCTTTTGTGTGTCCTTCTCCCAACTCTCTACCCTCTCCCTCCCTCTCTCTCTCCCACCTTCTCTCCTCCCGACTCCCTCGTTCTGCCTCGCTCCACAGCAGCATGGATTTTCCGAAACACCGAACGAGAAAGATGAGACGGCACAACATGGGGTTACTTTGGGAGATGATTATGGATGGAGCAAGTGTGTGTTAGTGTGTGCGTGTGTGTTCATCTCCACGCTCTGTTGTCTGTGGTCAGACAGAGGGTTCTGGAAAAGTGGATCATATACAGTATTTGATGGCTCATTATCTCTTTATGTCTCCAACAACTCACAGATCATTGAGAAAGAAGGCTACGTGTGTGTGTTGTTGTGAATGCTCGTGAGTGTTAGTGTAGTGTTCACCAGAATAAGTCATTTGGTAGTCTTTTATTCACTTCAAAGTGACGTGAAATATGGCTACTATTGGTCAACACTTAATGAAAAACTGAGATTATGCTCCAAAATCTTCCAACTTCTGCTTCAAAATGTTCCATGATTAATAACCAATAGTAACTTTTGAACCAAAAAGGTTTGTGGACTCTGAGAGGACCTGCCTCTTTGGGGAGCTCCCCTAGAATTCAGGGTCTTTTTTTCCAATTCCATTTGGTTCGACATGAGGAACGCTAAAGTGATGTTAACCAGCTGGTGGCTGACGTTAAAGCATTTCCACAACAACAAGTAGATGAAGAATGCTGTAGCTGCAGCTGTCCATTTGTTGGGTGTTGGTCAATTTTCTAAGGCTAGCTTTACTAGCTAGCCGTGGTATCTATATTTAAAGTGGCATGTGTTTGACAGTTTCCCATTCACATCTCATTTGAGATTCCACTTGTACTGAGATAGTCCCTACTTCAACAAGTCCCTCTAAACAACATTTTGACAACTAGAATGGTTATTTCTTCAAGTAGATGTCTCTAGATTTCCTTCAACTGTTGAAGCTTCCCATGTCTGATAAAAGCATCATGAAGTCCAGAAAAATCTTCAGACCGCATCAACACTCGATGGGCCCTATTTTGACAGCGTAAAGCACAAAGTGATTTGGGGTGTGAGGTGCAGAGCACGAAGAGGTTGAAGACGTTGCTTGATTATACTGTATATACATAGGTGTATTTTAAGCTTAACATGACTCAAACCAATCAGAATGTCTGCTCCCATTCCCTTTAAGAGAGCCATGTAAATAGCAGGAACATACTGAGCCACAGACTTTAGACTTTAGACCAGGTTTTAAGTGGTTTAAAGCGCAGTCCCTTTCAGGAAACAGACACCACTGGGCGCTAACGAAAGCGTAAGTGTCATTTGCTCTTTAAACAACGTGAGCGCTTTGCATCAAAATGAAAAGTATGTGAATATTTACGTTCACAACGCAGCAGGTTGTCTACGCGTTTGGGGGTTCAGAAGCAAATACATTTGAGCCTTAAGTGTTACACTGATTGGTCATTCTAGTTGAACATCGCAGGATTTAGGGTGGTTTCACACTAGGGACCCAGGCACGCATTGGAGTACGCTTGATCACAAAGTCCAGTTCATTTGATCAGTGTGCACACAAACGTACCGTACTCGGATACTGGCCCCAGTCCGCTCGAAATGCTGGTCTTGCGCACAATTAATGTCTTCTCGAGTACAGTCCGCGGGAGATTGGAACGCAACCGTGCTCAAACAAGGAAGTGGACGGATATATGACGTAATTCTAAACGTAGATTTTTCTATGATGCAAACTAAGTTTTTTCTTTTAATAAATTGAACATTGAACCGCATCAGTCTGAGGGAGGGAAGTAGCAAGCGTGCGAGAGAGACGGAAAGAAAAAAAAAGTAGTAATAAAAAGGTAACGGAGAGAAATTCTGGCCTGAAAGAAAAGCCCAGAGTTTTGAGGCCTTGTCATCACCCTCTGAGAGGTTTTCAACCACAATCTCACACACACTCACAAGCACACACAGAAATACAACTTCTGGAAAACTGCTTAGTAAGGACCAAAAGATCTGTGTAACTCGAAGAGGAGAGAAAGAGCGGAGAGAAGAAAAAATAAAGTACTGCATAGGGAGAGAGGGTTAAAGAGACTGAAAAGGTTCAGATAGATTTCAGTGACAAATAGCTTCAATAAAGAGAAGAATGAGAAAGACGGGACGAAATGTGCCAGGCATCGTAAGCAGGTTTTATTTGAACATTATTTTCTCAGTGGTGGTGCTGCTTTTTGAGGAAGAAATAATCCCACTGGTTGAGTCAAAGCTCAAAAGGTGGAGAAAGAGAAGTCCTGCTGCTCAGGATGAAAAGTTTATCCAGAATACTTCAGCCCAAGTTTTTAGACATACAAAATCCTCTTTAGAAAATTGACTGTTGTGCAACCTTACTCGTTTTACATGGTAGCATAAAGGCAATGATGCCAAGTCCGGAGATTATTTGTACAGAGTCGCATGTCTTCAATTTCAATTTGAGAATTTTGAGAAAACTGCAAAGTTCAGTGTTGAATGATGTCTTTAAGAGTAGTTTCTATTTACAGTTATTGCATAAAAATGTGGAGTCTATTCTCTGGGATTTGGATTTTAGTGCATAAAGTGTTCTGGTGTATGTTTGAAGTACGTCTATAGTCTGAGTTGTATTGGCCAATCACGTACCAGCAGGCTTTGGGGCGTGGAGGAAACAAAGTCTGTAAAGAGAGCAAAAGCTGGTGGACCAAAATCCGCCATAACGATAATGCAGTAATCTGACGTCGACTAAGTGCAGCCTACGACCTGTTCTGCCCCCAATTAGCTTGACACTGGTATTGAAAACCAATCAGCGTTTAAACTCGGACTCACCAGAAACAGATGAGCGGCCGCTCCTCCAGGGGATGAATGAACCAAGAACGACGTTTACGTCTAACTTACTTCGCTTCACTTTTGATCTGAACACAAAGTCGCTTCTAATGTTGCTTATGGATTGTAAACGATGCAGCGCACTGAAAATGAAGTCTTGGCTTTAAAAGGTTTTCATAAGCGAGAGGTTGGACATCATTTCCAGCGCCAGACGGTAGACGATGGATTCTGGGATTGAGGAAGAGTTGACCAAAAACCAGTTAGACGCAAACAGATATTGGATCATATTTCGACCACTTTGTAAAGATGTAGCTAACTAGCTGAAAGAAATGTAAATTTATTGACTATGTCTCCTTCCAAAGCACCTCTGCCTCCAAGAAGCACTTGAATGACTGCAGTCTGCGGGGAGGTAATTGTGATTATGGAATATCCCATTATGGATGCTTAGACAATGTGAAACTGAATTACCTTAGTGGGTTTATTTGGTAAAAACAGGATACTGCATGGAAAAAGAAAATATAAACACTCAAACAGAGAGTTGGAGAGACAAAGAGAGGAAAGAATGTCCGGAGTCATGGTTATCTGAAGAATGTAGATACCATTCGATGAAAAAAAAGAGGTCCAAATTGCTTAAGTTACTGGAATCCAACCGACAACTCCGCAGGATACGACCCACTGCTGACCAGCTAATTTGAGAATCCCGACCACAGCACAGAGAAAAAGTGTGTGTGGACCAAGTGTGTTTGCATGACTGCAAGTATTTGGCAGCAACAGGAGGATACATTTCTCCCCTCATCTTCCTTTTGGACAGCGATAGTTGATCTCTCTCTCTCTCTCTCTCTCTCTCTCTTTGTGTGAGAGAGAGAGCGAGAGACAGAAAAAGGAAACAAAATGAAGAAAAATGTTCCTTGGATGTGATCCCTTCTAAAAATAAGTGAACTGGTCAAAGATATCCAAATATGAGGGGTGGTGCAGTGGGGTGGTGTGTGTGTGTGTGTGTGTGTGTGTGTGTGTGTGTGTGTGTGTGTGTGTGTGTGTGTGAGAGAGAGAGAAGGTAAATCGGGGTACTTAGCCAATTCAGACACTGCACTTACTGGAATCGAGGCCACCTAAAAAGACAGAGACACAGGCACACACACACTCAGCCTGTATTTGCCCTGAGCCCAAATTAAACACGGCTGTCTAGTAATCCTGTTATCATAGCCTGCGGTCGCTCTATCTGTATCACTTACACTGTATGACAGCACGCACACACACACTGAAAAGAGTAAAAGAATTACAGAGAAGGACAAAGAAAGGAAAAGCAGGCTAAGACAGAAATGGTTCGAGACAGAAAAAGAGATGAGGCCAAAAACAAGGAGACATTTTTTCTACAAAGTGGTAGAAATAAGCTTCAATATATAGGCTCATAGGCTTTATTTCCTTTCCAAAAAAGTGTGATATGTTTTGCAGCTCTCCTCATTCTTTTTCCTGAAACATGCCTCGCAAAAACAGGGACAGAAACTCAACAAACTCATAGACGGTTAATATTAATGGACTAAGACTGAGCAACATCACCCATCTGTTACTGCAGGGGGCTTTGGGTCTCCATGCTGGAAATGCTGTCTCAGCCTAACTTTCAGTCAACCTAACGACAGGTTGAGAGCTGGAGCTGAAGCCTCTTGATAAACCGTTACACCGAGCCCACCGTTCAATCAGATCAGCTACCGGCTTATTGTGAATAACTCTTATCCTTTATCAAATCAAAACGGATGAGTTAACAAAAAATTCACCCCCCGTACAGTGTGTGCCGATCCAGACATGAGCTAGCCAGACCTATTTCTTTTTCTGAACCAGCTTTAAACGTGTTAATTTCTGCTGTAAACACAGGCTTTTTTTGAATATGCGTGTATGTGACTTCAGGAGCTTCTGCAGTCAGCCTCTAGTGGACACTCGACGAACTGCAGGATTTTGCACTTCAGCATTGGCTTCATTGATCAACACCGGAAGTTGCCGCTTCATAAAATCAGGAAGATTAACTGGTAATTCAACAATTAGACTAAATTTTAAAAAAAACGTAAAATAATAGCAAAAATGAATCTGTTAATCTGTGAACAGTTAATTATCAGCGGTAATTTAATGCAGGCGTTAATTTGATGAATGATTATCGAAACATTTAACATCCGGGAACTTTGGTTTGACATCATTTTCGTCATGAATTCACTTTTAGCAACTCAAGTCAAATGACCTTATTTAATCCTGACTCTCGGAAGAGAAGAGACTGCCTACCAACGAGACTGTTATCTCTTACTTTAAACTGCCACGACTGTATCGTGTTTAAGGGTGGCTGGGCTCAACCTTCAAGATAGGGTGAGGAGCTCCGACCTCCGACAGGAGCTCAGAGTGTAGAGCCGCTTCTCCTTCGCATCGAAAGGAGCCAGCTGAGGTGGTTTGAGCATCTGATCAGGATGCCTCCTGGTCGCCTCCCTTGGGAGGTCTTCTGGGCACGTCCAACTGTGAGGACACCCAGGGGTAGACCCAAAGCTTGCTGGAGGGATTATATATCCCTTCATGCCTGGGAAAGTCTTTGGATCCCCCGGGAGGAGCTGGAAAACATTACTGGGGAGAGGGACGTCTCGGGCGACTTGTTTAGCCTGCTGCCACTGCGACCCGGCGGAAGAAGATGGATGGACATCTGTGTCATTTGTAATGCCGACCATGGAGGGTGGGGCTTTTCCTTAAGATACTAAATTAAGTGATGTCCGACGCTTTACATCAAAGCATCTGCTTCATGAATTGTAGAATAGTAGAAAGTGGATAGTCATTCATTGGTTAACAATGATATCTGGATATACAGATCTGACCTCTGGAGCGTACCAGGTTTTAAAAAACAAATTAGAAAGTTTAACCAAACCTCTTTTTAGATCTCAGCTGATTGCCAGGACAAATCTGGTGCAAATCAGCTTAGTTATTCTCTTGAGTTCCCATCATGACTGCAGCTCATCGTCTTTATTCATCTCATGTGTTTTTTATATTCCCATTTAACCATAAAATGGCCTTTTACCATTTCATACTTTTGCCATTTAACCCTATATGTTGAATTCTGGGCTTGTAAAGACACGTCAAATCTCCTCTGTCACCTGATAGCTTCATTACTGTTCAGATCCCTCCAGGTTTCAGCTTTCAGAACATTCATTTATTTATTTGAGTGGAAAAAAAGAAAAAATCTGCCTTTAGCCAAAAGCCCAAAACACAAAGCCAAGAGATTACTGAAGTTTATTGGATAATTTCTGAAATCGCCAGTCAGCATTCTTCGAGAGAACATCCTGAGAAATTGCAAAATATCTGAAATCACTTTACTAATAAGGATTCATTCCCTCGTTTCACTGCTGTAATGTTCGGGGTGAGCAGGGTTGTACTAGTGTTGAGGACATTCAGTATGAAACTTGATTAGTTAAGCCCCAAAACCCACAAGACTCAGGCTCATGTGAAGTTGTCCTTTTCTTTCTTCTCTTCCTCCAATCTGATGCCATCTCCTTCTCTGACCCCTTCATTCTCTACTTTTTTCTTGCCTCCTTTGATTATTCAAAACTCTACGTGTAAAAGCAAAAAGGATGAATAGTTCTCGATCAAATATGATAATGAAAGGAACTTGCATTGAGCAGCACTTACAAGATACAGTTTTAAATTCCTCTTTACATTTTCTTGAGGTAATTAGGTAGAACTCTCACTCACGCTATGCATCGCTGGAAAGCTGTGATTCTTGTGATTCCAACCATGTTAGCCATGTTAAGATCCAACCAACACAGCAGCACCAATCTACGTATCTGTCAGACCACCGACAAACAAACAAGTCTTTCTAATTCATTGTTCTGACCATCTTAAGGTCTCCTGTACTCTTCCAGTGATAATATCACAACATCAACAGTCCTGCTGCATCTTCAAAGGTCCCAATGATCCAAATCCAGTAAAAGATTTAATCCAAACATATCATCCATAAAGGTCCACAGATTGCTTCGGAATATCCGTAGCTCTTCCCAATTTTCCACCGACAAAGTCTTTGTCGGCTAAGTTGTGAGACGTTCTGCTTGTCAATAAATGTACGTTATCGATAGGGGAAAGGCGTAACAGCACTACGTGTGTCTTCTGACTGCGCAGCTGCACTCAGAGACCTTCTGTGGGCACTAAAGCACACCAAACCGAAATTCCTATATATTGTTGCTTCATCAGAAAAAAAACTCTTCAGGGATTCTTCATGGTATATTTTCAAACACTTAGGAAAACAATCTGATCCTGTCAGCTGCAAAAATTAGCACGTTTAATGGACTTACTTTTTTGGGCACATTTCCCCATGAGGATTAAGTTGCAGTCATTTCAACCTGTTTTGAGGCTACCTGCAGAGCCAGTTCCAAAACATTTTGTCCCCATATACAGTATCTATATATATACCCAAAATATATAGAGATACTGGAGCTATCCTTTAAATTTAAATATCAGTTGAAGCTACAGGTCAGTGGGAGTTCACCGGTTGTAGCTCAGCCAGAGGATATCCCAAAACCACAGGTATGAGTGTGTTTGTGTTCATGCCCGGCTGCCACTTTTCCTTGTGTAACATATAGTCACTGTGATGCATTCAAGGTCCCTTAGGAATGTGTGTCTCTGATCTGTTTGTCAGTGTGGGACATTTGTTACAGTTCAGATGGTTAGGTTGACATCATGATTACAGACTGAAAAACACACAGGCCTAGAGGGTAAACACATACACACACACACACAACTTCATCTCTATATTGCTGTTCTCTTCTCAATCAGGCGAACGCACTTCTATTTCTTGCTGATGCACACGTATGCAGACACACACACACATATGCACAGTGCTGAGTGATAAATTTGTGGTCTTCTATGAATAGCCAGCTGAATAGCAGAGCTGACCAAAAGCATGCAGCATCCTTGGCCCACAGTGAACATAAAGTCAGCGTGTGTGTTTTCCTTGAGCTCAGTGATACAGATGTTGGGTAAAAGTCATCTCGGTGAAGCAGAGGAGGCCAGACACGTTTGTGTGTGCGGGGTGAGAAAATGTGTATTCACAGGTTTTAGTGTTGAAGTGTGATTGAGCGGCCTTTCATCTGTGTGTGTGTGCATGCATGTGTGTGTTACAGTAACGGTAGCCAGCCACGGGTCCTGCAGAGTTCACGAACAAAGACCTCAACATCATTATAATCATGTTGTTAGATGAAGTTCCTCCGTGGGTGTGTATGTACTTATGCTGTCATGGGATAAGCCTGTTTGAGTGTGTGTATGTTTTCCTTGAACTCGGCGATACATATGTTGGCCAAAACTCACTGGTTTACCTCTGTCTCAGTCAGCCTTGTGTGTGTCTTTGAGTGTGCATGTTGGAAATTTGAAAAATGTAGTAGAGTCTGTTGCGTATGCTAAAGGTCGTGTTTGTGTGTGCAGATGTGTGTGTCTTGGAAAGATGACAATGAAAAGTGAGTGGTTTAAATGTGTATAAGTATTGGAAAGGTTAAGCAGACGTGGGTTGTGTATGTGTGTGTTTGTGTGTGTGTGTTTGTGTTAGACAGAAAGAGAAAGAGAAGGATGTGGAAAAAGGAAGACAGAGCATCGGAAAACTAACCTTGAGAAAGTGTGTGTGAGAGATGAATCACAGACGTTGTTTACAGTATTTTAACTAATTGCATTTTATTTGCTCTTTGTGTGTGCATGTGTGTGTGTATGTATGTGTGTTGCTGAACTTGTGTACCTATCTAACAGGGGACATCTGTGTCGTTATATTCACCGACAGGGGACCAGCAAGCAAATGGGACGGATTGGTCTACTCTTGGACAAGCTTTGTACATGTGTGTGTGTTTGAGCATACTTTAACAATCGCAATGCCAATTGACAACACTGTAGAAATGCAGCACTGGCTTGTTTATTTTTCATGTCTTTAAAATGAGACCCTCATTTCAGCACACGGGACAGTATGTTGATAGCTAGAAACAGCAAAGTCCTTGTCCGTGTTACGATTTAAATAGTAACCATGTGAACTTGAATGTGAACATGTGATCTTACGATGTGGCTGGGTCAATAATGCCCCTTTTGGGAAGTGAAGGGCAAGAAATTCTTCATCATCCAAGCAGTGACAGTGCTTAGTAGCTAACATTAGCTAGTTAACGTTACTTAAAGATAGTGTCAGGATCACTGTCAGCTGTCCACCAAGGACCACCAAGCTCTCTTTATTCAGCTTTACATTCTTAACTCAGCCTTTAGATTGAGCCGTGCACACTGAGGCTGCTGGGAATTTTATCCAAGCAGCTCTAGAAATAAAGATGCAACCGAGTTGTGCCACACATGGGATTGTTAGTTACTCAGTCCTTTCTACTTAATATCATGTAAGCTAGCATCGCTGTGTAGCATCTGGTAACCTTTGGCTGTCCTCTGGCATCAGTTAGAGAATCCAAATAATTGTGAAGAGAAACAAAAAGAAAAATCTTAATTATCTATCTAATAACTGTCTCTTAGTCTGCCAAATTCAGCTCCATGTAAACATCATCCAACTCAGGCTGTTTCTTCCCAGTGTTGGCTGTTATTTCAACACTAATGAATCCTAGCATGTGTCAAGGTTTTGGTTAGGTCACACAGTAGTTATTTTAAGTATGTGAATTCAACAGAGTTGAAGTCATTTGCACTGCTTATAACCTCTGCCTGTTTTTTTTCTATCTTTTATTTCTTCACAACTTAAACTTTACCTTGACAAATGGAGTATCTATATAAATGGGACCACGCTAAAGGTATAATCAAGAGCTGTGGTTACTCTTGGCATCTCTACACTGTTTTTGATATCTGAATCTACAGATTGAATTTTATGTCTTTACATTGTCATCCAGATTTTGGCCAGGGAGCAGCTTCTAAGGCACTACCGATGTGAACCTCTTTCACCATTGGGAATCAGGCTAATTGTAGCAACCGCAAATAACATGTTAGCCATAAAGTCCACCAACAAAACTAACATTTGAGCAACAACGCATTAATCAGAGAACAATACAGTGAGCACCAAAGCAGGCTTGCTATCATATTGCCAAGTCTCTTACCAGTAAAGACAATAAACAAGGATTTCATAGGTTTTATTTTTACCTACAAATGTTGTGATTTTATAACATGATATTTGTACTGGATACTACTGTATAAATCTCTGGAAGGAAACTGACTTCAAAACAAGAGAGGTAAATAGCCAGTTTAAATAATTATCAATACAATTTAGTCTACACCATGTACCTGGTGTAACAGACAGAGGAAACTGCAGTACGCCGGATAGCCTAGCAGTTATGACACACACCCCATGTGCAGAGAATACAGTCCTCATAGCAATGGCAGTGGGTTCGACTCCTTTTGCTACATGTCATCCCCCACTCTCTCCTCCCAATGTTTCCTGTCTCAGCTGTCCTATATAAAAGAGGGAAAAAGGCCTGAGAAATATCTTTAAAAGAAAGAAAGAGGAAATTGCATTGTGCTTTTTTCAGTCCAAATAAAGCAAAAGTCTTTATTTCTTGCATTACCTCCAAGGATTCTGCAACTAACAGGCTACTCTGGCTTCATTGTTATCCTAGCCAGTGATCAAAGCATGTCCATTACAGGTTTGTGTTAATGATGTTCACACATTTATAATAAGTGTCTGACAATATATGGAAAGGATCCTTACTTCTTCACTTCAATTCGTATTTCCACTCTGCAACAACTTCTTCTCACAGCCAGATTTCATGGAAAAACTTCTCTTTGAGTGACATTTTGGTTTCTTTGTGCTCAGTTGCCCACAAAGATTTTGTTTCCTCCATTACAACCTGTCTTGCAGATGATGGCTGAAGTAGTCTTCTCAGGCCAAGCCCAAACTTCATTGAAACTATTAGTCATGTAGACCCCCAAATATGTTGTAAAAGGATCCAGGTTTTACCCTTTTAGAATTTTTAAATTATAGGGAGGCACAGTTCAATAAAAACAGAACAGAACGAGGAAGCATGCACTGACCCTTGAATGTCCCCTTTGAGCAGATGGACAACTCATTAGGGTTTTTCAATGCAGTTTAATATCCTGCCAGTTGTTTCCTTTTAACTTTAGCCAATGGTTAAAAATCATTAAAAGTTACCGAAGTATTAGTGGATTAAATTTACATTTGTTAATAAACAAAATAATAACCCAAACCACAGTTAAACCCAAAGGTGTCAAGTCATGCTTAGTATGTTATTTTAATTATGGTTGTTGTTTGCAAATGACACTTTTACTCTTGCTTGGTCGCAGATGGGCTAATCATCAGAGAGATTGAGACATCTTCATATCTATATTTTATGGCCATCTTCACTCCTGCCAAAAAGTTTCATCTCAACATAAGTCAGAGTCGTACTGTGTCTTCTGGAAGCTTCCCAGCAGCAAGGTTTCCACCACAAAGCCAAGCCAGTCCAAACCAGGGCTTAGACGCTCGCTATTTATCCCAAGGCGCTCCACTCAAAACAACATTTCTGGGATTCTCATAGCTACTGTTTGCCAAGACGACCATGTTTGGCAGCAGCTCTAAAGGACTGATAGTAGAGAATATGCTGCATGGTCTGCTTTCCACCATTACAGCATGATTTTTGAATTGTCTGGCAATAATTACGGTGGATTTGATCAAATCACTATTTGCTGTAATTTTCTTATACTTCAGGCCAATGTTGTTTTCTTCTGAGTTTTTCATTTGTTTATTTTAATTTTTCTGAGAAAAACAAAAAAAATTAACACAATTTCACTAAACTGAAAAAATGTATTAGTGTCTTTGTAGAGAAATCACAATCTTCAGTTTGTTGAGTTAATTTTTTAGAATTAAAATGCCAGCCTTCAAGTTTCTTAAAGTGTATGAGATTGAAAGAAACAACAAATCTATTGCCAACATTCAGAGCCATATTATTGATGGTTTGGATTCAAGATTCAAGATTCAAAAAACGTTATTGTCTATCACATAGCGACAGAAAATTACCTTTTGTTGAGGCTCAGTAACATAAAAACATACAAATATTCACACTAAGACTCACATTAAGTCATAAAATATCAAACGTTCCTTAAATAGGTAAAAACACATATGCACAACATGTAAAAAAGTATTGCTTATCTAGCCTTGTTTAAAATGCGTATTGCAGTGGGAATAAAAGAGTTTCTGTAAGTTTCTTTCTTTTTTGCTAATGGTACTCTAAACGCTAAACGGCTGCCCGAGGGGAGCAGCTGAAACGAGTGGTGAAGAGGGTGTGAAGGGTCCTGAGTGATGCAGACTGCTTTACTTTCTGATGCTCGCAATGTCAATGGGTTTGGCATGGCCAAATACATGAAAGACTTATTTTCAGGTCTCCCAAAATTATTCTATATTATGATTGGATCTACCACAGAATAAGGTAATTCACATTTAACCTTAAAGGTTGCCCTGTGAAGATGCATCGCGTATTGTAACATTTCAACAGCAAAATGATTTGAGTGCTAATAAGCTTCACTTCAGTTAACATCCTGAACTCCCCAAAACCTTAGGCAGGCCTCCTATATGTTAAGAAGTATTAGGTCTATATACACCAAATTATCTGTAAACCTTAGTACAACACATACTGCTTTGACTTAAAATGTTGCGCTGCTCTGGTCACTTCCTGATTTGGAGTATTCTTCATGCTCCCTGGATGACACTACTGTTGGCTCATGATGCCATTACAACCAATCAGCACTGGATGGGGATCAGACAGTAAATCAAGTACTGGATCATATCAGCCCCGATTATCAAGCTCAGCCAATCACAGATTTGGCATCAGTGTGTATTATTGTCTTGGGTAATTCTCATTTTCTAATTTCCTATCCTTATTGCTGGCCTCTTTCTCATCTTATACGGTCATCAGTATCTTCTAGCCCCTCTTTTGATCCTCCTTCTGTGGGAAAAAGAAAGAACTACCTAACGAGAAAAAAAGACACAGAAGTGAATCCACAAGGACAAGTGCTCGTCTAGCCTCTGGCTGACCTGCTGGGATTCCAGCACACACGCATTAAGAGTTTAAAGACACCCTGGGACCATTATAGCAGCCTCTTCGTCTGCACTGATGTCACTGGAGAGGAACCATCTCCCTCCTCTTTAAACATTTCAGTGCTAAACACAAACAGACTGATGTGCACTTCTACTCAAACACATACTCTAAACAGCCACTGCAGAGTTACGTGACCTTTCATGCTTCCCCTGTCTTTGTTAGTGTCTCTTTATCCTTCACGTCTTGAGATCACCGACAGGCCAGTCAAAGGTCACCTGAACCAGCAGTTTTTTTGCTTTTGCAGTCGTTGCGTTCAGATAATCTTGACTGAACTACAGTACTACACAAGGGTGCACTGTGTTTTATTAATGTAAATGATCGGCTGATAACAGATATTTTGCAGATTCATGCATGTAACCGTTAAGCCTGTTGAGATTGATAATTATCCAAGCTCTATTATTTTTCTTCTTGTTGATTATTTTATTTTTTAACTGATAAAGGAATCGTTGTGGTCAGCATCACGCAGCATCCTTGGCCCAAAGCAGGATGAATGACACTATTACACTGTAAAATGACTGTGAGGAAGGGCAGCCAAAAGTCAGATGTCTTTGTTTACTTAATGTTTATACAGTGACGAGTCACCCCTCACTGCAGCCAGGCCACAGCAGACCTGTAATCTGCAGCGTGTCACACACACACACACACACACACACACACACACACACACACACACACACACACACACACACACACACACACACACACAAACAAAACACGTACGCTATGAATGACTACACACTCACAGAAGTAATGATGACTGTGGATGGTCACTAAAGTCGCACACACATACACACACAGACAAGTGTGTGGTTTAACCCTCAGCTTCACCTCATTCCTATCCCATAATACACACAACAGAGTAACAAATGTGCCGTCATGGTAACAAGGCAAACCTGAGGGCTGGTACCAGGATGTTTAGCTGCGGTTCAAATGACCACAGCATTGCTCACTGGAGTGTGTGTGTGTGTGCAGTGTTTGTGTGTGTGTTTATAATGAAATCAGACGCAGTGGACTGACTGACTAAGCTGAAGTTTACATGTTCATGTTTGTGTTTGACAGACTCATGTCTTGTTCATTTCCCCAACAGAGTACGCTTCAAGACAATCAAATAATAAACACTTCAAGGGGGAAAAGGGGCCGCCCAATATCTTTTCCACATCTTTCAGGAACCTTCTATTAATAAAAGAAACACAACAACAGTGTGTCTTTACAATTTAGGTTTGCTTTCAAAGAATTTCCAATTTGAAAAACTGACTTGTACAAAAATCCACAAAAACAATCACAATTCCAAAAGGCTCTAATTGATTCTAGTTGTCCATAATAAAAGGTAAATGGACTTGAGCTTGTATATTTCTTTTCTTGTCTTCTGAGCACTCAAAGTGCTTTTACACCAAAGGTCACACCTGCCCATTCACACACTGATGGCAGAGGCTGCCATTCATGCACATTCATACCCCGCAGTGGAAGCAACTTGGGGTTAAGTGTCTTGCCCAAGGACACATCTGACATGTAGCTGCAGGAAGTCCATCTGAGATGTAATACTCAAAATCATAGCCACATTTCAGAAAATAAATTCTGGATAATTGAGTGCCTCATTAAATGAAATTTAAAAGTTTCGAAGTCTAGCTTGATTGGGCCTTGGTTGCATGCCAAAGCCACAGTCATCGTCTGACAAGGATTTAGCCTTTTCTTCTTTTTAATTTTCTGTATGTAAACTCCAACTCTAAAGCTGAGTACAGACTACAAGACAATCAGGCTGATTTTGGGCCCATATCCCCCCTTCCAATAATCCTAAGCAAAGTCCCAATTTTTTTATGTTGAAATATTATCTTACCAGATTTTTCTGTGGTGTAAGATGTGTTAAGAGCACAGTCTGCATCGATTTCAAATCATATTTACAGTCTGACATCCTGTTGTGTGTGTGTGTGTGTGTGGGGGGGGGGTAGCCATGAGGATAGTCTAGCACGCACTCTGTGGATTGTCACGTAGCACAAAACTACAGCCAATTGGGAAGCGAGCTGACTGCAGCAAATCAATTTAGACTCACCTGTACAACTCATGTTTGCACCGTCTTGTTGACTTCATTAATAGATGTTTCTTTTTCTCCATGAAATTTTAGGTCAGAGAAGTCAAAAACTATCGCTAATACTTCCTGCCCGTTGTCCACTATGTTTTGTGTTTCTGTTTGACCAATGTTTAATCTTTCATTATTTGTCATCATAAGTGGGGTCTCTCACATTTTCAACATCTGTTGTAAAATCATATAGTGTTGGCCAGGCTTTTAATGGGGTACTTTAAACCTGCTCTAACCCTGACACAATATAATTCAAAAAGTGGAATTAAAGTCTCTCGATATCTGAGACAGTAACTCTATTCAATGCAAAGTTTTCCTCTTTGCAGGAGCAAAATGGAAACTACACCACGCTGCAGACTGTGTGGTGATGTTCATTACACTTGTTGACATTTATTATTTGCTACTGATTGCCTCTTTTCCAGAGGAACAGTATCTTTATTAGTCTGTATGGAATATTATTCATTTGTCAGGTTATTAAAGTACATAATCATATTGCTGGGCCACTCATACATGCGCTCTAATAAGTGTAAGCTAGTTTTCTAGACTTTATTGGTCTTTATTGGCGCAGAACCAGTTGTCAGAATGGTAAAAAAGCAGAAAAACATATTCCAACTCGCGGTTTCTTAATATTAATAATGATAGGAGCAGTTGTTATGAACTATATAACAGTACTTCAGATGCTTTTAGGTTTTGGCTGGATTCATGTGTCTGCGGCTGTGATTTGGATGTGGAGTTAGTGAACCCCACCTCCCTCTTTCAGTCCTCATCCTGACCAATTTCAAAAATCTCAATCACTCCGTTTCTTTTTTCTCCTTATCTGATTGATTACATCTTGTCTGCCATTAACCTATCCCTTCCATTGTACTGTCTGCAGTTTTGACCTTTTTTTTGACCGGCATCCTCCATCCTTGGTGTACCATTTTTACCATCTTCTCTCCTCCATCTTTTTTTTGCACCTGCCTATCATTTTCTTTACTCACCCTTTCACCCTTCCTTTTGTTTTATTTTTTCTCTACTTATACCCATCCTTTGCTTTTCTTGGTCCTCAACCTTTGACCATCATGTTTTTCCTGTGTCTACCCACTTCATCCTTCCCTTTGCTCCTTCCCTTTCTTTCCATTCCCTTCTTCTCTTCCCTCAATTTCTGACCTTCAGCAGCCCAGACAGACCACAGACATCATTAGTGACTTTCATGGATATTAGTCTTGGAAAAACAAAATGGTGTTCCCAACCCTTCCCCACCAGACCCCTGTTAAATCACAAAGCAATTCTTGAACTTTCAGTTTTTGGAATCTCCTCTCTCAACATAACGTGTTGTTTCCTGACAGGGATAATGATGAAACTGACAGATTTTTCCAAAACAGAGCTCGACAGGAAGCCTTCTGTGGTCACTGTGGTTGGAGGACATGGGCACATTTGGTGCAGAGGAGCAATGTGTCACGTAGTCATGACAAAAAAACATTGATGTGGTAAGTTTGTGGGTCCTTGAGTCAGCGACGAATTTTTAGGAGTGGTTAAAAACAAACTAATAAACTTACTGTCATCCTGTCAGTTGGCTGGTCAATGTGCCACACAGCCTGAAACAAACAAACATTATATAGCTAGATTTCTCAGGACAATTTAAACCCTGACAAATCCGGCAGAGGGTCGGCCGTTGGCCATTGTGTGACCGACTTTGGGCCTCTATAGGCCTATTTTTTGGCACTTGTGGACTCTGGTCCAATTGAGCATGTTGAAAGGGTGGTAGGGTGAGTCAGTTGATGCTTAAACATTACTGTAGGAAGGCAGGATATTTACACTCCTGTTTATGCCTTGACTGCAATGTGTAACCCACAAAGATGGTGGGGCAAAATCCATCATCCCCTGATCTGCCATCAAAGGTAGTAACAGAGGCGTAACGGGGCAAAGATGCGGTCACTGTGTAATGCTGTAGCTGGCAGGCTGTAACAGCACTGTGTGTTTGTGCATGACAGTTTGTGTATGTAAAGCTCCCTCATGTGTATTTACACAACGTGCCTCTTGCATTATGTGAATTCACACACTGGGACTCCAGTGTTCCCTGTTGTGGATGCAATGTGCAAGAACAAAGGCGTAATGGCCACGGAGCTTTATTACAGCACTGTTGCAGATTTGCAATGTGTAAAGGGCCAGTGATAGAATTACTCTAATTAGCTGTTTAGCTGAGAAAATCGGTGCATGAGACGCAAGAACAAAGCAAAACATTCTTTAGTCCTTTCTTCTTTCACAAGAAAAAACGCCATTAGCTAAGAGTGTCAATGATGCTCTAGCACAACTATGGTTTTGTGGTCTGGTCTATTTTGAATAATGAATTCAGACTACTGCCACCTGCTGGTTCCCTTATGCATGTGCATAAATTGCGCTGGTTGGCCAATGGCTGTGCTCTGCGCTGTGTTTAATGGCAACTTCTTGGCCACGACACTGACATGAGGCAATGCAACAGTCCTTGTTCAGTTTGTAGGTCAATATTGGAGCTTGGTCTGACACTGAAACAGACATTTTGGACAGACAAATACTGATTTGGCACAACCTTGGTGTTATTTAATTAATGGAATATGTTGCCTTTTACTGGCCCTTGCCCATGTTGGATGAACCTACTGCCATTAGTTGATGACACGTTCGGTCATATCTAGTTCTTACATTTGAGTTTGTTAAACATTTTCAAATCTGCATTCAATCAGCTGGCTACCTCAACTGTGCTCTTTGCTCAATTCCACCAGGTATCTTACCCAAACCTGCCACGACAAAGTAAAAACGTATTTAACTATAACTCTCAAACTAAGAAAAAGACTCAAACGTATTCATGACTTTGTTTTAGTGGGCTGAGATTCTCTAAAAACTGTAATGTAAGAACAGGGGGAAAGGTGAAAGTGTGCCTGCGTGGTTACAGACCCAACCTTCAGACGTACTTGGCTTGTACACTCACTGTACCACTGGTATGTGCTGGTAGCTGACACACACATAGAATAATAAGCAAGGCCAAACCTTCTCTGATTCATCATCCCCTCCCTTCCTGGTGTTTTACCCGCTGTCAGTCATCACCAGACCCTCAGCATTGAAGCACATCCAGAGAAGGCAAGCGTTGGCCCATTCTTATTTCTCCTGGCTGTAGAATAATAACTGTTAACCTCTTTGTTATTAGATGAACTTTGAAAAGATTTTGGCTACACTTTTATTTCATAGACCACCTGCTGAAGGAAGATGAATTTGATTTGGAAAAAATAAAGTATAGCTATCAGTACATCGAGCAATCCCACAAATAATGACCACATTGTTCTGCTTTTTATACATTTTACTTTACAAAATAGCAGTAGTTAAACAATTAAAGGCCTTTATCATTGATATGTTTTCTAAATTGAGAGGAAATACGAAAAACCTATCAAGTCCAGAAAAATCCATGAAACACTGCACTGCAATGAATGCAAAAGAATGACTAAAAACAACATGAGTGGAAGAGTAATGAATGGATAACTTTCTCAGCATCATCATGGGAAGAGATCTGATTTCCACACAGAGCAAACAGCTTCCTCCTATTACACAATGAAGTCATACTGACACATAACCGCCACTGTTCCACGTAAATCTAAATCAAGAAATTCAAAAACTCAAGCACATACAAGATGGACCCAGTCTAAACCACCACATTCCTGATTCAGGGTCAGCGCAGCCTTTGGTGAGGACGCACAAGGACTTTGGTCATTTTGGATGCGAGTTTGAGCATGTGGTTTATCTAAACTGAAAATTTAAAGTAGAAACCACTGCATAACCAGAGAATTACATCATTTGTATCTCAGATCTGATCCATCCCATTGACAAGTTAACTCAAGTTGGCATGGCCCCTTCAGCTCAGAACAATATACAATCCAACATTTGTCTTGTGGCACTTTGTAAAATGAACTAAGCATAATCCAGAAACAACTGCTTCAAAATCTTCACAACACCACAGTTTGGTTAAATGTAGGCAACACAACTATTCGGTCAGTTTGTGGAAAGATCCTGGTTGGAGCTGTTTTACTTTTGTTTTGCACAGGACATAAATAGCAGCCTCCTGGGTGAAAGTGAAAAAAGATTCCCAGCAGGACGCCCTGAAGGCTGCTAGCTTATACATAAAAACTTTTCATGACACCACCTTACAATGTAAAATTCATGTCTCTGAACACAAATCAGAAAGATTACATTTCACGACTATTTGAAAAACTGTTATCCCCTGTTGTAAAATAAATGACACAAAATATCGCCCATATGTTTCACAAAATCAGATTACAGGCTGATCAAACAGACACCGTAAAGGGAAAGTCATTATGTTGACATTTTGGTGGGTTTTAAAAGTCATTTGGACAGAAGAA
Organism: Tautogolabrus adspersus; assembly: GCA_020745685.1. Lineage (NCBI taxonomy): Eukaryota > Metazoa > Chordata > Actinopteri > Labriformes > Labridae > Tautogolabrus > Tautogolabrus adspersus. The sequence continues at coordinate 18,403,099 of CM036556.1, read as the reverse complement.
GTTGGTTCCACACATACTGGTACATGTACACATACCTATTCCCCATCGCCCTGCAAAACTGATTGATGAGTGAAATTAATTTATGACTAACCAAGGTCTCCGTCTCTCCCTCCTCAATGGTACAATCAAGATATTTAACAAAGAAATAGTTGTACTTTTGGGTTTTCTTCTCTTCCCCCCATTTCACTTCAGATAGCAGTGTCAGCAGCACACATATACATCCACACACACACACATTTCAGACAGCTGTATAAACTTGGTTGAGGTGTGTCAGAGTGTGTGTGCACCCTGTGGCCATTGTGGCAGAGTGTGTCACTGAGGCGAGAGGTTAAGAAAACTATCCAACTGTGTAACTGACTGAAATCCAATGGGTGGAAAAGAAATGAGTAGAATAACATGAATGGATATGAAAAAGAAAATAGAATACAATATAAAAGAACTTAAATAAATGCAAGAGTTGAGGGGAATGAAATGACATAAAATGTGGTATGAACACCAAATATTTACTGATATACTATGTTGTAATTACATAGTAGATATTTGAGGATTTTGGCAAGTAACCAACAACAAGGAGTAAGATCTAGCCCTGCTCTTGTCTCGAGATAACATTTGTTATGAATTGGCGCTATACAAATAAAGATTGATTGATTGAGACCATCTTCATTTGTGCTGTATCCTACAAGAAACAGATGAACAACATTCAAATGGTGCGGCAGTAGCTCTGTCTGTGGGGACTTGGTTTCAGTCCCAAAATATGTAAGTTGGTCCGGTAGCTGCAGAGGTGCCAGACCACTTCCCAAGTACTGCAGAGGTGCCCTTGAGCAAAGCACCAATCCCCAACAGCTCTGGTGCGCTCACTGTGTAGCAGTGTGTAGCAGCCCCTTCACTCTGACATCTCTCCACTAATGCATGTCCACAGGTCCTGTTTGTGCATGTGTGTATTTCCAATAATTTCTTATCTTATTTCTAAAGTCTTAAGTCTCAACCGGATGTAGGTCCCCATATGGTAATTAGGTTTCACTATACAGTCCCCATAACGTTGTGAATCCATGACACTCATTCCCCATTCAACATCTTTTGTTTTTACACACATACACACACACACACACACACACACACACACACACACACACACACACACACACACACACACACACACATTCAGAAGCCACCCAAGATGTCTCAAAGACCACAAAAATAGGTTTCTAAATGTAAAAAAATTATGATAGACTCTTAACATAATTTGTCTCATATCAGTGTGTGTGTGTGTGTGCGTGCGTGTGTGTGTGTGTGTGTGATGTGTGTCACAAAGACAGTCACAAAGTACAGAGAGATAGATGGAGGGAGGATTGTTGTATGTGTCGGGGTTCAGTGAGAAGAGTGACCCTGAAAAGTGCTGAACCATAAATGTTAGCATTTACTATTTCAGTGTTTCTTCTTTCCTTCTTTTACTGCTGTCTCTCCACATGAACATGTTCAGAGCCTATGTGTGTGAGTGCATGTAAGAGAGCAATTGTATGTGTGTAGGCACGTATCATGTTGTGGATGATAGTGTTTCTGTGTCCACACTACAATATTCGGTTCAAAACAAAACCTAACAAGCAACTCTGTGACCTCTTATTTACACACAGTTTAAAAAAAAACACACACACACACAAACGGATGCAGATACACTTAAATCTTCAAACAGGCCTCACACATTGTTTCCACCCGCACCCTCATGATCTGTGGTGATGCCGAGATGCTATTTCCTGTGTTACCGTTACCTTGGAGATACAATCACCATTTCTTCTCTGCACCACCTGCATGCACAACTCAAAGTGTTTTACCTGCAGGTGTTTATTAGTACATTACCTGTAGTTTGTTTAGTTCCTAAAGGATCGTCTTCACTAAGAATATTTTAAGTTCAGATGCAGAAAACACAATCTTATGTACCCAAACGCTTTGCCTGCAGGAGAGCTGAAAATACACTATATTGCCAAAAGTATTCACTCACACATCCAAATAATTGAAATCAGTTGTTCCAATCACTTCCATGGCCACAGGTGTATAAAATCAAGCACCAAGGCATGCAGTCTGTTTCTACAAACATTTGTGAAAGACAGGGTCGCTCTCAGGAGCTCAGTGAATTCCAGCGTGGTACTGTGATAGGATGCCACCTGTGCAACAAGTCCAGTCGTGAAATTTCCTCGCTCCTAAATATTCCACAGTCAACTGTCAGTGGTATTATAACAAAGTGGAAGCGATTGGGAACGACAGCAACTCAGCCACGAAGTGGTAAGCCACGTAAAAAGACGGCGCGGGGTCAGGGGATGCTGAGGCGCATAGTGCGCAGAGGTCGCCAACTTTCTGCAGAGTCAATCGCTACAGACCTCCAAACTTCATGTGGCCTTCAGATTAGCTCAAGAACAGTGCATAGAGAGCTTCATGGAATGGGTTTCCATGGCCGAGCAGCTGCATCCAAGCCATACATCACCAAGTACAAGGCAAAGCGTCAGATGCAGTGGTCTAAAGCACGCTCCCACTGGACTCTAGAGCAGTGGAGACGCGTTCTCTGGAGTGACGAATCGCACTTCACCATCTGGCGATCTGATGGACGAGTCTGGGTTTGGCAGTTGCCAGGAGAACGGTACTTGTCTGACTGCATTGTGCCAAGTGTAAAGTTTGGTGGAGGGAGGATTATGGTGTGGGGTTGTTTTTCAGGAGCTGGGCTTGGACCCTTAGTTCCAGTGAAAGGAACTCTGAATGCTTCAGGATACCAAGAGATTTTGGACAATTCTATGCCCCCAACTTTGTGGGATAAGTTTGGGGATGGCCCCTTCCTGTTCCAACATGACTGTGCACCAGTGCACAAAGCAAGGTCCATAAAGACATGGATGAGAGAGTTTTGTGTGGATGGACTTGACTGGCCTGCACAGAGTCCTGCCCTTAACCCGATAGAACACCTTTGGGATGAATTAGAGCGGAGACTGAGAGCCAGGCCTTCTTGTCCAACATCAGTGTGTGACCTCACAAATGCGCTTCTGGAAGAATGGTCAAAAATTCCCATAAACACACTTCTAAACCTTGTGGACACCCTTCCCAGAAAAGTTGAAGCTGTTATAGCTGCAAAGGGGTGACCGACGTCATATTAAACCCTATAGATTAAGAATGGGATGTCACCTAAGTTGATATGCGAGTCAAGGCAGGTGAGCGAATACTTTTGGCAATATAGTGTAGCTTGTAACAACACTGCTAATAATATAAAAAATACCAGGAATAATGTGTGCTCTATGAAATTGAATGTGTGACCTCTCTTATTTACCTAACAACATAAACATATTTGGGTACATCATGTATGTCATGAGTATGGCATCCTGAATGCAACGCCACAACTGCATCTTCATTAACGTACAGTTATATACCAAAATGTAATAATTCAATTTAAGAATTTAAGGTCCCAATAGTAACCTCACAATTTCATCATTACAAATGCAACGCCAGGAATGTAACGTTATGATTAGGGATGTAACGATTTACTCAACTCACGATACAATACGATTCACGATATTGGGTTCACGATACGATTCTCTCACGATTTATTTTGAGAGAATACGGGGTGATTGGAGCTTCTCATTGTGGTGTCGCCTGCTTATTCCAACCAACCGCCTCTGCTCTACAGCTGCTGACGCTCACGATATTACTGCGATTCATTTTTCAGAGTACCGATTCGAACCTTGACACCTTTTAATTGATTTTTAACTGCCTCACGATTAATCTTTACATCCCTAGTTATGATTGTTACATCAGTGTTGTAACCTCACGATTGCAATCTCACAATTGAAACATCATTAGTATGAAGTGACAAATGCACTTCACGCATGTAACGTCACAATTTCATCGTCACAAGGGTAATCTCAGGACTAACTTCACAATTGCAACATCCCAAATACAATATCGCGAATGTAACGTCACAAACCAAAAATCAAGATTGTCACGAAACTTTTTCAAATTCATTATCACGAAAACTATTCTCATGAAAGATTCACATGTCACATATTTTAGATCAGGTACGTAACTTTGCAAGTGTCATGTCATATCATAAAGTAACAACGTTACATAGGTATCATGGCATGTTGACTGCCATTGATTGGGCTCTTATTTAGGTTATTTAAGTCTTTCTTTCATTTCCCTTACAATAATTGGTGCAGTAGCATCCACTGTGAAAAAAGAGCAATGTCATCATGCAAGCTGATGATTTTGAAGGTACTGTAGTTGGTGTATATAGTATGCAGAAGTTAATGAGGGATGGAGTCATTTTCCAACAGAGCTGCTTGTTTCCACTGGCTAGTTACGATGTCTGGTAGTACGCCTCTGGTAGGTGTTATATATATAACCATGTAAGTCGCTTCTGTTTCAGCCTCAGCAGACAAGTTGTACAGTACATGCAAATGTTGAGTCAAATTGTCCAACATGTGTAGTCACTGTTTTCAGAGTTTCTTTGTTCAAACTTTTCCAATAAGGGTAAAAGGGAAAATATTTCATCATTGTTAGATCATGTATTTTCCTTTCCCTAAATGCTGTTTCAGATGCCTATCCATTAACATCGTATTTTTGGGGCAGATATTGGCATGAAAAGCATTGAATTAGAGGGTTGAAATTCAAATGCATTGTATTAAATGTCGGCTTTTGGAGGCGTAAGGCCAAAACCATCAGTATCAGCCTTCAAGATCCCGCAAGACATCTGCTGGGACAGAAAGAGTAACTGATCTGTGTCTTATTCCAGGTATTAGCCATGCCTGAAGCCAGAGGGAATCCTCAGCCAGCTGCTGTGGTTTTGGATCAGCTTATATCCTGGACTAGAATACACTGATACTGGTTGTGACAAAGCCAACACAGATTTACTTTGAGAACAGAAAAACTATTCTTGTCTTCAAACTACCCGCATCCTGCCACTGTTTCCACCAACATTTCTAAGATGTTATCCCCCAAAGGCAGAGTTTCACCATCATTTGTTTGGTGGCTGATGGTTATTTCCTTTGCTTTCTTACGCTGACCTGAAATCAGACATCTTTGTGCACGTCATACTTGTTAGAACGAAAGACTGATGGACACAAAATAAAAACTTGGGTGGAAAATCAGACAAACCAGAGGAAATCCCAAGCCATTTGCTGTGGCTTTTTGATCGGACTGTATCCTGGAATACAATTCTGGAGAATCAGAAGTTACAGAGACCATACAGTGTCATAATAAGGGCAGAAAAACAAACCTTTTTGCCTTTACGTCCAGAGAAGTGTCTATGTCCCAGCTGCTATTATCTTTTTTCAAAAGGCAAGTCCTTGGAGGTAATATTTGGTAAAGATAAGAAATCAAGATTTTACAACTGATTGCTAATTGTAATTTCCTCCTCTATGCTTCTACTGGCTTCTTCCTTATAAACTGCATTGGTGGCCTGCTCTGAAAAGCAGTCTGATCTATGCTTTTACTCCGGGTATTAATCAGTGTCAAACCCCCATATCAAGACATGGTCTTGGCTCAATTTATATCATGGAAAAGAGTTCAGAAACTTTACCTCTGACACAGCCTGGAGAGCCTCACTCTTAGTGCTGACAATCACTTTCTGAAGGCCTGGTTACCCAAGACGAGCTTGATTTGAGCAGAATGTAGTCGCACATATTTCTGGTATCATATTAGGATGGTTAATTTGACTATTTCTCAACTGCCAGATACGAAAATTAAGTCGTCAACTACTTTTTAGGGTTATGATTTTGCTCGCTTAGCCAAGAAGTGTCAAGACAGCCCAATGCAAGCCATGATAACACAAATCAGCCCAACGATATTCCATGTGGGGTAGGCCATGTCGTTACTAAGCAACCAGCTCTACTTTTGTTGATTTGTTGATTTAAAAGCCAAAGATGTGCCACTGACATCTGTCTCGTAACTGTTCTTTGTGAGACAGTTTACATTCTGAAAGCTGAGTTTAACCTCACAGTGAGGAGGTTCCTGGTTTGAATCCCCGTCGGACAGGAGCCTCTCTGTGTGGAGTTTACATGTTCTCCCTGTGCATGCGTGGGTTCTCTCCGGGTACTCCGGCTTCCTCCCACAGTCCAAAAACATGCTAATTAGGTTAATTAGTGACTCTAAAATTGGCCGTAGGTGTGAATGTGAGTGTGGCTGGTTGTGTGTCTCTATATGTCAGGCCTGTGATTGACTGGTGAGCAGTACAGGGTGTAACCCCGCCTCTTGCCCAATGACAGCTGGGATCGCCTCCAGCGACCCGAACGGGAAAAGCGGTTTAGAAAATGGATGGATTGAATATGAGGTTAATTAAAAATAGAGAAACACAACAAAGATACAATACTTTTTAGACTCCCAAATAACCAATTGAAGGCCAGCCCTATGAAGATAGCTGGTACCCTGCCAAATAAATATTTTCTACTGTTAAAGTCAAGTTCCACCAAATTTAAACTGTAGGCAATTAAAATGCCGTTATGGCCAGGCCTTGAACCTGATATTTCATTGATTTACCATCCAACGTGTCCTGTTAACCAACCAATCTAAGCTCATGCTTTATTTCGTCTGGCATCTTTTAGACAAACGTCCATCTAGTTGGATCCACAATGGCTACCACATATGGAAGGTTCTCGATCTGGAAAGGGTGGTTCTTCACGTTACAGTTTTTATATGCCATATATTAGCAACATAAAAACAGTAAATTTAATGTGTATTACATTCTCTGTGCACCCATTAAAAAACATCTCCCTTCTGTTCACTGATCTTTGCTCCACTCCTCGTCTCTGAGTTACAGACGAGTGTTTGATTCCAGGTATTAGTCGTAGCTGACACTTGAGGGATCAACCGCTGTGGTTTTGGATCAGGTTAAATCCCATCTTACAATACATCAATATTAACTGTGATGAAGCTCAAGAAGCTGTACGGTTGAAACTTGAGATAATTTGATTTGACCGCTGGCTCAAAGCTTATAAAGCTGAGCTGCTGTCACAAATTGTAAATCACAGAATGAATAAAATACTGTGTTTGAGCCAAAGAGAGAGTTCGTTCTTCATTGATCAATTCTTTGGTCTAACTTTTCTTCCTGCTATTTTCTGTAATTTTTGAAAGAGTTACACATTTTTGATTTTCAGACTTTCTCATTCTTCAGTTCCTCTATCATGTGCATTATTTATTGTCTTGCATGAAACTATATTGTTCGTCATTGGCCTGATTACTTCTTTCTACTCTAAAAGATTTGTATCCCTTAAAGCAACAATATGCATCTTTTACACCTTTCAATAGTAGTTCCAAAGGTTGATTTATCAGCACAATAACTTTTAACAGGGAGAATGGCGACCCTCCCATGTCAACAGAGCGGCCTTATCAACCGTTTACTGCAGTATGTAACTTTGGCAGCAGTTCTTCGAGAAGTGTGTAAGGCTTTATGGCACCAGTTCACACAGCAGCCTTCAGTCAGAGAGTGACCGAGCAAGACGCAGAGTGAAACAGATTGAGACCGAGAGTCATCTAACCAAAGTTATTTTCCAGGTTTGAATACAAATTAATCAATTAATTAATCTCATGCCAAAATGTTCTCTCTTTTCTTGTCGATCGTAGAGAGTGCATTTTCCTTAATTCCTCTTCCCTGGACTTGTGTCTTCTTCAGTTATCACTCTCTAGCCAGTTTCTTTCTCTCTTATCTGTTCTTTTGTTTCTAATTTAAGTATTTTCTGACCTGAATTCGTAGAGAGTCCTAAGTTGTCAGTGTTTTTCAGAATCAAAACCAAATTGCAGTCCAGAAATGAACTGCTTTCATGATTCTACTTTAGTAAGGTCACGGTCTTGTTTTGGTGGTAAAATAACCTCTAGATGTGGCTACAGTTTAGTACAATATTAGTGTTGTATAAGAGTTCAGTGAGATGCTGTTGTCTGGCCCCTGTAATGTCACTTTTGCGTCTTCACTCGGTTGTTGTGTTTTATGATAAATGACACGCATTGTCACTGTCAGTCGCTGAACCTGACAATGCTAATATCTACACACAGCTGTTAATGAAATGTGCGTACGTGTGACAGAGAGAGGTGTTAGCGTGGAGATATTCCTTTTTCTTTAGAATGACATCAGTTTGTTTTGGACGCTGTTGTGTCTGTAGACTTAGCGACCGTCGCTAAGGTCATCTGCTTTGTCTGTGTGTGAAAGAAATGGAGGGATAAATCGAGATACACCATCAGTCTGTGACATTGTGCAGATAAATTAGTGCTTGTGTGTTTTTTGTGTGGATGAAGATACTGTACTTTGCACAAACAGCTGGTGAGAGTAACATTCATCTGTGGAAAGAGATGATAATGGTGGACGTGCACATCGTGCACCAAATATGACATAACGTGTAAATATGAGAGTTTAAGCTATGCTGGAAGATGGATTTTGTAAAACTGGAAAAATCCAGCCTTGCTGCTTCCCTTAGTTCTCAGTCTCTTTGCTTTGTAGAGCTAAAGGTCGTCTGGCTTTATATGTAATAAGCGTGTGGCGTACACTGTACATTTTCAGCCCGCCTGGTCAGAAGATTTTCTGACATGTTTGAAATTTCGGTTGTACTACTAAACACATCAGTAAAGTGGGAGTAGAGCCATGAGCTTATTCCCAAACTCCAGGGCTTTATTCCTGATTGTATCTGCACAAACTGGCAGACAGCGTCTGAAGTCACCATGGCAACAGCAGGCATGTCTGTTGAATGTGTCTTCTTATACGTGCGTGTGTGTGTGTGTGCGTGTGTGTGTATTGGATGTGGGTTGTCTTAGCTAAATGTCGAGGCTGAGTGTCAAGGTGATAAAACATCTCTTAGCACAGCATTGACACTTATAACACATAGTCAACAGCGCTAATCCATCCCTACCTCTCATTCAATCACACACACACACACACACACACACACACACACACACACACGCACACACGCACACACACACACACACGAAAGCTAGTCCTCACATACTTGCCCTTAAACAAAGTCACAAATGTATTCACAAATAGTCCCAACCCCAGCCTCACACACAGTTTGTCACGTGAATACAGATTGCATTGTGCAGATTTCATACACACGTTTAAACCCATGTGCACACACACAACTTGCAGACCACAGAATGATAATTTGAAAAATACAAAACCAGAAAAAATCTTCCCTGCAAGGGATTGCTTTAAAAAAAAATCGTAACTCTTCTTTCTTTCATTTCTTTCCCTTGCTGTTTTCTAAGCAGTCCTAACTAAAAACACCTGGATCGACACAATCTCAATTTCTCTTCTTTCCTCTATCCTTTCTTTCTGTCGTCGCTCTAATACTGTCCCTTTCTAAAACTTATCTTCCTAGAAAACATATGTTGGTTCCAACATATTCTGCAGCCACTCTCAAAGGCTGAACCATTGATTTGTATTATTGATATTCTATTTGTCATTCAAAGGACTTCAGAGGGTTCAAGGTGATTTCTGTTCCCAAAATGCAACTGAAACCAACTCTGAGCTGTTATTCATTTCCTTGAATTTCAAACACCGCACCCTGTTTGTTCCAACATGGGCCTTGATTGGGTTTCGGCGGCGCTTAGATGCAGCACACATGACAAAAAAGGAAGTGACTGTATCCTCCTGCCGTAAACATAAACACAAGTCAGAGAGGCGAGGCAAATTTGGGCACAGAGTGTGAGCTTTATACATTTCAAATGGTTGGTTGATTTCCAATTTTGGAAATTCTCCCCATCCATCTCTTATTTTCTTCTTCCGCTATCCAAAGAACAATGTAAGCAAACCAAAATCTTTCATTTTCAAATGTTTACCTGATAATCCAAGCGCCTAATGAGGCCATTAAAACACATCCTGTGTGTAAAAGGTTGTTTTCCAATGATGAGTCTTTGGTCCAGTATCTCCAGGCGACACAACCAATATTAAAAACTTTTGCCAAGTACTCAACCTTCTACTTATTCAATCCAGTTCCAATACTGATTTCAATATCATTTAGTGCAAAAACAGGAAATATTGTGTCCTCTGTACTGAGGTAGACAGTTTGCATTTGGACGTCTGGTTAGTAAGTATCTGACTTTCCTGCAAGTATAGTGAGTTCAGTCTTTTCAGGGACCTTTAATTATGCTTTACTCATTGTAACCCAACATTTTAAACACATGATGTGTTAAATACTAATGCTTTGTAACAACCATTTGGAAATAACAGAGATGCATGTGTTAAAACTTTAAACGATTGGAGGTTGGTGGTTGTGGGGACGACACAGTCCGATGGTAGTGGCTGGGCGTCAGGGACGTCGGGTGGTAGTAGTGTCAGATCACCTCGCTGAAGGATGGGGGAGCTCTGTCTACTTAAGATCCTGGCTTCTGCTGCCGGGACAGGGCCTGCTGGGCCTCTATTCACAGCTAGATGCCTTACCCATCCAATGGGACTGATGTGGTTTTGGGTTAATAAACTGACAGTTCCCCTAAAAACAGCAATGCCATTGGACTTAAACAAATGTCAGGATTGAAAGTCATGGGTTTTTTAAAAGTCTAATATCTACGTTGTTGACTGGTGAAGGAGTAGTTACTCTTAGAAGTGTGATGATGTGAAGATATTTTGACAGACCTTATGTGATTCTGGTACTGACAATGTTTTCTGTTGTCCCAAACTTCATTGTTGAAACATTAAACATGTACAAAGTCTGAGTGACGTCATCCATTGGCTTCCTAAGGGCTCTTTTGGAAGCCCATCCATGGCAGTCCATTAACCTAAAAACAGGCAAGGAGCTAGATTAGGCTTAACGCGTTACCTTCATAAAAGCAAAACGGCTGTTTATTTCTGCTGTCAAAATGAAAATTGTAACGTGAGTTACGCGCCTTTTGGAGCCAGCCTCAAGTAGACACTCAAGGAACTGCAGTTTTTTTCCACTTCCGCATTGGCTTTGTGAAAACTGCATTTCAGAAATGTACATATCAGCGTAAAGTTGAATTTGATGTCCCAGAACACATTTTCCCAGAACCCTAAGTCCCAACTTGCCATACTCTTTGAACTTAAACTCATATTCCAGTTGGGGACCTTGCGGCTTTGGGAAACCAAATCACTTTTAGGTTTTATGATTCAAAAGTGGATCACTTGGTCGACTGGGTGACTGGACTGGACTCCCTTCAGAGTTTTAGACATTAACATCAAAAAGAAGCTGATCCAAGATGTCAATAATCAGTTACAAGGCACTCTTTGTGCCTTGACTGCATGCATAAACTTTGCAGAGTTAGAATATAAATTTGCATGATTTTAATGTGCACTGACTCATATCTGGTAAACTGTTATACAACTTTGCATTGTGCTATTGAGCATCTGGTAACCTTTGGCTGTCCTTCTGAGTCAAGCGGAGAATCCAAGTCACCGCAGGCAGAGATGGAAAGTGTGTTTTATATCAAAAATGCACCAGGAACAACCATGTTTACTTCTGATTTCCCATTAAAATCAACCTTTTTAGGTGCGTGACAAAAAGGGTTTTCCAGGACGCCCATGCACACACGAAGCATCCAGCGATTGTTTGCACAATGTGTCAGAGTACAGGATGCTCCTTTTCTTTCTGTGTGTACTCCAGACAGTGACAAATGAGCTTTTGATTGAATTCATCAACAACATGGCATCTGGGTGAAAGATGATGGGATGGAGAGAAGGAGATGGAGAAGATGCTGGGGAAGGAGAGCCCAGTTTCTGAAGGACTGGGAGGTCAAACGTGTACGGATGGAGATACAGACAAGGTCAGAACAAATGTGAAACTTCATCCTAGTTTCTTGATCATATCTATTAAGAATCCCATATTATTTCATCTTTGTCACTTACCCTTATCATAAGCACTGCTGCCATCACTGTTGTAGACTATGACCTCTGTGTGACTCTCCTCTGTTACCGTGTGTTTGTACAGCTTTCACTTTGCAAGTCTTTGCAGTGAAATGAAAGCTCCCGTTTTCGCTGTACCATGTCGCAACTGTTTTGCAACTGACTTTTAGGGTTTGGTTAGGGAAAGGATTACCTCATGGTTCCCATATTCAATCCAGTCGTTGATGCATACTGTATTTTATAGTTTTGTGCCGCTCAACATGATTTAAAGTCGGTCAAACGAGAGTTCAAAGTGGTTTTGTGTGTTTGGTTGCGTCAAATAAGACGAGCTTTTAATGCTTGAGGGAATTGGGTTGGAACATGCAGATTGGAGTTCAAAGAGGTAGGAGCGAGAAGTTAAGGATGAGGAATTTCACTTAAAAGTTAATTAAGAAAAGGCTTGCCCACATGGTTTAACTGTGTTAATGAAAGATGGATCCTCAATATCAACCCTTTTTTAGAGGTATAATATGCTACATTAAACATTAATTGAAGTGTAACTCCCTCTGGCTTTGTTGTTCTGAACTCTGTGTTCACATTGAGGGGACGGCACTTCCTTCAGCTTCTTTATGTTTCACTCAGAGGCTCAGACATGTTTCATTCATGTTTTTTCACATAACCCCTCTCTCTCCAACCAATGGCCTTGAATTGGGCGGCTGTGGCTCAGTTGGTAGAGTCAGTCATCTCTCAAACGGAAGGTTGGGAGTTCGATCCCCAGCTCCTGCAGCAACATGTCAGATAGACACTTAACCCCAAATTACTCCAGCTGCTTCGTCGACGCAACATCTACCTGACAGGTACTCTGAAAGTTGCATATCATACCTTCAATGTTCCTAGTACTGTATACCTTTTGGTCAACACGCTGTCCCAATATCAATATTGGAGCTAGAAAGATGTTTAGGCCAATCACAGATATAGCAGTTCAATTTTTTCCTTTCAATTTTGGAGAGCATCAGGGAGCGCTTCCAGTCCTTTATTAATGAACTTTGCACATGTAGCAGAACCTCACAACTGAGCAGAGAGAGCAGACAATGACTCGTGTTGGAAAGCAGCTATAAACCTTCTTGAGCCCAACTAGGAGAATGTCTGACCTGAAGCATGATGGCATATTAACTAATATTGTCAGGGGCTACAGCGCTGAGGCACCTGCAGTCCATCGTTTACACAACAGCTTCTTTTTTTAGGGGTCCTGCTGTACCCGGGAACATGGCTGTAATCTATGCATGTTTGGTGATAGAGATTATCAAGGGAAACACAGTTTTTGCTCAAGTGGCTAACAAAGTCTCATAGCCAGTTGTACATCCGAGCCAGTGAGAAGAGTAACAACAGTCATCAATCAGAAACTCGTCTCGTTTTACTGTGAACACAAACCTGATTAGTCTGTCGCAGCCAGACCCTTCCTGCACGCTTCACGGACATGCCTGGGTGTCTGCAACAGAAGACAAGGGTGGGATTATTCACACAGAAAAATAAACCTGGCAAGCCTATGTTGTACTGTAAGCCTTTCAAAATATCCAGTGTTTAGGTGGATTACAGACAACTCGAAGGAACAGGTCGCTCAGTAGAAATTGAGTGATTTATGTGTTTGTCCTTTATCTCTTGTCATCGCTTTTGAGGTAAATTCATGCACAAACTGAGGTACAATTCAAAGAACCTGTGAAACCTATTCTTAATGTAGAAATGCATTTAGTATTTATAAGCTGTATATTATCATTTTCACAATTAAATCAATGCACACTGTGTTTTCTGATATATCCATCAAACTTATCACGACCTATAAAGCACCCCGCGCACCATTCAAAGTATAGAGCTTCTTGTTGAACCGAACCGACCCCAAAGCGAGGGTGCGAACAGAACCGTGACCTCAGTGAACCGTTACACCTCTTATTTATACTTCAATGGCTTATGCATTGTATTTAAGTGACTATTTTAACCCCTTATAAATATGTTTTCTAAACACTGATAGATAAAATCCTCTAATTTTTACACTTTCCAAGCAAATAAAGTATATTTGCTTTATATTCTTATTCAAATATGTTTGTAATGTCATCAAATTTGAATAGTTTGGAATCTGTTGGTCTGCAACAATATTTCCCTTCATCAAAAACAGACAAACAGACTTCTTATCTATCATCTGAACGCATGCTGCCAATTACTCTGCAAAAATAAATATCTTAGCTTCGGTAGACATGGCCTCTGGTGGTAATAACACACTTCAATACAGAATTAGGTTAAAAAAACAAATAGTAAAGTTACAAATCTCTAACGGATACTTTGCTCTGCAGTGATATTAGCATATTAAATAAAGGCTTAGCTTTTTGAGACAGGAGGGGGGGCTATGTTAAAGGGAAATGTGGCCAAAATTGTTCACCAACATAAACTTCCTGAAAGCATTCAAAAAGGCTTAAAATTAAGCAGAAATAAAATTCCCATAAAAACACATTATATAATATTGTATGTACCAATATCTTGCACCTTCTCTTCTCTATCTTGTAGGATGAATTCACACACCAGCACACCTGACTCATACAAAAGTCATTTTCTCTTGGTCTGTCACACAAAGTTTCAGTGCTTGTTAGGTCTAAAAAGCACAGTGGAAGCATTGTCCCTATATTAATTGATTATCATGTTTGGCTTTAAAGCTGTTAGCCAGCAGAAGAAAGTCTGAGCTTGTCTTCCACTGCCTCTAAATGTAGGCATACAGTACTTGTGTGCCTTAATATACTGTATGTTAACTAGTGAACCCAAAGACAAATATGTCAACTTTGTTTTTAGCCATCCTTCTTGCAGTTTCCATCAACTCTAGCACAAATAAATCGGCCCTAGATTAGCCTCTCCCATTCAAAAGGGAATCCTTCTAATAGAGGGACTGTGCAAGTTGGCAAAAGGTCCTGCTTTCATCTCGACATGAAAGCAAAGAAAATGTGGTTTTACACTTAAGGGAGGTTGTAACCGACATATTTAACAGATCTTTTCGACTTTCCAAAGCCACATTCAAATTGTCGTGCAGTGGAGCATTTGTCAGGTCGATCATGCGGCGACCAAAAACAGATTTGGTGTAATTTGTTCTCCATCATTGGCACAGCTCGAGAAAGATGTGCATCCCTGTACAGACTCAGTCGTACTGTTTGTTTAGGACTGCACTACCACCATTTGACTTCTTCAGAGATGGTTTCCTTTGACTAATAGAACTCCCTGTCCACTAATTTAATCTTCAGAACATTTTCCATATAAATCAGGGAGAAAAATCATTATGTGTCAAGAGGACTTTCTTTACTGTAATAATTAGTTTTTCTAGCTTGAGGCCTGGGAATCATGGAAATGTTTGGATGGAAAAATGTTCACTATCTGTAAAGTCATTTTTAATCACATTTCCATGTGTTTTGTTTGATTTGTGTGATCTCCTTATAAGCTCTCACCGCGTCCATCTTGGATCATCTCTCTACTTCGACTCTTCATCATATCCTTTTTTGCACTCCATCACCATGTTTTTTCCCTTCTACAGATTTAAGGCCAGATATCTCAACAACTGCTATAGTGGAATTCATCTGTTTGGTTTTGTAGTTCTTTAGTTCTGTAGTGACTACTATCAGTGCTAGCTTATGACCTACTGCGGCTGGCAAGCTAACGGCTAACAGAGGCACTGCCTGTCAACAGTTAGGGTGGGCGAATGTTTGGGGCCCCAAGCATTTTTCAAATAAACGTCCAAGTAAAACAAATGTTTTCATAGATGATTAATTATTATGCCATTAATGGACGTGTGCCCAGCTCTGATAAACTCTAAAAGAACCCTGATTTTGGACTTTAAAGCATTTCCTATATATTTTCTTATTTCTTTTTTGCTTCTTTTACCATCAACTTTAATACAATGAATGCATTTTAACAAGGCTTCATTGAGAATGTTTTTGGGGGTATTTGAACTCTATCAGGTTAATTATGTTGCCGTTGTATACCAAACACCACACAAGCTTTAGCCTGTCTTGCAGCAGGATTCCAACAATGTGTTTTTTTTTCCTGTGAAAATGTGTAGAAGAGTGTATGCATGTATTTATGTTTTTGTCTACCTACATGTGTGTATTCATTCGTATGTCTTGTGAGTTTTTCGGAGTAGTTAGGATAATTGGGAATGAGCTCAAAAAGCCAGTCTAGGAAAACAGACTTGCTCTCAGCTCCTGTATTTTTGTATGTGTGTGTGTGCGTGTTTGCGTGAGGTTCTTTTTTCCAGACAAGAAGCTGGAAGCTGTCAGGTGGAGGAGATCGAATATCGGAATGCTGATTGGACGCTGGTGTGTGTATGTGTGTGGAGACAGAGGATAATTAGCTTAATGGTCAAATGGCTCAGCTAAATCCTGTTAGTATCCCTGTGAAAATAGCAAAATTGGAGGCACACACACACACGGGTACAAACTGGGACAGGGTCTATACTGTTTAAATTGTAGCATACTGTTTCCATTGAACATAATGAGAAAGAGCTAGGTGGCGTCAAACATACCCTGTAGACATTTAGTTCTCAACATAATCATCAAATCATCATCATCTTATGGATTATGTCCTTGTGTTACCCCTCTCTTCATTCAGCTGGCTCTCTCTTATACACTCCAGTGTATACTCCAGCCTTTGTGTGGTTATATTTGTGTACAGCTTTTGGCTCAGCGATTCCTAATCATAGTACAGTATATATTCCTCATTTTTGCCAGATCTAATGGACGAAAAGGGATTTGCATCGCTTTGTGCAACCCTAAAGAAAGCTGAAAAGTCGCCCAAGTTCATAAAGATACATCTTCTGGGAAAGTTGTATGTCTTCACCAATTTATATGGCAATCTATGGGGTTTGTACTGAGATATCTCTCTAAGTTAAAACTTGTGCTTGCTTGATTCACCTTAGGAAATGACTGGGAACTTTGAAAACGCCTACTACATTTTTTGGCAATCCACTTAATAATTCTTAAGTCATTGATGACTAATAATGAAATGTCCGTGTTTTTGTGGAAGTCAGTCCAGCAGTTGTTTAGATATTTCACACCAGGGAAGCTTAGAACTGTATGACAAGTCAGAGAATCAGCACCAAAGTCATCAGGATGCAATGTCTGGGATTGAGCCATTTCAACACCACATTTTGTTCCAATTGATGGATTGGTATTACTTGCTGGTATTACTAGATTAAAGCATAGAGGACCTATAATAACCCCACCAAATTTCTTGACTATCCATCAACTAGTCTGCAATAATTTTAAGTCTTGACTGTAGTGCAAAAACCTTGGCAGACCATGTGTCTGTTTATCTTCACATTTGTTAATTATTCCCATTTTTCTGGTTCCCTCTGTTATGTTGTACTTCATTATGGGACTCTGTTCTGACAAATGTGTCAGCAGCCTCCTTAAACATTTGACACACTTCCCTTGTGTCTCTCACACACGCTCATAAACACACACCTCCTTGCAGTACTCTCCTTTCTGTCATCTTGTAATAATTAGTGTAAATTGGAACCATGCGTCGTCGGGATTTGTTCGAGCTCACGGCTTCCAACTTTTGGGTCACGGCCCCGTTGACACTTTCATTTTTGTCTTCTCTGTCATTCGATTCTTCTGTCATTTCGTTAACTTTCATTTCCAGCTTGCTTTATTGGCTTTAACAACGATACTTCCCAGAGCAAGAGCTGTTCCATCTGCAAATTGTAAACAGATTCAGCCAGAAGCCTCGACATTGTGACATTAACAGCAACCAGTGACTCAATAAAGTCACATTCAGGGAATCAACAGATACAGTTTTAAAATGACAACTGATTGTCTCAAACTTTCAGAATGCTGTTACCTCTGTATAATTTTATCTTTCTCAGGATTACTTTTTTTTCAAACCCAAACACGGACTCCTTGGTAAACTGCATGCTTATGCATGTGACATGAAAGTGCTTATACTTGCACTGTAAGCGTTTTCATTAGCATGCAGGAAAAGTACTAAGTACACCAAAAAATGCACCTTCAACACCATGCACATCGCAATTTTCTCTGTAGATACTTACCAAGGAAGGAGTAAGCATCCTGAAGTCCTACAGATACGGTGGACCCTCTATTCGGAAGAAAACTAATCATTAGCATTCTGCTGTGGAACGGACTGGACTAAGTAACCTAAGAACAGAATACTACAAACCTCTAAGTGCTTAAAATTACCTTATCTAATTCATGTTAAAAACCTAAGCGTTTTAGTGTCAACATATTTTGTAGGCCTCAGGATGCAAAGCTTGAAACCAAGACAATCCCAGACAAGCCAGTCCGCATGTCTTACCTTCAATGGATCTTGGAAATATTTGAGTGTGTCACATGCGACGTTGAAAATCTTGAGGACAATTTGCTGTATTGTCTCTGCCTTTTTCTTTACTGTTTAGACATAGCAATCTCTATGAATACAGCTCTCACAGTTACAAGTGTTGTTGGGCAACTCAAAAGTTGATTTCATGATCTTTGAAATAAAGTCAGACATGTTCTTCTTAGTCTCAAATCTTAATAGTGTTTTGGAAAGCAAAGTAGGATGTTACAAAGCAATTGTAATACATGCAACAACCTATGTTTTCCTATTTTCTCCACCTTAATTTGGCCTCACCCATCACAACTGGTCCCAAACGCCTATTAGAGCATCTCCAAATGTCTGACTCACAGACTGGTTCCACATTAAGTCACATCACTCACAGGGATGCACAGAGGTTCAAAGGGAAACTGGAAACAAGCCACTGGTTCTGGTCGGCAATAGGTTGGCGCCTGTTAAAAGCACTTTGTCTGAAGGCACCTTAAGAGTGACGGATCACACTGGGGTTTTTGTCTGTAGAGTGCTGGAGCTCACCTCCAGAGCAGCATTTGGTACAGAACTTATGTTTAACAATGTTTTAATCACTGCCCATTTATAATAATCTAGAAGTAAATCCCCAGTTACCTTTAGTAACCTTTAGGCTTCTTGTCGCCCTGAGAAAGCTGAACTCTAACCACTAATATTGTCTGAAGATGCATCTGGACAGATCAGCATCCCACAAGCCACAGCAACAACACTGATTCGGCCAGGAATGCACTCCTACTTTTCTTTCTTTTTTTCTCCTCCTCCATCTTCCCTTCTCATTCCATCGTAGTTTGCATCTTTGATTATTGTGGAAAACTTGAAGAGGTCACAAACACACATTCATATACACACTTATCTCTGGGTAGAGGGACCACAGTCTTGTTTGTCTCTGCGCAGGGACCAGGAAGAAAACTGGAACGTACATTGTTTTCAATCCAGGCGCTCTCCACAAATATCTCCCCCTCAGAGCTCAATGGGTGGGAGAAGATGTATTTTAGGGGTGTTGTGTGTATGTTTCTGTTTTGAGAGTTGGGGGCGTAGTAGGAGGATGGTTTGGTTTTGGTCATGTTGGTTTGTTTGCCAACAGCAGAAACCAAAGCACAGCTGAGGCTGGGATCCTTTTTTGGCTTGTTATGGTCTGTGTCTTTTATTCTCTTCACGGTCTGTTTTCCCCTCTTTCTTTTAGACCTCTTTTATCTTCCAATTCCAAACCATAAGTGCAATTATTCTTTATAACTCTTGTCATCGGTCTCCATTCTTATCTTACAGGATGAAGAAAGTGATCAAGTTTGTTGGTTCCAGTTAGTATGAGCTTAGTTTGCTTCATTTTAAGTTGACCTGACAACATTGAGCCTCCACAAACATTACTAAAATCAACTCAATTGTGTATCAAAGTTTACGTTGCTTGAAGGTGGAGAGGTTACTTGCTGGCACCTTTTCACCTCTGGTGTTTAGTGTAGATCATTGCACTTATAGTCCCATATTAACCAATATTGTTGACATGAATTTTCACGATAAAATCTGTTTTTATATTCTGAGATTCTGTCAAACTCTACCGAATGAGAAGATCACCCCATTCCCTTGTTCACTGTTATTGTTCCATTATTGAATTACCACTTGAGACTCTCACATTATTTAAAGTGTTGTATGAGCTAATGACAGAGCCACAACATGAGCTGACTACTTCATCTTTATCACTGAGGTTGATTCAAGCTTCTTTCTCCATTAAGTTTGTGTTGGTGCAGACTTTATGAGCAGCACAGATGTATTGAAATAAATTAAGAACATTCAGCTCAATGAAAACCTTCAACACGTGGCAACTTTTAGATCTTGCAGTAAATCTACAGTGTTGACAATCACCAGCTCTATGCATCAAAGCAGGGCCCAAAATGAATAAAGAAGTGTATTTGGCCTCTGTAATTTACCTGGGCAGGCCGCCTGGTTATTAGCACTCTATGGGAAAAATTGCAAACAAGTTTTTCAAGTGTCAGCACATGGCAAACACACATTTATTAGAGTGGGATTGATTTTACAGGGTCATTTTAAGGTGACTTAGGGAATGTTTTTGTGTATTTTTCCTTACTTAAAGTGGCATAGAGATTCAACACAAGTGGCAATTGTCTAGTGATGTGTCGGTCGCGAAAGCAAACGATGGGAGTTGGCTCCCGCCCGCAAGCTGTTTTTTTTTTGTAAAGTAACACAAGGCAGAATGATATGTTGATCTCAAATCACAAGTCAAAACAGCGCTAAATTTGGCTGAAAAGTTAAAAGGTTTAAGTGGTAAAATGAAGAGCCGTTTGGGAGCCAAAAGAGGAATCCTGGAATTATAATCCAGGGTGATTCTGAATCAAGACAAGAAGCATCCTCAAACGTACTACACATTAAATACTTTTGTGTTTTCCGCCTCTACAAATGTTGAATTATGAAGGTTAATTCGTAATGTCCGCTCTGTCCTTTTACAAAGATGGACAAGCCAGGTGTGTCACAGCCCAACATGTTTCCCCGCACTGTGCCAAGTGCATACGGGGATATGCCTCAGCTGCCCACCATCCCTCTACAGTCCACATAAAGCATGGGAAATGAACTCTTCACTTCTCTCTGTTTGTTTCTCTCTTCTGCTAATGAAGAACAGTAGTGCTCTTCTCCTCGTCCTTTTCTCTACATCTGTCTGTCCTTTCCTTCCCATCCCAAATCTATCTCTTTTCCCTCCCTCCCTCCCTCCCTCCGTGCCTTGTTCTCTTTTCCATAATAATTAGCTCCCCTCCAGCCCGACATCAAACCCTGTGGTCGGAAATCTGCATTCCGAGGATGGAGAAAGGCTGAGGAAGAAGAGAGTTGGACAGAGAGGGAAGGCAGAAGACTGAAAGAAGCCATTGTTCCCTCATAACAGCAGATAAGAGCCCAAGAACTAGAGGGCAAGTGTAGTCAAAATAGTCAGTGTTTGTACGTGATGGCACTGATAACATTTTCTTCAACAGTTTACATGTTAATGGGCTGATAGGGGAGGTTAGCTGGCAGGGCCAAGATTCAAATCCGATACACACTTCTTCTTCTTCTTCACTCTTTTCCCATATTTTGATATTTTTCTTTCCTTTAACTCTAAATGTATTCCTTCTTTTCTCTCCTTATCCTCTCCCCTTCATGTCATTTCCATCTTTGTTTTTTGTCCACTCTCCTTGTTCTCTCCGTTCACCCATTACCTTTTTTCCCTTCTGTCTAAAAGATAAAAGTTATCCACCTATTTGTCCTTCCTTTCTCCCCCTCCCCCTCCCGTTTGCATTCATACTCCCCTGATCTATGCTGTGCTTTTTTACCCTCTTTTATTTTTACTCTTCCATCCTTGTATCTTCATAACTTGTACCATCTGCATCCAGCTTTTCTTTCCAATGTGCTTCAAATTTGCTTTGTCATTTTCTGTTTATTTCTTCCCTAATACTTTTGCTTTTTTTCACATGTTCTTTTCTATCAAAGCTTCAATATGTATTTCGACATCACGTCATTCCTGTCTTTCCTTCTCCCTTCTCCACCAGTTTCCTTCAATTCCTCCTCTTCTTTATTTTCTAATATCTTAACTTTTTTCTTGCATTTCATCCACCTCTCAAACCTTCATCCCGTCTTTTTCCTCTGTTTCTTTTAGCACCCAAAATATCTCTCTATTTTCCAACTTTTTCTTTCATTACCTCTTTGTGTTTTCAGCTGATTCTTTTAATTCTTTGAAAATTGTGGATAAAACTATAGGGCAAGGAATCCTGTGTGTGTGGTGTATTAAATCATGATATATTTGTAATTCAGAACCTTTCTACTTCATTTTACAAAATGTCAACAAATAACGGTCACTGTCATTACGGCCTTCATTTCCCTCGCGATATACGATTAGTAAGGTTCAGCTTTCTCTTTCCAATGAGCTCTATTGACTGCAGAGAAATTTGATCCTTTTTATGGTTTGGGGTTACAGGGAGAAGATGATGAAAAACAGGCTTAGAGATCTTGTGTCTTTACTGGCATGTCGATGCCTTTATTGATCATATGCCTATATACCTATATAATTCTGCACATTAGGAAAATAAGATATCATTTTATTCCAACAGTTGTTCCGAACATTCATCCCATCTAGTGTCATTTTATTTTGATCTTAGGTCGTTTAATGTTATTCAGTATCTTTTTTTAGATATACGTTTTACATTTTCTTTGGCCGGAGATTTAGGCAAGTCAATTTGCAAGTGCCAAATGAAATAAATTATTGAGAAAATGTCCCTTATTGTACATTTGTGGCAGAAATGGATTGATAATATCCACAAAAATATCTGCTCTGATATAAATGGCTTAAGTAGGAACAATAAAATCTGTAAATACAGAAAAACAACTTCATCGACATGTGTAAGTGGATATACTCAAACTGAATACTGAGCCAACACACTGACCTTTGACCCATATCAATACAGTGATGTCATGGAGTATCCTCACTTGATACTGTCCTCATCACCATCTGCTTCAATTATTCATGCTCCCGTTCTGTGGGGAAACTCTCCAGGATGTTCATCTTCTTTCAGTCTCAGTTTCCAACTTCATAAAACAGATTTTTTTAAACTTATACGTATTTATGTAACAACAATTGTTTTTTTAATTTGAGCTTATTGGATCTGTTGAATATTTAGACACTTATTTTATGTAATTTTCTCATAAATTGCATTGCATTTTAAGCACACTTAGGGTGCACTTACACTAGGCCGTACCGTGCTTAAGCACGATTGTCCCCCCTCCCCGTTCCCCCGCTGGCCAGCACTCACATTGCTCCTCATTCTTTCACATTTACAACACATGGCATGGCTTAACGTTATTTTGAATGTGGCTTAAATTACAAGACAGGCGGACTCGAAAATAAAAAATAAAAGTGACGCAAGGTTGAGTCTGCATCTGGACATTGTAGAACAACACAGAGAACATGACTGCTACTTATTTTGAGTCATTTTAGTCAGATACAGCCAGAACACTCGGGAGATTTGTCAATAATGACGGCTGTCCACGTTGATTGTGCTCGTGCATGAAGTGTACCGTGCCGAAGCACACCTCTCCGAAGCGTGCCAGGGCCAAGGAAGCGTTATGTGCTTGAGCGCGGATCAGAGCACTCACACTAGTCAAACAAACTGGACTTCAGGGGTGAAGCGTACGTAGGCCCCTTACGGCTTGCCTAGTTTGAGTGCGCCCTTAAAAATGTGTTTGTTAAATAAATTGTATTATTTTTGAAATCGTCATTTTACCTGTTTTACAATCAACTTATTTTTTCCCTATTTTTTCTTTCCCGTGCACCCATATATACATTTATATTTGGCATAAAATCATTGAATATATGTAAATATGAAAGAATACCTAAATGTGTTAGTGAGTAATAGTGACTGCTCACAGATGACTTTCATGTCAGGTCATGTGGGTTTCACATCAAAGGATCAGCAGGTCTTGGATTCACTTCACACACAAAAGGAATACATTTTTTATATGATGTTCAAGCTACTGTCCAGCATCTGTGTTTCGTTGTTTTGTAGATCTCAGTATTTGTGTGTGTGTGTGTGTGTGTGTGTAATACTTGTACTTGTATCTTTGTGAGGACCAAGGTAAATTTTAAACAATACAAGGACTCTGCAAAGTGAGGACATTTAAGTTGTTTTCCAAAGGGTCATTCAAGTTTTAAGACTTTATTTTAGGGTCAAGATTAGTAAAGACTGTGATAAGAAATATTATTGTGAAGATGGGTCGTGCTTAATGTCACTGCAGGTCCTCGCAGGTAAAGAAATACAAACTTAAGTGTGAGTATTTTCATGTGTCTGTGCTTGTTCTTTGAACTCGGTTTGACTCCTGCACCTGCTGTGCTCTAGACGCATCTGTACGAGTTCACCTCAAGTTCATGGACCTACACACAAACACCTGTGGCAATTCCCAGTCGATCTATGATTTTATCTTCCCATCATCACCTACGCCTCTTGTCAATTGTTGAATCACATTTCCTCGTTTTAATGTGTCATCAAACCCGTCTTCCGGTTCATTCTTTTTCTCTTTCGCCTACACTGTCACGCTTTCTTTCTTTTTCTTTCTCAGACTGTTTCTTTTAGTTTAGTTTTTCTTTATTGTGCCAATCATGTTATACAACAGTTTCCTCTGTTTTTCTTTCAATTTTCAATGAGTCACACTTTCTCTCACTTTCTTTTGCTACTGCAATACTAGGGTTTGATAATTATAAGATAAATAACTGAATGTTAGTACATGACCGGGGTGAAAGCAAAAGTAACTTGTGATTTATGGTCCCATTTTCCTATCAACAGTTTAGGGACTTCTGGGGGTCATTAGCAGGGCTTTCATTTTCCCTGGAAAAATCCCGTATTTAATTTCTCAGAGAGAGAGGTTTTTTTTGGCCCTCTCTATGTATCTTTCTGATTACTCTGAGCAAAGTAGCATTCTCACTAAAGGGGTAGCAGTGTTGCTCAATCGATTGTTTTCTCCACCAATCTCAAATATTATAATAAAGGGGACATATTAAGAAAAATCCACTTCTACAGTGTTTTTGAACATGTATTTGGGTAACCTGAGTGTCTACCGACCCATAAAATGTGAAATAAACCCATCCAGTCCTTTGTTTGTGATCTGCATAAGTCTTACAACACAGAGAAAAAATCTCAGTTTCAAATTTGCTCTCCTTGTGATGTCACAGTGGGATTCTGTTAAAAAAAAATACCCTCCCCTCCCCTGGTATCTCCACCCATGGACTCCACCCCTAGCCTAGAGCAAAACTTTTTCGCAGGTCCGCCATTTATATTCTCGCCAGCGAAGGTGTGATGTCTACCGGGAAAACTCAGGGGGGGCTCATTGCATTTAAAGAGACACACACACCAAAACAGAGCGTTTTGAGAGAGCTGGTTTATACAGGGTCACAAACCTCCTCTGGTGCTTGATTCATGTTATATTTTGACCAAAGCACAGCACAGATGTTTCATTTAGACCACAGGGGACTGTTTGAAAAGGTGCAAAAGGGCTATAAGATGTACTCTTTAAATATCCTAACAAGCACTGATAAATTGCGATGAAAAGTTCGGGGTTCAGCATGTAATTGTCTTAAGAACTATCATTCAACTACATATCAACTAGAAAATCCCTGACATGAAATTTCTTGGACATGCTTTCATCTTTTGACAGGTAAAAAGGCAATCCTCCAAATAATTCCCATTGCTTGTCATTGCATTTGATTGTGATTGAAAATGGTGTCAGCTCTTTTGGCAAAACCAAAGATAAACTTACTGCCCTTTGATTAGGCTATGGTAGTTTTGTTTGCTGTTCATGTTTTTCTATGTCATCCACAAATTCCAACAGGAAGTTTAAATGTTTCTTGCCCATGTGAGCTTTAGTCAAAACAAATATCAAAACAGGAGCTGTTCAAACATGTTTGACAGGCTATCATGCAGGGAAACACCCAAATACTGCAATGAGGAAAACCCACATCTCATAGAAACTGAAACACAATGATTGCCAACTGCCTTCAAGAAAGAATTGGCACTTGTACACCGACACACCTGCTGGTAAAGTCATGTGCAGATATTGAACAGAATGATGAGCGCATAAACACAAGATGTCATAACACCTTAAAGATTTATGGGCAGTACACTTGGCAGCTTCAACGCTTCATAAAAAAGACAAAGCACACAAAAGTCTTATTTCTCTTAGAGAAACTGTTGCCGAACACATGATCTTTAACTCTCAAATTGCTTTATTAAACAAATCATTTTACTTTTTCTTCCATGGAGTATCAACTGATGTGAGCTCGACATTTCCTTCTTACTTTTTGGCAGCTTGGCGCGGCAGTATCAGTTGTTTCTGTCTGTGGACACACTTTCATTTCTGATTAAGAATAGCTCAGATTTTCTTACGGGAATCTTTTTAGAGTGCAATGGAAAATGAAACTAGATGACCTGCAGACTCATTTCATCTCAGCTTGCAACACTTCAAAATTTCAACAAGTTTTTTTTTTTTTGCTAGGGTCCACTTCAAACCTGAACCGTCACACAACTCTTTAAAGGCAATTACTGGAATATGTGTCAAAGCATTTCACTTGCAACACCAAATGTAAATGTGTCTTGGTTGCAAAGTTCAAGATCAGTAGTAGTCAGTAGAAACATTCTGTTTAGGTTTAGATAAAATAAAAGCATGTCCATCTTCACATTGAACTTTTACATTTTTATGATCAACTGTCTGCCCTCTATTTAGGTTACATTTTAAGAGTTTCTCATTTTTACTCATCCAAACTAAAGGAAAGTGCCCAAACTAAAAAGGATTTGGATTAAATGAGAGTCCTGCTTAAAGTTTGTGATTAGCATTGTTCAGTTTGTCTTCTCTCTTTTGTATCTTCACTACATCATCCTGTTCTGAGATGGACTGTCACACTTCTGTTCCCTCAGAAGTCTGATCCTGTTGATTCAGTCTCTGTGCTGATTGTCTGTTCTCTGTGTTTCTCATGATCCCTCATACATCCAGCTGAGGGTTCTGCTGTGTGCTTCTGCATCCATTCTGCTGGATAATAACCAGTTTAATCCTTCAAAAGCCATGAAAGTCACAGCCAGGAGGACTTTATCGTTCACCCTTAATTGTTCTGCTTTTCCCCTTTTTTTCTGTCCTCTATGTCTGTCTTCATCTTTTCTATCTTATTTTCTCTCTTTTTGCACTTCTCAAAGCTTAAGTATAACATTTTCTCTCCAAAACCTGAAACACAGTAAATGCCAAAATACAACAGCATTACGTTTTCGTTCGAAGGCATACAAATGCAGAAATGTCCACTCAATGGCCCACTTACACTTCTACAAATATGACTGTTGCACTTCTGTATGTTGTATGTTCCTACATCTACTAAAACTCAACATTGATTTTATTTTCGTTGATTCCTGAGAGTACAAACTGATTACCTTGGGGTTCGTCTTCGAGAGCTGTTCCTTGAACAGAAAACTACAAACAGAATTGCAATTATTTTCTTTCTACCAGCTGTGTGTACGTGTGTGTGTGTGTGTGTGTGTGTGTGTGTGCGTGTGTGCGTGTGTGTGTGTGTGTGTGTGTGTGTGTGTGTGTATGTGTGTGTGTGCACATACTATTATCATTGTGGGAACCACATAATATTTAACCCTCAGAGTGAGGACCATTTGGTGACATTAGATCATCTTGGTTTTTTGACCTTTTATGAGGTATGTTTAAGGGTTCAGACTTGGTTCGAAGCCCAGATTTGAATAAGGTTCAGATTAGGGTTTGTGGTTTAGCACTTGTGATAATGGAGGGTTGGGTATGGGCTGGGGGGAATGGATTATACCAATGAGATTCCTCAAAAGTATAAAAGTACTAATGTGTGTGGGTGTGTACACTCTCAAACCATGTCTTTGAAGTTTGTTTATTTACTTTTTTACATCTGTCTTAGTATTTGCTTTCTTCCTGTCTTTGTCTGTGTTTCTGCCTTCCATCAAGCAAAAGAAAACTCCCGGCCAGTTTCTTCTTGATGTTCATAAACCACAGTGTTCTGCTGCCTGGGATATAAAAACAGATATGGACGCACTGAGACACAAGTCAGTCAGTGAGTGTGCTGAGAGTCTAAACCAGACTTCAAGTTTCTGTGTTCCCCACATGACAAGTCTCAGATTCTTTGTAAGATCCACTTTGAAGAGTTCAATTGCAAAATTCACAAAACAAAATTTGTATTTCAATTATTTTTGTTTAAAGACGATGTATCTGAGTATAATTTACTTGATGTTTTTATCTCAGCAGCACATACAGCAACAGTACGGCAGCTGTCAGTAGCAGCTCCTTCTGTCTTATGCAGCGGTCTGTGACGGTGTTTCCTTGGCAACGATAAACGTTTTGTGACTGTCATGGCGGCTCATCATGGCGGCTGCCGCGACACATCCCGTTACAACTATAAAATTACAGATTTCTCTGGCCTTTAAGAGTTGATGCATATTTGATCTTTTTCTAGACTTTGTTGTGGTTTGGATATCGATCTTGACTTTATCAACACTTAGAGTGCGGTCGTAACAACATTGTTATAAGGTGCTGGGAATATGATAGCTTGTTGTCAAGTTCACACTCTTTTAATTAATCCTGGTGAGTTATACTTTCGTAGTGCTATCTCCACGTAGAATAATGGTAAACATTTATGGTTTAAAGGGCAGGATTATCTAAATGATAGCATATGTTGTTTGATACCTGATAAATCAAATCATGACATTTTGTAGGAATGATACAAAACTCTTATTTTTTTCTTTATAGTTTATTACAGGAGTACATTTAACAGTCACGGTAACAAAAAGGAAAAGAGGAAAGTAGGACAAGACATTCATATTTCAACTAAATGAACATTTTTTTCCTGTAAAAAGAAATAAAAATATTATTTACAGAAAGACATAAGACAAGTTTTCTCGAGAAACCAACAGGTGAGAGGAACGGGAAGTGTAGTCGCATGGCACTTAAAAAATAGACATACCTCGCAAGTGCTTTCTGTTTTCCATAATTAATATCAAATAAAATGCAGTGATAATAAGTCTGATAACAAAACAAATAATAATTATTACAGTAATCAAATAAACAATATTAACATTTTAAACACTGTTTACAATATAAATGAAATACATAACATTCTAAATACATCCAATATTTACCTTCTCATTTAGCCTAAAAACTCTATATCTGTAATAGAATAAAAAATATCATTTCAAATATCTTATAACAATAATATTAATTGTACAATAACATTAATATTAGGTTATTAGTAGATGTAAATAGCTGATTTTCCCCATGGCTTGCTAAGGAAAGAAATATTGTACAAATTAATATACACTGTTACCTATGAATGCTCTTTGCTTCCACAAAATCAGCTAAATTATAATCATATATAAAAAGGAAGAAATGGCAAATCTCACTCGGTACAAACTATTGCAATCTATAACTCTCAATTAGAAAAATGTACACAAGAAAAGCAGCAAAAAATTCTATTTTTGTTTTTTATTTTTTCATAAGAAGAAATCAGTGGTGTGGTTGGTAGAAAGAGTGACCAATGTCTAGCACAGGCAGAATCCATCTGGAATGCTGTTGGACATCATGATCGTCCAATAGGAAAAGCCCTCTGAGAGTGACCCTGCCCTCCCCTGAAATCTCATTGGTCCATCTCTCTCTCTCGAGCTTCGGTTTTCACTTAGAACTCAGAACTCTGTTCGAGGCTTCTAGAATGTCCGAGAGAGTTCCGCTACCAAGTCCCAGAGTTCTGTTGCCGTAGCTTTCCATGAATGGGAAATGAGAAAACAAAAATATTCCTCTCCAAATATGGAATACACAAAGCTCTGAGAGTTCTGATTGTGCAATCACCTCAAACAATAAATCTCTTTCAGCTAATAAAGTTGCTTAAACCGTGGAAATTCTTTTGTTTTGCATCATTAGCGTTGATTGGAGGAGCAGCAAGACAGAATGTCACCTTCCCCACAGAACTCAAAATGGCTGCCCCACGGAGACGGAAAATAAAAAATAACCCAGCACATTTACAAACAAACACAAATATGACAAAAGCAACATTCAAGCAGCATGTATGTAAGTCTTCTCCTCCCCCAGCTCAACTGTATCCCTTGTTCTTTACTGCAATTCTCGCGGTAATTTACTGTCCAAGAGAATTCAATCTCAACGCAACTTGAAAGTGAAGTTTATGCATCAAAGCAAATGGTCAGAGAGTACACAAAACAAAACAAACCTGGACCTGGATTCAGTTACTTTTATCTTGTGTGATGCCAATTCGTATTGGGTTTGTTGATTCTGCTTGCACCTCTAAATAGCTTGCTTGGGATGATACAAAAAGGTCGCAGATGCTAATACATCAGGTGAGAGCATGTACTATTAGAAACCCCTGAAGTTGTATTGTTGAGAATTGACCGCTTTTCAAAAAAGTATTCAGTCCAGCTCATTAACCTCCACAGTAAGTGACAGCATTTATGTGCAGTCAGTCAGAGTTAACCACCAATAAAATGCTTTTTATCCATCACATAGTTAAATCTTCACCTGAGTTCACATACCAACAAGATTACTAGGATTAGCGTTTTCATATTGGCATCATTTTGAGTCTACATTGGTGGGCAACCTACAGTGGCAAGGACTGGGGAATAGAGTTATATAACAAGCCACAATTTTAAGACATGCCAGAATTCCTGCTGTCTGTTTATGTTAACATTTTACAGTTTGCAATTTGGAAATACCAACAAGGCATAGTTTCGAGCTACAAATTGTTATTAGGATGTAATCAAAGCCCTACATTTCCAGAATAAATAGGTTTTTTCTTCCTCATAGTGTTTGTAATTATTATAGCTTATTCTACAATAGGATGCATAACTGGGTGCAATGTGGGAAGTATTCTTTAAGAAGTCGATAAGGATCAAAACATTTAGGGGCAACTTTTTGATGAAAACAGCAGTAAAGAAGAAAATAGAAATAGGTAAAATTGAACAATTTGCCCAGTTACATCAATTCAAAAAGCCTTTTGCCCGTTAGTCCATGCAGCTATGATATCTTCCCTTACAGAACTATATTACTCATTTCAAGGAAGGGCTCTCTTATCCACTGCCCAAATGAATCCTTAACCCTTATTAGCAGTACAAATTGAAGCCAGTCAAAGTATTTACTGCATCATGATTCGGTTGGCTTGAAGAAGAGGCGCAGAGCCAATCTAAAAAATTGAATTGGCATTACGACACAACCTGCTACCCAATGTACTATGACCCTTGCCAATGCATCTGTCAGCTCGTAGGCAATTTGAATCTTGATGGGCCTTTGATGGAAAACAGAGTAATCACCACTTGATTTCATTCTTTCAAATAATCAAACACATGGGTGGCACCATGAAGAATTCTGGCTTAAAGTTTGCCAGAATATCTAGAATATTCAGTCATATATCCATCTCTTTTACCCTGCTAGACAGCTATAATGGTTTACTGCATTTGATTAGAGACAAGTAAAATGCTAAAGTATCATTTTCTTTCATCCTATACCCTGTTTCATCCATCTCGCCTTCCTTCCACAACCATCCCAACTTTCACCTTTCTATTTCAACACTTCATTTCACCAAAGTACCACCATACTTCCCTTCCCTCTACCATTGTGCACTACCCACATTCTATATTTCAAATTATATTACATAGCTTTTTTTGTAAATAGATTTTGTTTGTATATTTCTTTAAAAAATACACAGAATAGAGCATACTTAGGAACATTTTTGGCAGCTTCTTCCTTTCTCAGAGGTATATTCCTCTCATCATCTGCAGTTGTAACAAAATACGAAGACCTCTGCTTTTCTTTTTGTCTGAAAAAGAACCCCTAACTTAGCAGAGAAAAGGTGGAGAAGAAAAAATAACTGAAATTATTTCTTTCCTTCCTTCAATCTTCACCCTAAAGACTTCTTAGATAACTCACCCCCCCCTTAATTGTCAACTCCCTGCCCTTCAAACAGTTGCCCCAAGCAGCTCGTCTGTCTTGGCCATGATCTCATTCTGGTTAGAGTCCAAGCCGTAGAACTTGACTTTCAGCCCGTCAACAGGGTGGACCACTGGTACCGTGATCACACGAGGGAAGTTCCGCGTAGCAAGCTCAAAGCGGCTGGTGCTGGCTAACTCAATGGCGAGGATGCGAAGGAAGAGAGTGGCGAGCTGTTTGCCCAGACAGGACCGGACACCACCACCAAATGGAAGGTAGTTGAAGCGTCCTTCTTTGTCTTCTCCTCGCTCTTGGCTGAAGCGGTCAGGGTCAAAGGCATCCACATCCTTGAAGACAGCTGAGGTGTCATGGGTGTCCCGGATGCTGTACATTACACTCCAGCCTTTTGGAACTTGAACCCCCTGGAGACATGAAGAAAAAGAAATGTAGTCATTGCGTGCAGGGATTTAGGACTTGGACTGTGGGTAGTTTTCTGAGCTTTGATATGGCTGTGCTGTAATTCTTAAAGAACAGAATTACCATTGCATAACCAAAAAAATTACATACAGTTGAAACCTGACTTTTAGGGTCTAAAGTATTCAGTCAGAACTATCACAATGCTACTCACGTCAAGCTCAAAAGTCTGCATGGCGGTTCTGTATGCCCCGGATACGGGTGTAAAGAGCCTTAGCACCTCCTTGATGACACAGTCCAGGTACTTAAGGCTCACGATGGTGTCCAACCTCAGCTCTCCTTCAGGGCAGAGGCAGCCATTGTGGAGGAGACCTCTAGCTCTCAGCTCTTCCCTCAGGCGCTCCAAGACCTGAGGATGGCGGAGGAGCTGCATGATAAGTGAAGTGCTGGCACTTGCTGTGGTGGCAAAGGACGCAAAGATCAGCTCGATGGTCGACTCCTAAGGGATGATTGAGAAGCAAGATGGTATATTAGTACATTTTATTGAGTCATTTCTGCTCAGCCAAGTGAGAACAAAATGGGTACCACCTTTATGGACTCCATCCATGTTGGGCCCACTTAAGTATGTTGGCTGGGTGATCAGCAATGCCACGGTTTTAAAAGTGCTATACAAATATGTAAGCCTGGATACTTACAAATCTTTCAAAAAAACAAAAGTCTAGATAATGACAAGCCTGAGAAATACGAAAACAAATACTGCTTCCTACTGTATTAACTCTTTTTTCAATTTTGTTAATCATCTTGAAACCCATCATTTTGACTTCCAACCTCTAGGGGGTTTCTGTGTCTCTGCCCCACAAAGCTCCTAAACATAATCTCCCTTACTGTCACTATAGTTATACAAAACAGGGCCAGATTCGGGGAAAAAGCCCGTCATTGATCTTTAAAGTAAAGCTTAACTTCAGCACGAACACAAATTTAGACTAAGTACAGATATTTACCATGGCCATTTGAACTGATTTAACTTTTCTTTGTTAACAAGCCAACTGGATTCAGCTACTGATGGGCTAATAGCTTGTCACTGAACTTAATGGTCCAGAGAATGGAAATATTGATGGTAGTAAAATATGCTGGGAGTGGGTGTGGATATCAGCCAAAAAAGCTCAACTATAGCTACGCTAACTGTTTTAGGGGAGGTAGCTAAACAAATAAGGATGGGAGAAAAGTTTTTTTCTAACTCTACATGTAATGGAGTTGTCTGTCTTTTTGGTCTATGATTATTAGGGCAAATTGTCAGAAAACTTAACTTGGGCCTCATCCTTACTTTCGGCACAAATCCACCATCCCACACCTCAAGCCTGCCATTTGTTTCATAATAACATGGCCAAAAAAAATGTCAAAAGCCAAGACATAATAAAAGTGTGATGTTTTTCTTTCCTAAAAAGAAGTGTTTTTTTTTTCAAGTTCATATCCAATAACAACATTTTTCGTACCGTACCGGGCCCATTATTAAGGTAGTGGAATATATAACACTGAGGCTGGGCGGCACGACACTCATTATAAACCTCTCATCTGCCATCATCCGTGTCAAAACACATCTCCGCCTCACCCCACGTCTGTGTGTTATATATGTGTGCGTCAGAAAACTGCAGGAGAGTGCTTCAGCCTGGGCCTCTGCGACAGGGGCTCCCCAGTTCACTTTTTGAGTGTATTTATATATATATGTGTGTGTGTGTGTGTGAGTGTGTGCGTACAGGAGGCCTCTTTCAGACCCCTAGCAGGGGGAGTGTTGACTTATTTTTGGCCCTGGACTTAACCCAGAAACCACAGAGAGTGAGAGAGACGCAGAGCGAGTTGAGTTTCCAGAGAATTCTTCAAAATTATTTTAATAGGTAAATAGAGGGTGTGCCTGTCCATGAGTGTGTGTCTTATACTGTTACTGTCTGCCTCTGGGCATCGGCTGAGCAACCCTGCAGCCATATTTTACATAAAGAGGTGTATATAAAGTCACTTCCATTTCTTATGATCCCAAGATGATTTGTTGGACAAATTATATTTGTTGGTATATGTGTGTGTTCAGTCATCCAAGACAGGTTCCCTTTGGCAGCACTTTGCTAGGTAAACAGAGAGTGTGTTCTTTATGCGTGACTGTATTCATGTGAATAAATACGCAGCAGAGTCAGTGTGTACTCGTGCTGTGCTTGTAGCACTAACATAAGTGATAAAGCCGCTTGCACACCTTTTCTCC
Source organism: Tautogolabrus adspersus (assembly GCA_020745685.1). Lineage (NCBI taxonomy): Eukaryota > Metazoa > Chordata > Actinopteri > Labriformes > Labridae > Tautogolabrus > Tautogolabrus adspersus. The sequence goes on along the minus strand of CM036556.1, from coordinate 18,368,801 downwards.
CGTGTCACGAAAGCTTTGTTCAAAGGTGTGTTACCTTCAGTTCCTGCATGGTGAGCTCAGTGCCGTTCTCCTTGGCGCTCCCCATCAGAACATCCAGCGCATCGCTGTAATCCTTCCCCTGAGAGCATAGCGGCTTCTCTCTGATGGCTTTTTCTATGCTTTTCTGAAGGGAGTCTCGTGCACGGATACCCTACAAACCAAAACAAAGGAAGCTTAATCCTTGCATACGAAAAGTTCATTTCTAGTTTACAAATTTTAACTGAGAGATTTTGGTTCAACCTATTGAACCAATTGTCTCAAAGATGCCAGCAACTTAACATTATTGCTCTTTAAATTTAAAAGAGTCCTGTGTTTCTCTTGTGATGTTGAGAAACAACTGGTAAAAGGCAAGTTAAGTGACGAAAGCTTCAATCAACCAAATGGAAAAACAATAGGTCATATTTCTGTCAGGAGAAAGTTGGCATTACCTTTCTGTAGCCGCTGAATGGCAGGTCTATAGGGAGACTGAACAGGTTGTCAACAAAGTCCTGGAAGGTTGAGAAGAGATTCCTCATCTCCTCCTCGCTCACCCTGAATCCCAGCAGCACCCTTACCGCCATCGTGAACGACAACCTCTGGCTCTCCCTGTGAAAAGACAATCAGGACCAATTTATTTTTGCGCCCTATATGTGATACCTGATGAATGATACCTACATTTATACCATTTTTATGTAAGTGTTGTTGGGCTTTACTATAAAGAGACTGAACTCTTTCCAAGGATTTTCACTTGAAATCCTCTTAACAGGTAAGATATTTCTACCTATGCTGATGATGTTTTGCTTTACTGTGATGGATAGAAACTGATTAATACCTTTTCAACACGTGCGTAACTTCAACAACATGGACGTTTTCACACCAAAGAATATTGTTTTAACCCCAAATGATTTTTCTACCAATGATGCCTCTTGGTTCCAAGCCAACGCTGTAGTTTTTGAAGCAGTTATCATTTCCAAAAGACGAAAATTGCATACAGAGGTGTTGCTACCAAGTCTCCATTTCTTAATTCTTGAGTTAAACTGTTTTTGATTGCTGCAACATTTCTCTTTTTAGTCCCAATCTTTCGATCAACATTTTGACTTGTATTGTTAAATGTTCCCTTATTGCAAGGATGATTATGTAATTGATGCCATTACTGTATAAATTGTGAAGTTTCTACCATCTTAAGGTTTTTAGAAACCATATAGGCATTTAGTAGTTATATACTATTGCTATATTCCAATCTCCTAGGGTGACACTTTAACCTGAAAGTTTACAATACTCCCAACCCTATTTTTTAGACACAGTGAAATGGATATTTGCTTCTCTTGAGAATGCATTTCCTTCTGTACCTGTAGACGTTGATGGGCTCAGGGTTGGAGCTCCACACTCGGAGGCTTTCCTGGATGACCTGCTGGATTTTCGGGAGGTAGGACTCCAAAGCCTCGTGGCTGAACACTTTGGCAAACACCTGGAGAAACAGAGTGAAAAGCATACATTTCCATTTACTTAAAATGCAGAAGGGGATTACACCTGTCTGTTCATGACACAAACTGCCAAGGCTGATAAGATCAACCAGGATTTTCATTAAACACTCGTAAATCTACGAGTTGGCACATTGACAGAAAGCAAAGAGAAAGTCTTTTGAACCCACACAAGCAAGCTGAGGACAAAAGCACTGATTAGCCAAACAGACTGTAGACAGTATATGATCCTCTTACAGTTAAATATCTTTAGGGAACCTCTGAGCACGGCAAATCCTGACTGACAAGGTGTATGAACAGATGGCACGAAGGGCATGTCTATTCTGCTATAGTATATACATTTATCAAGGTTCAAATGTGATCCACTTTGATGATGGCATAAAAAGTCAGTGTGCAAGTATTTTGATATATATGGTGATAGGTAAACAAGGGGTCCAGTTTGGCCATTACAAATGCACCATGTTGCTATTAACCCCGTAATTGTGTTGCATTAAACCAACATAGTTTTCCAGGAAATCTTCCATGAAGCTATCCTCACAAGTCCTACAAAAATACTCTCCAATATGGTTTTTTTTCGCACACTTTCACCTCTGCAACCTTAACCAAATTTGGTAGAACAATGCAACCAATATAAGTTGACACGTGAGTCATTAAATGGTGAACACACCACCAAAATGTCATGGTGTTTCTCCTATAGATGGTATTGAAGCAAGATGTGGTTCTGACTCACTTGACATTTTAAGAGGTTGATCCTTGCACAATTTTCCTAATATTAACCTTTCGTCTTCCTGCTGTCACATCTCTACAGCTTGTACTATCCATTAATCCCCTTCTTCTCTCTAATGAGTTATACCTCCACAAGACTTTCCACCGAGTGTTCATTCCTTTTCATTTACTACGATGCCCAGTCCCTATTCACCCCCAAACTCACTCTCTCTCTCGCTCTTTCTCCTTCTCCCCCACATCCCTCTTTACAGAGACTTATACATTGTGGAGGCTTTCCCCTGTAGTCAGCAGAACTGGGATGACAGACAGACAGAGCAAAGAAGTGGAGAAGGAGGGGTTTAAGTCTTTCCTGGCTGCTCGTAGTATTTCTTTGTATGAATCAGTCGACAGTCGTCAGTGTTGTTTGGACAAATAACATTCCATCTGATTTAAGCTCCAACACTGCCCTTAAACAGTCTTGCAAATGATTTAGAAGTGGAGACCATTGGAGAGGAGAGGAGAAACGTGAGCAGACTAGACTAGAATGGGGCTTTTATATGAATACGAATCAGTCACTAACACTTCGTTTTATTTGGATAAATAACACTCTGGTGCATTGAGCTCTCTTCACAACAGTTAGGAGTTGGTCTAGATGGACAAGAAGAAGAAAAAGAAAAGGTAACCACTCCTGCTGGCTGGGGTAGAAATGGTAAAGTCTTAAAAGATGTAGTGTCACAGAAGACGAGGTACTACTTTTTATCCGACCTTAATCACGACTAGTACACATGGTTTGCATTTTCTGCCCAAATGAGAGTGAAACATCTGAATATTTGTTCAGTGCAGAGTTCAGTGGCTGCTCAATAAGCCCCCTTAATTTACTTTAAGAGCTTTTGAATTGTTTTGGAAATGGAAGTGAAGATGTGGGATGAACTTATGCACAAGGTTTACTTAGTTGTTTCTTATTTTTGAAGTATTTTGAGAGCTTTTTCCTTCTTTCCCAACATGCACGAGCTAATAATTGCAGCTTGTTTGCGGTCTAAGTTTATGTTATTGCTTGCGGGTTTGTTTTATAGCTTTCCTACTTCTCTTTTATAACCATGCAGATAAACTAAACTATGCTTAAAACAATGAAGACTTTACTCTAGCTGACTTTGAAGAAAAGACGCAAACTGGCACGCTTTGTTGTCCTCGATAACACTTCTTAAAGAAAGGCACATGTCTAGAATCAACCTCTGGAAAACCTGAATCAGTACACCAAAGTGTGTTGTTGCACAAACTGAGCTGCTGCAGCTAGAATAAGGCTTTATTGTGTATTAAGAATATATTTTCCACATGTTAACACACTGAAGAAACATGGTCATGAAGACACTCTGTTCCTGCTTTTTTCCATTGAGACATAATGGAGTCTGAGAGGGAATAGAGAGGCTTCTAGTGGGCTTTGAGCCTTGGCCAATGAGGGTACATGTGGTTCCTGAGGTCAATGTTTCAGCCACCAAACCAGCAGTTGGGCACCCATACTCTTATTTTGTCCTCTACCTCATTTTTCCTCTCGTTTTTTCTCCTCTGTTGCCATCTTCTCTCTCTCTCCCTCTCATCGTTCTTCCAAACCCTGCTTCCCTCCCTCCGCCGCCCTCAGAATGAATGAACAATAGCCCACTGAGCTCAGTGCATGAAAGTGTGCATGTGTGAATTACGTGTATATGCACTGCATGGGTATGTATATATACAGTATATAATGCTGTGTGTGTTAGGGAGTGGTTAGTGCAGATCACAGAGCGCTCCAAGACGTTAGCAGCGCTACATTTCCCCTGCTGCCGCACCCTGAGGCGGCTGGTCACAGATCAGTTTACATGACCTGCTTTCCAACCCTGACCACAGGGGCTTACACACACTATCTGACCTCAGAGCAGTCTGTGAAGAAACACAAGGCTGTCATGAAATTTATTTAGTTTGCTATGCAGCCAGATTGAGTTGGTTTTGGGAAGCAGTTACTGTCATTTGTGTTCGATCGGTCACTGTTCGATCATCCTTTGTTCAGGGTTATGGCACCTATACGTGTCATCAGATTTGAAAGTAGTTTGGGGTTTGGATATTGTGTTCGTAGACCCACAGCAAGTGGTCAATGATAAGTCTGTCTGGTCCATGAGTTCCAAAATCCAATTTTCATATCCAAAAATGGATGTTCGCAAGAAGTCGTTGATCCTATGCCTACCATACACTAAAAGACTTTAAAGAGAATTTTAAAAGCCTAACATCGGAAAGCCTCCCACATCTCAAGACAATGAGTCGCTGGATATTTCGTTAGGTGTAAGGCCAGCACGAGTCGTTAAACTGTTAATTGCTAACTGACTAGGGACCCATCGGTTGACCAATAAACGACTGTTATCATTGACATTGGGGGAATTGATTGGAGGTTGTTGGACTCCCTTCTTGGGTTGGATTGAGGCCAGGACTTTAACCCAGTAGACCGTGGCTTGTGTCCTGGTTGAAGTCAAAGATTGTACTGCTGGCGTAGGTGACGTCACGTACGTAACGGGACTCCATTTCCCCTTTTTTATTTTGAAGAAAGACTAGGCATGTTATTGTTACCATTAAGCTAAGGGACCGTGTCCATCAACAATTTTTATTTTGCACCAGAAATCTCAAATTGCGCGCACTTTACAAGCAAGGCTACCGTTGCTAGGGTACGAAAGCGGTCTCGCGGCACTTAAGCGTCCCTGGATAGTGAGTGCAGCTCTACATCTGGAAATGTAACCCTTGAAAAACTAATATGGGTACGAGGGTAGCTTCTCCGCTGCTTAAGTTGTTTGTTAAGTTGAGATCAGACGTCTCGCCTCTTCTTGGTTTTGATTTATCGGTGAGGGAGAAGTGACATCGATGGTGCAGGTATTTAAAACATTAACTACTTTCAACTGAGAGTGCTGCTGTGTGTGCAGCGACATCAAACAGCTGACACTGAGTGTGTTGAACGCTAAAGGTGATTTGGCAGAATTTCACTAAGCCAAAGATGGTGATGCAACGTTTTGAATTTACCTATTTAACCTGCCTGTGCTGGAATACGCATAATAAGTCAATTTGGGCGAGTACTGTGCCTCTTTGCACACTTACACACTTTCACACACGCGTACAGAAATAGAGCTGGAGCAGCAGAGTCGAGCTACTGTAGAACCAGTGAGTCAGTCCGTCTGAAAGGTAACTACAGGTCAGACAAACACACACACTCTCAGACACACATAGTGTCTCCCTCTCCCTCGCCACAGCATGGCTGCCAATCAAACACAGTTTTTATGCAGTGTCACTCTGGGACATACCAAGTTCCACGCTGGACTGGGGTGTGTGTGTGTGTGTGTGTGGGGGGGGGGGGGATTGTTCAGTTCAACATTCATTTTTCTGCACCACAAAAACGTGACTGTCTTCTGTAGCCTGCAGCGCAAAGACACAGGCTTAAAGACGCACACACACACGCACACTGCCAGACTTCTGCACACACACTGAAACAGTCACAGACACAAACACACACACACAGACACGGTCGTCCTAATAACGTCCATATGTCTTAAATTATGTGAAAGTGCTGCGAGCTGCTGGTTCCACAGACATGTAAAGACTCCTTTATTCTTCTCTCTCTCTCTTTACTCCCACCTCTTCCCGTCTCTCCCTGCCCCTTCATCCATCCTCTTTTTAAAATACCTTCTTATTCCTTTCTCTCTTTTCTCTTTGTCAAACAAGCTGTTCATACGTCTTTCCCCCCGCTTCTATCATCACTGTGAATCAGAGGAGGATTGCTTCTGGCGAGCTTTACAGTAGATGTAAAAGGTCAGAGCGGCCAGGTGAAGTCTGTGGTGCAGAAATGTACCGTCAAATCTAGTGTAGGCTACAAGACGCACTTTTGATACCTATGTTCAATCTACTGCGTCCTGTATACTGGTGCCACCAATGTACCAGTATAAGATGCTGGGTCATCATTACCGTAAGTGCAGCAGCCGCCACCATCACACATTGACACACAAACTCTCCTGCATTTAATACGTTTCGTGCAGTTGATGGTTTCAAACACAGAACAAGTGACGGTGAAGAGACCAGATGCAGCTTTACATCGAGCTGAAATATTTAAACCTTAATTATAATGTTGGGATTTCTCATATTTGAGAGGGGGGACAGGGACGAAACAGTTATATTTGATCATATATTTTAAGTATATTTAGCTTGTAATGCCTTATGTGCTTATCATAAGGGTCTTTGCATCAGATTGCTTTGCTTCTTTGTACAAAGAATCAGAGCATTTCTTCAGCTACTGCAGTGTTTGCATTTAGAACAACTCTAAATCTGGACCTGAAGCTCACAGGAAATGGAACAATCACCTGACCTGCAGCTGTTTTCTGAGTAATTATTGATTCAGAACCTCCATCCTGCACAAAAAGAACTGTGCATAAACCCAGCTACAACTCACCATTCATGTATATTTTCTTTTAAAGTTGACCTCAGAGAGAGATAAAATCTTAGAAAAGCAAAAAGGGGGTTACAAGCAGAGTTGGCTGCAGCTCAGCCAGAATTGGCAGTGCCCTCTACTGGTGATGAGCAGAAGCACGAGGAGGAAACGGACCCTGCAGCATGTGAGAGACGTGAGAGCTGCTGCATACTGATTTCACTTCACTAGCTGAAGCTCTAACTTCCTCTCCAGCACTTTAACACTCTCCTGATTTTAACCGGAGAGAACACAAATGAATCGTACTAAATGTAGAATGAAGCAGGGGTTGTTTTAAATCTCTCCTCGTGTCTCTCTTTTACTCCTGTCTGACCTCCCTTCTCTGTGATTCCTGCCTGTGTTTCTACTTTTCCTAAATTTAGAGAAAGAGGAAGAGGAAAACAAACGAGAAGGAAAATGTGGAACGTAGAAAAAAGGTGGAATGAGGGAGTTTATATAGTGCAGGGACAGAAAAGACGGGATGTGAGGAGAGTGAAAATGAAGAGCTGGCTGCCACTGTGCTTTAAAACTCCTCATTGGATTCACGCAGTGTTGTTTGTGTTCAGAGGGACACTCTCCACTGCAGGTTTACTACAGCACACTCATTGTCCCACTTCTTTGTTACCTTTGTTTTGTGTCTGTTTACATCACCCTGTAAGCTAAATTAAGATGAATTAATTATTCATTTATCCTACTCTGTGCAGCTGAGGTATTTTCATAGATCTTTTGTCATTTGTGCACAGAAAACTAAAGAACTGAATACTCAAACTGAGCCCGGCTTGATCCCAACTAAGGTCAGCTGAAGTCTTAATGCATTGATAATTATTACATCTTCATCGCTTATTGCATTCACATGCAGTAGTGTCATAAGACAAGGTCGTAGTTGCAGGTTTTCACCAAGTGTTTCAAAGCGAACAGATTGCTGAAGATCTGTAGCAGCTAAAGTCCATCCATCCATTATCTATACCGCTTTTCCCATTCAGGGTCGATGGGGGCACGAGCCGATCCCAGCCGTAATTGGGACTGGTCGCCTTTAAATCTGTCCTAAAAAATGTCAGAAAGGCTACCTGTACTGTAACGTCAGAATTACAATGGGAAATAATCAACTAGGATAACGACAGAGGGAGAAGAGTTGAATAAATATTTCAATTAAATAGATACCAAATGTCAGGAAACGTTACAAGGTGGAGGGAATGGTGCAGAGCAGAATATCTGGGAAGTTTGCTCTGCCTCTGTGGCTATTGTATATAAAAAAAGTCTTCAAGGCTGACCAGGAGTTGATAGGAAAGTTGTTCTGACTGATTTCTCTGGCAAAATTTGCATTCAAGTTTCAGGCAAAAGCTGCAACACTCTTTCCAACCCCAACGTGAAAGCCTTGACATGGTACATACGGTGATAAACTCTGTCTGTCCGCAGAAAGACATCTTAAGTTTGAAGTTGTTTTCAGACGCAGACGATTTGGCCCCGTTTGGCCCTGACCGTCCCGTAGTGGAAAACCCGTCCTGCTGTGGCTCTTTGGAGAGTTAGTTTCCTAGCTTAACACGGGGTTAGATGGAAACTGGCTGGCTCTGTTGATCCACCAAAGGCTAATGTGCTGTGTGAAGATTGTTTTTCCGTACGAAAACCACAAGGAGGTCCGACACACACACAGAAATACACACACATACTGAGGAGCGGTTCTGGTCCAGTGGGTCAGACAGTGAGCCAGTTGCTCATTCTTTCTCTCAGTTGATGTTGTTTCGCTTCTGTCTGTTGACTTTTTTTATTACCCAGAAAACAGGAGGGAGAACTGCCAACACACACACACACACACACACACACACACACACACACACACACACACACACACACACACACACACAGGCTAGCTGACCTCTCTGCCCTGCTTGTCATTCTCTCTCTCCGTCTGTCTGTTGACACTCCAGGGTAAGAACTTTTTATGGAGATACATGTGGAGAAAAACAGATTTTCAAGCAATGACTTCGAATGACGGATTTTTGTACTTTTAGCGCTTCTAATCAATAGTTGTGGGTGGAATTTTTCTCTTCATACTCGCTCACCTAATCCTCCTTTCGTCTTCATCTGCTACTGTTTTTCCCAAACATACTTCCAAGTGATGTAAAATGATAAATCCCTGAACAGCTGTTGTCTGCAAAGAGCTTTTCTAAGCCGACTGTTTCTGACGGGAATTGACAGACATGCATTTTTGTCTTCATCGCGATTTAAGCCCGCCGTCAGTGAAAGCTAAAGTTTAAGCTGAACCTTTAGGGATTATCCCTTCGACAGTGTTGGAGTTTTTTTGACTGTATTATTCAAATTATAGGACATTATTTAAGTACACTAAATCTTGAAAAAGTGACGGCCACACATAGAACTATGACATTGAATGTTCTTTTTGAATGGAGAGAAAGCGCTGTACACATTTGGATTCCGCAACAGCGTTGTTAAGGAGTCCTCCCGACAATGTGCGTTTGTACACATTGCATCCGTAACGGCGTAATATCTGTGTCACCATGTGTGACTTTACATTGCATTAGGGTGCATGCTCGTGCTGCGACCAGTCGGCAAGTCACGTTTTGGCTTGTGTTTTCTACCCGTTAAGTTGAGTTATGGGGTTGAGGAAGCACAAGAGGCGGGGCATCTAAACGCACTGAGGGAGGTTCACATACACACATTCAGCGTTGTTCTCCCTGCCAGTTCCAACTTTATCCATCACTAGCGTTTCTTCCTCGTTACGCTTACTATCTCGTAAGGTATCAGGGTAACAACTCCGCCCCACCATACTGCCTCTGTGAGTTGCACATTTCAGACCGGGTGTAACGGAGCGGGGTACATTTCCCACCTTCAACTGGCAATATGTTAAGGTCTACTAACTTCTGCGGAAGGTCTTACATCGTGGGTTGTGGCAGATGGCTTTCCATCCGTGAGTTTGGTTCTGCTCGAGGTTTCTGCCTCTTAACACTATTGGTATTTATAGCTATCAAATGTAATACACATCATTTATTTAAAGCTCTTGTTTCTCTGAGACGATTTGGACAATCCCGTCGTTTCTGCATGTCGAACCTCTTCCAAGTTAGCACATGCAGGAAAATTAGAAGTCACGGATAGAACGGCAGCAGGTTTCGAGACGCTCAAAGGTAATTAAGCGTGTTTTTAAACACATGGTTAAAACCCTCGACTTCGACCTGACTTTTCTTGTATGATTGGTTTCTGTATATCTGGCTCGTTTGACTGGTAGCAGAGGAATGTTCAGGTGTGTGTTTTTGCGTGTGTGCGTGTGTTTGGCCCCCACAGAAAGCCCCTCTTTGTGCTTGTGTTGGAGGCTGCCTTCCTAATCAGGGGTCATTACATGAGGTTAGTGCAGGGGTCCCTGGGGAGAGGAGAGGGGATCAGAGCCCAGATTAGACCCAACCGACCCCTCACTGTCCCGGGACACCGCGCAGGCAACGAAACCCAACCCCGCCTCCAAAAAAAAAAGAAGTCTCCCTCCTTCCTCTCCCCGTTTACTTACGATCCAGAGAGAGAAAACTAGAGTCTGATTTACAGGAAAGCACACCAGACTCTGCTTCTCGTGTGTTTATCTGTGGCTGTGTGTGTTTCAAATGTGTGTTTGTGAGAGAGAGGAAAGGTATGTGCCCTGGGGATAACGGGATAATGGGAGGGAGAGCTAAGTGGCTGATTACCTGAAATAGTCCTGGCATGGAAGAGAGAAAGGAAGAGAGCGACGGTAAAAAAAAGAAGATGGTTATAATAGTAAGAATTAGGGAGATATTCAGAGAAGAAGAAGATAAATAGTAAAAAAAAAAACGCATTCAGGGGAGGGCGTGTTTTGACCAGGTGATGAAGTGATGGAGAGGTCGTTCTCACGCTTCAGTAGCCAGAACGCTGCTGATAAGAGCGAGAGCGTGGGATAGCTTTACACTGATAGTCTTTCTCTTTGTGTGTGTGCGTAAGAGTGTGTCCTATCTTCCTCGTTGTGCTGCAAATGACTGCAGTGCTTTCAACAATGTAACAAAACTGTGCACTGCATGTACTTTAAATGTTTAATGTGCTCTTGCCCTGGATGTCATTTTCTTTCAAGTGCGAATGTTTTTGTACCAATCTGAACTTCGGATAAGATAGCCTTTCAGCAGTTACATTTTGAAATGAAGTTGCAATACTTGGTATTTGGTTAACTAAAGATCGAACACACTTTTTGGTAATTACTTCAGTTTTGGACAGCGAGCGCATCAAAATCTTTCAAGACTTCTAAGAACAGTTATGGGCACTGTAGCTTTAAATGCAAATGAGCTGTGTCTGACTACGCCCCTCTCTGGGCTTGGATGGCTCGGGTTTTCTCGCTCCATGTCCTATAGTTTACGGTGAGAAGGCAGACTCAGAGGGCAGAACAAACAACTAGCTGTGGGAGTGTCACCCACCTGGGGGAGGGGTTACTGCCCTTTGTGATGTCATGAAGGGAAAACCTCCAAACGGCCTGTTTGAGCACACATTTTCTGAAAAGTGGAGCAGGCAAAAGATGGGGGGGGTCTGTAGAAAGGCTAGGGACACATATTAGTGGGTTTTGCTTTATGTGCAAGCCTCTACAATTTGCGGTATTAACCTCACCTTGGGCCATATCCTGCCATCCAAGGAAAACTCAACCAGTATCTTTACTTTCGTAACTATCATTTCCTCAGTTTAAATTGCTTTGAAGCGCTGAAACAAACTGTATTTGCCATCCTTTTTAAAAGAGCGAAATATAAACCCTTCCGTGCCAAGTATTACTTCATTCTACCCTTCTGAACATATCCCAAATTAAACCTTGTGTATCTCTTTGTACTCATGTACTCTGTCCTGACCTTTCTCCTCTTGCGGTGGATGTCTCCGATGCTGTTGGCCAACGAGTTCGGTCCCAGCAGCGTGGCAGTGCTTTGAGGCCAGTCCACTGTCACCAGCGTGTGTTCGCCCATCAGCACCTTACGGACATTGTCAGCGCCTGTCACCCGGATCAGAGGGCGGCCCAGCAGGTGGGTCTTGAAGACATTGCCGTACTTCTTCCGCCTCGATGCGTGGAAACCTGAACCCTGGGCAGAGAGAAAAACATGTAGTTCAATCTTAGAGCTCTACGGATTTTCACACAAAAAACAAAGTAATTCTCTTTGGAGATTTCTTTAAAAAAAAAAAAGGGCACAAGTATTAAATGAAAGCTCTTTTATTCTCGTTCCAAACACTCAGTTTTCCCCAGTAAGGCGCATGTTTAATGTTTCCAGTTTGAAATAAACAGAAATAAACAGAAGAAGAACCAAATGGGGAATTTGCATGGGCAGTGAAATCCATTACTCTTTTGGCTGCAAAGGAAAAGGCAGAAACTCAGACAATCCACCGCAAATCCAAGAAAGAAGGCGGCAAAATTGACGGCTGATGTGGAGGAACTCGATCACAGAACATCAATGAGCATTTAGAGGCTTTAAAAGTCGCTGAAACGTCTTTGCTCAGAGGACACGGTCGGTATATTTGCCCTTTTCTCGTGCTGGGACACACCAGGAGATGCCAAACAGCCCATTTGAGGCCCCCGCCCTGCAGTTTGAGTAACCCCGCCGTCAGTAAACCCCCAAAGGACCAGAGCTGGAGTCAGTTAGCGAGCTGACCGGGGTTCAGCTTTGACGCTGACCTCTAAACGGTCCGGGTCACGGCAGAGCGAGAGGGAGCCGACCCCAGAACTGTAAATGGGCTGTTTGAGTGAAAAGAATATATATCAGCCCCAGGGCAGCTTACTGTGTTACACATACACACACACACTCACAGACAAACACATCATTCACACACACACACACACACACACACACACACACACACACACACACACACACACACACACACGTACAGTTAAAACACACACTCATGCACACGTACGCCATATTCATAAAAGTCACACAAAAACGTGCAAAGCAAACAAACACGCAGAGGCCGAACTGCAAATTGCCGTGACAACACTAACTGGTTTGACCCCAGTTTACTCCTGGGGAAAGAGATATGTACGACTATGAGGCGCGCACACACACACGGATAATCTCTGTAAATATTCACGCCAAAGAAGCAGTATGAGGTGCCGTAAAAGTCTTCCTCCCACATCACTGTACAAAGACTAAAACAGAAAGGTTAAAGTGCTTTTTTACAGAACTATATGGAAATTAGAACATTTTGCATTTATCGGTCACACGGTTCACATGAACGTCTGTGTGTCATTTTCAGCAGGTAGTTTTGCTTCCAGTCTGGAACACATCTTCCACAGAGGTGGGGTATATTATGTTTATGCATCGTTTCACTGATTGAAGCTTCAGATTTATCGTCTGTGATTCTTTTATTCAGAGTAATTTGAAGCTCTGAAAACTGCAGTGAAGTCTTAACGTTACTTTTAATTCAATCCAATTCATTCTTGCCAACACTGAACTACCTCGTCAGCTGCTACACGCCGCTCTGAATGAAAGAATATGGCGAATATTGCTGGATATTTCAATTTGTAGCTTGTACACGCAAAGTCAAGTTTTCGCCTTTTATTGCGTTGACAGCTTTGTTCGGAGGAATTGATCGCTATGGCCGGCGTGTACGCTTTAAGAGAAGTCATTCAGCATGTTTCCAAAGCTCTTTTAATCATTACGGAGATCCATAAAGTTTAGGAGATAAAAAAGTCAGTGGTCAAGCCCCCTAAAACACTTGCATTCAAATTTCCTGTGATTCAACTCTTCAGTTTTACAAAAAAAAATCCATCAAAATTAAACTTTGTGGGGAAGAGTTGATCAACGTTTTATCCAGAACAAGCAGGAGATCAAATCTGTCATTACGCCACATTTGTTTCTCTTATCCTCGCACGAGTGGTTATCAGTCAACACTTTTTGTAGAGGGAAGTGTCTTCAATAGCTGACTTTGTGCGAGAGTTTAGAGTGGCGTGTGTACACGGTGAAACGAAACGAGTTTGTTATACAGACCGGAGAAAAAAAAGCGTTCGCCAAAATATTTTCTGAAGTCTAGCCTCAACTTATTTATCATACCCGTGACCTATCCCAAACTTTTACTATGATTAAATTCACGTATCAATTACGACGTCTTATGTAGAACTTTTTAATAGTCAGTGTATTACCTACAGTTGATTGTGGTCGGCATGCACATCTTGGCGAAGCCGGCAGCCTCAAGTGTGACACGAGCTGAGAAATGTAAAGGCTGTGGACGAATCAGAAGCAACAAAAGTGACTCTCATCTCGTGTACCAGTATTGTCAAAAAGTCATTTTAAAGCATTGGCGATCAACGTACAAATAAATCTGTCAAAATACAACCACAGGATTCGTCATCCGATATTGACATTATTGCTCTTTTGTTTACGTTTACTGTGTTTACTAAATATTATTCTAAATGACAATAACGTTCTGCTTTAAGTAATGCATCATTTCATTTCCGGGGGGCTTCTGGACTGGCGTGTCTCAATTATGCAGAAAACATGCTGAAAAGTTCAGAAATACTTCAATGTTTTTAAAGACACAGCCCCTCCCCTCTCCAAAAAAAATCACAATTAAAGACACAAGGACGTTTGAAATCTCACAACTTTGTTTCTTCCAGGCTCATCCCCTTTCTCGCGACGCACCTCACATCCTGACGTCTCTGTGTGAACTCGGCTCAAATTGAGCACAGATGCCTCGGCCTCTCTGCGGCTCTGTTGGCTGTTTCATGTTGCTTTGAAAACTCTTGATTGCCAGACGGCTTTTATAGATGAAAAATGTCGCTAATTAGCATTTCGGGCCCAACACGCCCCACCTCTGGTTGTCAGGGCGCTTAAGTTCCTGCAGATGTTAAGACCTTTTCATGAGGTGTTGACATTAATTTATCCACACTGTGCATTTAAGGGATTAGCTTTTTGAATTTATCTCTAAATGTTCGTCTTTACTCACAGCTGCATTGCATTGTGGTCCACATTTTGCTACTGTAGTCAGCATTCTTAGCGGCTTCAAAGATGCATTTCTTTCTGGTGAATATCATCAGCTTGGAATTTTTCTGGTTGCAGGGGGATTACTGATAGAAGACATCTTAAAAGTTAAACCTTTTCCGTGATAGACTTTAATCAAAGTGACTTAAAATTTCCGCCCAAACGTGACCAATCAGGTCAGCTTTCTTTCAAACGTGTATTTTTTAAAGACACATCTTCGAATTCCTTGATCTCTTAAGCTTTCTTTTTCTCTCTCTGTCGATCCGTCTGGGTACAAACTGTTGACCTGAACTGTTTTCACAGCTCCTGTACACTTCCTCTTTTTACTGTGGCACGCACATGCACACACAAATTCATGGTCACACACAACAGGTCGCCGACTGGCCTCTGAAGCCCTCAGGGTGTGTATGTGCGTGTAAGAGTGGGGTTGTTTTCCAAGCTACATTTTGCTGCCACATGGATGTAGAGTGGTTTAGTATGTCTGCCTGGCAGGCCTGCTCATGCACAACACACATGCACACACACACACACACACACACACAGACGCAGTCCAAGTCAAAGGGAGTTCCTCAGGCAGCCAGACAAGGCTCCCTTTCACACTCCAAGATACAGCATCAGATTGGACCGATTGTGTACTTCTTGTGGTGTGTGTGTGTGTGTGTGAGTGTGTGTGTGTGTGTGAGTGAGTGTTGGTGCTTGTATTACGTGTGTATCACTTCTTACTTTTCTCTTTCCATTTCTCGATATTTTCTTTTCACACTCGCACAATTTGGCAGGTTCTCATCGTTCTTATTCCCAACAAACAAGTGAGGGAAAAATGTGCAAAGGGCAGAAAAGTTGCCCTAAAATAATCTGTGTGCGTTTGTTTGGTGTGTGCATGTGTGTGAGTGAGAGAGCGCCAGGGGTGTGGTCTGGATGACATTTAACGTAAAAGGTGAGAAGTGTACAACCGCCTTCTCCCTCCCAAATCTGGCAAAACACACACACTTTGAGCACACACAGAGACAGAGCAAGCATGGAAAGTTGTGATGTAATGACGCCACACTCCTCGTGCAGGAGAACACGTACGTACAGAACCGCACACTGGATCACAACACACACTTACACCAGAGTTGTAGACTTCGCCACAGAGACGCAGGCGTCACAGCTTCACACTGATTGAACATAAGCTGAACATTTTCTCCTCCCCACTGTAAACTCTCTGTTTGGTGAAAAAAAAAAAAAAGAAACCCAAAAACCAAAATTGCTCCCACAACATCACGGCTGATTTAAGCGCCGAGTTCACAGGCGACAAACGATGATGCAAACTGAAAACCATAAAAAGGTTTTTCTTTATGATGGCGGGCACAACTTTCTTTCTTCTATTTTCTTATGGATGTGTTTCTTAGCAACAAATAGAGCTGGCTGTGGTGTCACAAAACAGGAGGTGCATGAGTTCACTCGTTGAAAATAATCATCTAACAACGACAGAAATCTAAGAATCCAGAGCACACTCGCACTATTTTTACATTCAATTGTTGTGAAACAGAAACTCACTTGAACTTTTAAAGCATAAGCGTGTTTCAAACGACTTCATTGTGAGCTTTTTCGAAACTTAACGCCGCTGCAATCGTCCTCAAATAAAATGCTGTGTGAAGCTTTTTTCAGCACTCCAACCAAACGCAGACGCTTTCTTACTTTCATTTTCCACCTTAACTGTTACATATGTTGAGAACATGTCATCAGTTGGAGAATTAAAAATGAATGGTCCAAACGGAAAACACAAAGCAGGAAAAGTATCTGGATTAGTGAATCTTATAGTAACTCTAAATAATGCGAGTAAGAGCTTTTTAAGAGTATAAAGGTCAGGAGTGTCTCCGCGGTGAACGTCACTATTTATGTTTGCAAATTGTACTTGTCCGCTCTAAAATAGATTTGATTCTTGATGTTTTAATCAAAGTTGTTTTACATCTTCACTCTGAAATTTGATTCATTTCAAACCACAACCTGATTGACACAGGTCACTGTCTCCTCTTTCTTGTAAGCAGCAAACGCACAAAGATATCGGTAAATGTGACACAGACTTGAACTGAATTTCATCCATTTTTCTTCAACCTTTTGCACAAAACTTCCCGTTCCCTTCAATGAGTATGAAAGTGGCGCCAGCATGGTTAGAACGGCGAATGTCGCTTCTCACCTCGACCCTGTACATTTATAAACTGCTGAGATTTGCAGGTTAAGTGGTGGTGGTTAAATGATCGTTATGTGACGTTTAAAGGTGGTGCACACGCCAATGAGGGTAAAAGAAAAGTGCACAGAAAGGAATAGAGGGAATAATTTCAAAGTATGGAGGTTTCAACTTTGTGTGTCTGCAGTCTGCACAGGGCTGTTCTTGTAGCCAGTGATGTCTGCTTTCACAGAGTCCCTTTTATAATTCTTGAACAGAGATTTATCAGATATTTTACAAGAACCTCAATAAAGGGGCTCGGAAGAAGAGGGGGAGGGAGATTTTCCTCACCCGTCATCAAAACACATTCACACACTCAAAATTTCAGACAAATGACAAAAAAGATCACAGAAAAATCTGTCTTGTTCTCTGTTCACACACACCTCTTACACGCCCACACACACACACACTGTCCGAGCAGAGGTAGCTAGCGCGCGGGCCGTGCTAAAAATACCCCCGTCTGTTCTGTTGGGGTTGGCCTGGGGGCGAACCTGGGCCCTGGGCTTATAAATGTCCTCTTTGTAGCTCAGTGGAAATGTCCAACAAATGACTCTTTTATTAGGGCAAGACAAAAAAACACAGCTAATTATGTTTACTCAGATCAACGCCGCCGCTCCACCAGCACACACACACACACACACACACACAAACACACCAGCTAGCTAAAGGGACCCCAACATCATGTTCGTATGGAGGGGGAGGTGGGGGAGGGGCAGAAAGTGTACATTTGGAGAAGTTATAAAACAGAACTTTTGGGGTGACGTAAAGAGCGGGAGCTTTACACGAAAAGAAGCAGAAACAGTAGCAGGATAGAAATACCAACACCTCTGAGAGTAAATGTGCAGAAAATAAAGGTTCATTATCTGGATTTGATGCAGGCGTCCTGTATGGGACGGGGGATCAAAAGTCACAGGTTTGATTTGACTTATTAATAATGTGAGGACTTTTAAAACATATTTTTTAAAAGTTTAATGGCTGTTTTGGGCGAGTAAATGCGTCATCCTCCGGCTGAAGACTCTCATTGCACGTGCAAATGTTCGAGGGACACATTTACATTTGATAGCGTTGGTTTCCCCCCTGCACACTCGCAGGCGGATTATTTAGAGGAAAGCAGCTGACGTAAAAGTCTGATGTTCTGTACAATGAAAAAATGTCCAGTCTGTGTTGATGGTGTGATGCGTGTTTAAAAATCAGTGTTGCGTCAGATATTCTTGATTCAAGCAGCAAATCAGTGATTCCATGTTGCAATGTAACTCGTGAACATCGAACATTTTCACTGCTTTATATTCAAACATCAATTTATACTCCTCCTTTTTACTTGAATGCCCTTCTCTTTTCTTTTTTTTTTTAAATATATCTAACCTTTATCAATTATTATTTAATCTGTAAAGTCTTGAGTGTGTAGGGGCGTACAGATTCGTGAAATTTTTGAGAAAAATCAAGTTTATCTGAAAAGGTGTAATTTGTAAATTTGCCTCCAGTTTTCTGTCTGATGGAAATCAACTTTTAGTTTAGTTTGTATATTTTAAATCTTGACGTATTTGTGTCTTACAATCCACAGCTCGTGGGTCGGTTACGTTTCGTGGATCACTCTTCTGCAGAAGTTTGATCAAGTTATTTTGCTGCGCTTCAGTTTAAGCTGAATGTGCGTACGATTCAAATGTAATTAGTGCAAGGAAAAAAGATGCACAACCCTGACTTATAATTTTCTCTTGATGCAGCCGCTAAAGGTTCATGAACAAAAGCCGTCTGCAGAAGCGTTGGTCCGTTTGTCGGAGTGAAATCTACACATCAGTGTCCATCTTTTTTACATGGCATGATGGCGGCATGAGCAGATGAGTCGAATACACTTTAAAAAAAAAAAGAAAATTACACACTTAAAAGATATGGAATAATTAAAAGAACCAGCCGGATTTTTATCAAAAGGAAGAAATTCAAAGGAAACCACAGTTTTCCCCACACTGCTCGATTTACAGGCGATTTTTCATGAAAAAATTGCAGAAACTCAAACAATTTCGCCAAAATGTTCTGTAAAAGTTGAATCTCTGGGAGTTCAAATTAAAGACAAGTTAAACCAAGAGTGGAAAAAAAGCAGTGGCAGCAGCTAGAAGTACAAGGGAGAGGAAACGAGGTCAAAGGCTGTGAGGGAATTCCTTCTTTCTTTTCAGTTGTCAATCATTCAGTCGGTGCCAGAGATACCAAGGAACCAGTGTGTGAGTTTTAATATGTGTGAGTGTGTGTTTGAATGGTGCGATAGGTCCTCGACTTGACAATGAACCCCGTCCCTTTGCGGTCACGCCACCACATCAGAGAGACAGAGAGGGAAGACGAAAGCGAGGGAATAAGAAAGTGGGACGAGGAGAAAGGAAATAAGGAGAGGGCAGAAGCAAGGAAGGAAAAGACGAGAGGAAAAGGGGTCAAGAGAAGAGAGGAAAAAAGAGGAATGAGGAAGAGAAAGTGTGAAAGAGGTAAAGCGCCAACAAGGGAGCAAGAGAAAGCAAGCAGAGAGCGTGGCGGAGGAGGCGGAGAGATGGGGAAGGCTGCTCGCTTTAAAAAGACGGATTAACGAAAATGAGCTTCGGATGGTTCAGCCAAAAAACAAGGAGAATAGAGAGAGAGAGAGACAGAGGGAGAGGGCAGGAGAGAGAGAGAGGGTTGGCCCCTGACCCGGGGACATTATAGGAAGGGAGATTATGGTTGTTCAAAACTCTCTAAGCACTCACCCCGGGACCCCAGCTAATACCCTGACACACACACACACACACACGAACCCGTTCCCCAACTACAAGCCAATGCAGACACACAACAAGCACCTCAACAAATATTCAACATAATGTGCTCCATATATTTTAGAAGACTATCAATTGATAGTGCTAACAAGTGTTGTGTGTGTTCTTGCGATGTATATCTTCATTTGCACTATTACAACCAAATAGTCATATTTACTATCAAACGTACACTCACGTACACCATCCTGCTGCCAGAATTACTCACTAATGCCCTTTCTTAGTCTTAAACAGGAAGGACAAAGAAGTTTAAATTGTACGCTAAACGTAAAGGATAAAAACTTTGAATACTTTCATACATAGAAGGTTAGTAAAGGTAGCGGTATATATTGGAAATGCACATTAGCTTACTTAGTTGACATAGTTATGTAGACGTTATAGATAATAGTTGTTTTTAAGTACTTAAGAGCTAGCAAAAAGTTATGGATGATCAGATTAGCTTAAAGTAATGGATAAACAATTGAAAAGTCGAGCTGAAAAAGCTGGCCAAAAGGTTGAAATTGTTTTTCTTAAAGTATTAGATATGTTAGCTTAATGTTAAAGATAATTGGTTGACAAAGTTAGCCAAAAGTAAGAAACGGTAAATAGTTAGCTTAATGTGTCGGACAGCTAGCCAAAAGTAAAAGACAGTTAGCTAGTTAGCTTGCAGTATTGGCTAGTTAGCTAAATGCAAAAGATAACTGGTTGACATAGTTAGCTTAAAGTAAGGTGTTTATTGTTGTTTTCTAAGAGTGAAGGATAAATAGTTGAAATTGAATGTAACAGATACCAAAAAGCTTTCAATTGTTGACATCCTGTTGAAACAGTTAGCTAAAATGTTGCTAACGTAGCACCTAAATAGTTGCAGTAGTTAGCTAAGTAATGGATAATCTATTGAAATACTAACAATAAGTTGAAACAATGAACCCTGGCAACTGTTGAAATAGTTAGCTAAGGTTCAAGATAAACACTTTCATTATATAACTTACATTTACAGGATTAACGGATATGTTTATAGTTTTCTTGGTTCATAACTGAGCGACAATAACTGTTCAGGGATGTTGTAAAGTTAAGGGTTTGGTGTTTTTGTAAGATTGTTGTTGACCATATCAAGAAATCATTATTCCACCCATATTCTTTGCTTATTTAAACACAAAGTTTAAATAGGGTTCAAAGGCGATTTATCCTCCTCGCACACACACACACACACATTGAGAAAAAGAGCTTAACATTGTGCTCTGTGCTCGGCCAAGGACAAGAGTGTTGTTCGCAAGGAGTGGTGTGTTCTTGGGGTGAAAGAAGGGGCTGCCAGCACCTCCTGCTAATCTGAACAACAGGAGGAAGAGGAGGATGGTAGGGATGGAAGGATGGATGAAGAAGGATGAAGAATAAAAAAGGCCCAGAGATAAAAGCTGGAGGGTAAGCGATACTTCGTTGTCATCGATGGATGCTTCACAACCAAGCCAGTCCTTCACGTAATCGTGTTTGTGGAGAAATTATCTTAGGGAACAAATCACCGCAAGACAATGTGGAGTGGAATGAAATATGCATGCAAGAAAGTGAGGAATGATTACATGATAGCACAAAACGCGCAGGATGTAATGGGTACAAAAATCCACTTTGACGATTTTTCTTCAAAAAACAGCACAAAGAACATCAACGATACACAAACAATGACCCATACAGATGGCGAACAGCTTAAACAAAGGTTTGAAAGTTGCAGGGATAGATGAGATTCCTTTTGGGATCAAGGGTCCTGCCTTGAACGTTAACTCGATTATACAACACACGTTTATAACTCAAAATAGCTCATCAATGAACTTCAGCATGTATCTCTAACTCCACACACACACACCTAGCAACTCTGATAGAAAGGTAAAAAGAAAGTAGGACTCAGCGTGCTCGGCTTCATCGTGCTCTGTTTTCCTGCTACTCCTACAGTCTGTAGCCGTTTTCACAAATTCACTCCTGAACATTTCTAGAGAATTTCAGAAAGAGTGCTACTGAAATCTTCCTGAGCTGTTCACACATGCACCTCACAGCGGGAGACGGCACAGAGATCGTACCGGTCATGTCCATACAGTCTATGGTTATTTACCGATCGCAGGGAACGTCACCACGCCCTCGAACACTTACAGTGACTCGGGGGCTGGCAGGAGAAACTCCGGATAAAGGCTGAGAGAAAAATTAGGCAGTTTGCGTTAAAGACATGTAGCTCACCCTGAAAAACTTAAGGAGTTTTTCAAGAGTTTAATGCAAGTGCGAAAAGCTCTATATGTGTGCATTTTGTGCCTGTGCATATGTAGTCATAGTAGTTCCATTAACCCTGTGTGCGTCAGGACTGTGTAACCGCAGCTATGCAGCACACAGAGAGCTGGACCGCAGTAAGGGAACCTTCTATAGATGAAGCCACCAGGCCTCACAATCCGCCCTCTGTCTGAGCCGGATACAAAACAAAGATCCCACATGTGCTGTAAACTAGAAAAGCTCTTGAGGTGATCAGAAATGGTTTCAGGATTTTAATCTTTTGCTGCTCGACTGTGTCAGATTGTTTCGAAGCAGTCGCCATAAATCCCACCATGCATTTGTCGAACAGTTGAATTTGGCACTTTTGGAGCTGGAGCAGGTTAACAAATCAGAAACAACTTTTTTGTTTGCTTCACAAAAAAAGGGGAACCTTCGAAGGCTGGTGCATTATCTTCCACCTGTCGTAAGGCGCTGCAACCCCACAATAGTCCGTGCTATTTTCCACCTGACCCAGTTGTCAAACCCAGCGCCTGTTTTGTGTAAATTGTGTAACAATTTGCGCCAACATTTGCGCCCAGGGGGATGTTGGCTTCAAAAGGAGTGGTCAGAAGCACAGCTGGCGTGTTGCTATCATGAAGACGCAGAAAGCAACTCCCAACTCTGAAACCAACCAAGCTGGTCTAAAGTCTATGACGTAGTGGGATGAGAATAAAAAGGCAAGTTCACAAAGCACTTCAGCTTTGTTTGTTACACACAGCGGCGCTACTGCTCCAAAGAAACAAATTTAAAGCATTTGCTTCTACAGAGGACTGTGAGATGGCGAGCGTTTCTTTAAAAAAGAACTCGATCCGTTAATGCCAGACGTCGGCGGTCACCGCAACCTCTTCCACGCCTGCTTAACGTCAGGGAGATTCCTGCTGTTAAGATACTGAGGAAAATTACTTTGTAAAAGTACTGCCAGAAGGAGCCGAGGACAGCAGGACAGGTGTTGAAGAAGAAGTAAAAGAAGGAGAGAGAGAGAGAGCAAGAGAGAGCTGTCATCGCTGTGTGAGATGAGAGAGTTTTTGGTCTGCAGGACTGTTATTACTCTGCCCGCCGTCATTTACACTTCATCACTGCAAACAGAGACAAGAAGACAGGCTGGCACAGAAGGACGGCGCATTAGTGTGTTTACACAGAGTATGTGCGCTGATGCATATTATAAAAGGAAGAAGCAACCACTGATAACGTTTACACATTCTGCACAGAATATCCTTTACGTGTGTGTGTCTTCAAAAACTTAAATCACACATACACACAAACACAGAGTACAGTCGGAGTCTCGGTGCCATGTGTTCATTTCCTCCGCTCTGACCCAGATTCAGTCCAGCCTGTCTGCACCACATATGTGTGTGTGTTTGTATTTGTAGTTGTACTGTATGTGTGTATGTGTGTAGTGTATTTGTGTGTGTTTTTGTTCAGTATCAGGACCAGACCAGAAGAGGATACATCCAGAATAACAGATTTCCTTCGTTGACTGGGAGCAGCATCAGAGCGAGCATCCTTAGAAGGACAACTCATGCTTTGGTGTTCCCTGATATTCAAATATGAAATATGTCACCTTTATAGGTGTTTAACTACATTACCCAGAAATCTTAGCATTGAAATAATAACATGTAAACAATAAACAAATACTTAAAAGGACGTTTTTAATTTTGCATAATGTTATTCTAAACTACGTCTGGGAATTTTGCACTTTGGAGACCCCTAGTGGCAGCAGAAGGTAACTACTTTCATAAAGTTAGTCCCCCTTTAACGAACTTTCGTGTATCTATCTGCCGTGTCGTGACGTATTTCCTCCTGCAACGGGATAGAAAGAATAGAACCAATCACGGTAGGAGGCGGGGCAAAATGTTGGGACGAATTTGATTAGATCGTTAGTTTCGACGATGCTTTTTAAATTAGTAAACGCCCCTCTGTGCAGAAGGAGGCAGACTTTTGAAATGTGTTACCGGAAGAGAAAACACTGTTATTTCGATGTAGAAACACGAGATGAGATAATGAACATTAAAGATATGAACACTGGATTAAAAGTTCATGTTTAATGGTACTGCATCGAAAACCACTTTTTAATCTTTGTGTCCGCCCTTTCATTCGACGTTTGGCCAAGATGTTTCAGTCTTAAAATCCACCAAATGTTTAGAGTGTATTCCACGTAAAACGTTTGAACTGATACCATTTTTGCACTTTAATAAAAACAACTCACAGACTAAACTAGATTTTTGAAAGTATCCATACATTTAAGTTTACGTGAAATGCTCGGACCTCGGAGTGAAACTTTTTTTTATTTCATGCCAAGTGTGTATCTGAAATAAAAGCTATTTTTACCCTTCCAAAAACCGTGCATTCGCTTTGTGAATCATCGTCGAGTTGCAGAACCTTTTTGCTATTTACACATAAAATGGATGGATTAAAAGTGTGTTCATGTCATGCATTGTTCTGAGTGATGGAGTTTGAACGTACAGATGCATCAGAGCGTGTTGAAGTCCGTACTTTGTGTTTATATTTTGGAGTGCGTGCACCTGTATGAAAAGCATGAACTGGGTGTATAGATGGTAAGATATGAATGCATAACTAATGTGTGTTTATCTTGAAAATGTACAATTTAGCCCTATGTAGGTAGTGTTTCAATGCACGTGAGTGTGTGTGTGTGTGTGTGTGTGTGTGTGTGTGTGTGTGTGTGTGTGTCCCTGCTCGGTAGTGAGGCTCCTGCTTGGCACAGTCCGTTCACAAAGCTCCAGCTCCTAATGAGAGCAGACAGGTCTTTGGCAGAGTGACCGTAAAACTGTTCCTAACTGCAGATCGCTTTAAAATGGACCCGTCACTAAAATCTGCTGCTGCTGCTGCTGCTGCTGCATGTGTGTCGGGTTAAATATATACCGTATATATACTCACGTTTAAGCAGAAAGAGGGTTAATGTAGGAGCATGTGGACGAGACGTGTGGAGAAGAAAGAGAGGGATTAACAGACCAAAAGAGAATGGAGGACTCGGGAAATGCTGAAGCATATTCTTTACGTTCAGCCATGACATCTTTCTACGAAACTGCTGCTCGTCAAAAATCAGAAGAACTCAAACATGCAATCTCAGGAATCACATTTTTAAACACTTTTAAAAGTTGAAGCGAAGATCAAATCCATAGTAGTGTAATCTTTACGCATCCTCGTAGCGAGTCACAGTTCTTATAGTGTCATTTTCGTACGTACACGGCAGCTGTTTGGAGTAACAAGCTTCAAAAAACAAACAAATGTAAACTACCTGAAGCAGCACATAACAATTAAAGGAGAAGTTTGGAGGTGGTGGAGACCAAAAACAAAGCCAATAGAGAATAGACGTTTGACTTTAGATCTGTCAGTTCAACACAAACATGACGCCAAGTCAGTGCTAGTGATCATTTCTCGGTTGATTGTTTTAAAAAGCGTCTGTGCTGAATATATTTAGTTTGAATATTAAATACAGTAAGCATGCAAACACGCAATAGAAGAGAAACAATATCACCTAGAACTATTAGTTTAAGTACTCAAGCCGCTACGACAAAGCTGGTTGTCAGATTGTTTCCCAGAGCGGCGTGCGAGTGCTGCTGATTTCCAATTGTTTGGCGAGAAAGACACAACAACCACCTTTGCCCTTTTAAAAAAAAGAGAACTATAATTACTTGAATTTAAAGAACAGATATTTGAACAGTTCATGAAAGCTGCCGTGATTAAAATAAACAGAAACAATACGCAGATGGTAAGACCTCAAAGTCTTATTTAAATTACAGCACGTTTCTTAAACTGTAACACAACCTTTCTCTAAATGAAAGTTAAAGTTATCTGGAGAGACAACGCAGTCTCTTCCTGTCAGTTTATTTAAACTTACAAACACTTTAAATAAATATATTTTGTCAAAATGATTTGACGTCAGCTTACATTTATCTAAAAGCTAACGCTGTAAAATGATGGAAGACGTCACTGATTTGTCGTTGAAATACCGCTGTGTGAAGCTAGGTTTAGTTGTGTTTTAGTACTGAGTTTATATTCATTATTAAAAAGTTTGCAGTGACGATCAAACAGAGCACGATTAAAACAGAAGTTGACCATATTTAAAACGTGTATTTTTAAGAATATAAATGTGCCAAATTAAGAAAAACACTAATACAGTATATCAGCACTCTAATGTGCGTGAGAGTGATCTCGAGTAGATTTTGTTCTTAGCTAAGAACAAAATTACAAATAAGAAAACTCAGCAGAATGTCAGAACTTCTTAAAAGCTGTGTAAGCTGGGCGCTGGTAGCCTAGCAGTCGGTGCGCGCGCCCTATGTACGGAGGAATAGTCCTCCAGGCGGGCGGCCCGGATTCAAATCTGACCTGTGGCTCCTTTCCTGCATGTCATTCCCCACTCTCTCTCTCTCTCTCTCTCTCTCTCTGATTTCTGGCTCTGTCCTCTGTCCTATCTCTTTAAAAAAAAATGGCACAAAGAGCCCAAAAATAAACCTTTAAAAAAACTGCTTAAGTTGGGTTTTAAGAAACTTTTTCTTCTAAAGAACGGTTGTTGAATGAGGATTGTTCTTTGCTTGGTGCTTTATTTGACATGCAAAGTGTCAGAGAACGTCTCATCTCTAAATATTCCGTCTCTGCCTTAAGTCTTCCGATCTTAATCAAAAGCATCTCTGAACAAAAAGAAAACCCCAACATTTGCAGCTTCAGTTCTTCAACTACATCAATTGATGTGTGTGCTTCGGTCCTTCAGAAGTCCCCCCCACCACCACCACCACCCCCCACCTAGGACTTTCTCAGAGAGACGACTAGTCTCTGAGCACGTCTGACATGTCGTCTCCACAACCAATCAAGCAGCAGACTAGTAGCTGAGACATGAAACAGCATCTGGGAGAGAGGGTCCCATCAGATCTCCATCTCCCAGTGACGCTTTCCCACAGCGCAGACGGGGCTCCGGCTGCAGCCAAGCGTCTCTATCTCTCTCTTAGTTGAGTTAATTTATGAGGCATTTCATGGACTACATTAACTCATTAACTTCATCCAGATAAGGCCAAGACTTGATGCAGCCACCGAAACAAGCACAGGAGCCAAAACGCCGGAGTTTCTCCTCTTGTGGGGACATTTGGTCCTCATAAGTATAAACACACTCAGCCTTTTATTCCTCAATCTGAATGACATGCAACCCCCCCTACCCCCCTGCTCCATAAACTTGGCCGTGGTCCTCGCTTGCATTCCGGGAACGCGTCTCGCTCGGTGTCAGATGTTAACGGAGAGGAGCGTCGCAAGTTCAAGCCCCGCACACGGCCAACGTGCCTCCGCTCGTTTGCTTTTTTTCTCCCCACTTTTGCTTTTCTTTTTTGAGGTTTTTTCTCTTTCTCTCTCCCCCTCTCTTACTGTCTTGCCCTCTTTCTTTTTTTATTTGTTCACATCTATCCCCCCCCCCCCAACCCTTTCTGTCCGCACGCCCCTGGGAGCCATCAATTCGCGCTGACAACTGCTGCTAAGTAGCGGGACTCTTGTGCTGTCTGGTGAGCTTTCTTCTAATATATTTTGCCCTCTTTGCTCCACATGTCTCTCTCTTGATCCAAACATAAAGATGCAGATACATTCTTCCTGCATGCAAAGGATTCTGGGACATATTCAGATTGATCAGATGCAAAAAATAGCTAATTAGTCCATCAAAGAGAAGTGAAGCATCTCAACAATAAATGATCAATTTCCCTCAGATAGAGCTTAGTTACAGTAAGCCATGTCAGTCAACTTGCAAGAGGAGGAATCTGAATGGTTTCTGAAACATGCGGCATGTTGGGAACTTTTCTTTGGATGCAGCTGAGTCTGCAGGGAGCGGAGGAGGAGGAGGGACAGAAAAGAGGGAGTCCGAGGTGTGCACTTTACCCTCACCTCACCCTTTTACCTTCACTCTGACTCTACATAGCACGTGTTCTTTCCCAATGCGTCAAATTACGACGCTTTATTATTATTAGCTGAAGAGAATACTTGAAAGTTTGCCAAACTTACAAATTCTTGACTTTTTTTTTATATTGAGAATGAAAATTCAACTTCAAGGAAATAGCGAGACTTATTTTGAGATGTCAGCACAGAGACCGTCGCCGTCACTAATTGCCTCCGTAGCAGATAAGAGTCGATAAACTATCAGCCTGACTGCAGCAGGAGCACTCCGCGCGCGCCGCGGCTGGATGACCCGACACGCTCCCGTCTGAGACAATAAAAAGAAAAGTGATCTGATCGCCCGATGGAGCCACGGCAGAGAGGGAGGGAGAGAGAGAGATTGTGGCTCTTTAAACTAATCAAAAGTGAAGTGAAAGTCGTGATGAGTGCGCGTGCGCGCGGACTGGAGTTTCTCTGTGTGCATCAGAGACGCGCAAGACGATGCAGCAACTTGAAAACAATGTTGTACTGGAAAAAAGATCATTACCATGCTGAGAATAGAAAAAAGATTAACTGGATATTGAGCCAAAATGTTAAATATTTGTAAAGTCTCGGTGAAATTGGTGGAAAAGGCACAACATAAAGTTCTGTTAGGTCCTTGTGTGAGTTTTGAGCATCAAAAACTGGGGGATGGAGACAAAGTGTGGCTATAACGTGAAATAAAGGGTTAGTGGTCGTTCAACGAATCTTTAATAGACGATTACAATTATTGTCCTGTTGCACAGTCACTCGTTAGAAACTTGCAAAGTAGCGCAAAGTGCAAAACTGATTAATGAACTCTGGCGCTAAATGTCCGAAATGAGAATCAAGAATTCCTCAAAGAGTCAAATGAAACGGATAAGAGTGATTTCATCAAAACTTGGATGGAGTCTGTCCACTCGCAGACACCGGGACAAACGCTCCAAAAGTCCCCCCCTCCCCGTCCCGAGCGCGCGCTTACCTGCAGGAGCCAGTGGCAGGTCTCGCCGATGAAGGGGAAGCCCATGGATCCTTTGGGCATGGGCAGCTTGCAGTTTTTATCCCGCGTGGCCGTCCACCGGAGTTGCCACAGCTGCTGGGAGACGGCGAGCAGCAGCGCCATAGACACCAGGCACGCAGCCAGAGTGGCCAGAGCCGAGACGAGGTCGAAACTGTCGAACAGCATGATGATGGAGAGCCCGGCGTCCCTCTGGAGCTCTGGAAGACTTTCAAAAAGACGCTGAAGTGTCTTTAAACTCACACAAAAAACACGGCAGGTCTGGATCCTTCGGGATGATGCGTAAAGGCGCAGCGCTCCTTTACGCACTCCAAAGCCCCTCTGGAAGTGACAAGAGGCGGCAGAATGAATGAACTGTGTGAAGTGCGAGTTTCCACTCTTAAGAAAAAGTTAATCTCTGTCTTTAAATAGTCACAAAGTGGCGTTCCTGTGCGTAAGAAAAGTGCAAAGAAGTGTCCTGATGAGTGGAGGAGATGCTACAGGTGAGCTGCGCTCCACCTCTGCTGTAAAGTGAAGAAGTAAAACGCTTCGAAACTCACTCTGTATTAGTGATTTAAGCCTTTAGGACAATAAACACACGGGGCTGGTGTTTGGAATCTCATTTTGGTCTCTTGTGTGGGTCAGTGAGTTAAAAATAGAATGAAAAAGTCTGGAACTTTTAGCCAGGCAAAAAATCTCCAGGTGACACGTTTGTGTCAGGAGCTGGGGGAACGTGGGACACGTGGAAAAAGTGAAGCCGAGCCCTGGAACCAACAAGGGCTTTACTTTTCAAAACTTCTCAAAAGATGGAAAGATTTGATTTTAGGGGGAAAATGACAGACAACTCTTCCAGGAATCGCGTGTCTCTCAACTCCAAATTCTTTTTTTAATTAAAAAGAAAAATGTCTTTGCAAAAAAAAGGTGTTAATCTCTCTGTGAGGCGAACACGAGGAGGATGAAGTAGAGTGAAGACTTAAAGATCCGTGAGCGTGCAGGAGTGAGAAGATGCGCAGGAGATGCTCAGAAGCCACCGTCCTCTTTCTCCTTCTCTTACTTTCTGTCGTCCACTCTCTTCTCTGTGTACCTTTCTGTTTCTGAAGGGCTCCTCTCTCTCTCTCTCTCTCTCTCTCTCTCTCTCTCTCTACATATACAAGTCACCCTCAGTAGTGTGTGTGTGAGTGTGTGTGGATTCGTGCGTAAAGAGTGTGTGTGCGTCAAGCCAGAGGCACCAATGAGTGTTTATATAGTGCGGAGGCAACTGGAAGGCGAATAGGCGGCCAAGGGCTCCCGTCGCCCCCCTCCAGTCCCACCCCACCTCACCCCAGCGTCGGCTAGAGGGGGAGAGAGACTCCCCTTCCCTCCTCCTCCACCTCTCCCCCGTCCTCCCTCCATCCCTCCCCTCTGCTCCACCTCTTTCAGCTCCTGGAGGACCCCCTCTTCCCTCCTCCTCCTCCTCTTTTCCCCTCAGAAAAGGAGGGGTTGGTGTAAAGTGAGCGGCGCAAGAGGAGAGGAGGCTTGGAGCGTGCTGGAGCTGGCAGCGCGCCAGAGAGCGAGCGAGCGAGAGAGAGAGAGAGAGAGAGAGAGAGAGAGAGAAAGAGAGAGAGACAGACGGGGCTTGCAGTAACTTTTATGACTCGTGTCTCCGTGCAGAACGTGCGCACTCTTGAACTAATCACCTGCAGACCGGAGGAATTATTGTAAACTTATTTTACCGGGCGAGTATAAACACAACACTACAAATCAATAATAAAGACCATCGCAGTTAGTTGAGGAAAGCAAATCACTGCTGCAGAATCATCAAACTAACAGGGGACTGAGACGCGCCTTTACGCACGGAGCGTCGGTGCGTATGTGGGAAAAAAAATGCTCTCTTTCTTCTTCAGCTCAACATGCTCGAGTTCTCTCACGTTCAGGTTCCTGATGCATCATGGGAAACCCAAACTGGTCTATGTATTGGCTTCAAATTGATCCTGTGCCAAAAGTGTGAAAGAGTGTAAAGCTGATCCATAACGACTCAGCTGTAATGAAATTGACAGATTATTCTCCTGTAATTATAGTGAAGTACTCACGGAGGACGGGGCGGATTCTCTCTTTCTTTCTTTCTCGTTGTTAGATGATCGATTGATACTTAAACTCTTTTTTGACACCTCATCTTTTAGTAGAAAGACGGACTTCTTTTGTTTCTTTTTTTTTGTGTGTGGCATTTTCGACAGCTGTAGAGGGAAAATGCCGGGAGAAGACAGTGGTGGGGATGACATGCAGCAAAGGGCCGCGGTCGGATTCGAACCGTCGGCCGCTGCAATGAGGACTATAGCCTCTGTACATGGGGCGCTCGACATAACCACAAAGTTATCGGCGCCCTAACTTCTTTTGTTTCTTGTCTTCTGTCTTCCACACTTTTCTCCTTCTCTTCTCACTTTGACACTACAACATAAAGCCTTGTTTAATTCTTTCCTTCACCCATCAGTCTTCTCTGTCACCCTTCCTCGTCCAAAATGACTTAATCTCTGAATATTTGGGAGCTGAACCAACTGACTCGAGCGTCTGGTAACCTTAAGGTCAGCTCGTGCTCTCGTCCCGGTCCACGTGTCCCTGTCGTGTCCTCGCCTCACTTCTCCTTCCTAAGTCTTCAGGAAACAATCGGATCAATGAGGCGCAGGCGTCGGGGGAAGTCAGGGGCTGTTCTCCACACTCTGCTGTGCCAAAGAAAATGGCTGGCTCCAATTAGGTCCTCAGACTGTGATCAGGAATATTACCGGGCGTTATTTAACAGAGAGGCCGAGCGGAGACCCTGACCCCAGCTGCAGCACACTCGCACACACCTGCAGAAGGTCATAGAGACAGGAAGGAATTTAAGTTTCTGCACTTAGTCTCAGGACCTTTAACCGTATCTCACAGCTATAGTTTCCTCTCATTTTCTCTGTTTCAATTTACTTTTTCTCTTTTTTTCTTGCATACATCAGCTTGTTATAAATGTCCAACCTATAAGCCCAGTCATCTACCTTTCTCATGTCTCTTCCCCTCTATCCTCCACTCTCTCTGTCTCTTTATCTCCCCAAGAATGGGACATATGGAACAAATATAAATGGGATTTATGCCTCTTTTAAAATATTTAACTCAGGAGTGCAAGCTCTTTCTTTCTTCCTCTTTCTTTCTCCCTCTTCTTTCCAGCATCTCCCACTTGTTCTCTGAAAACGGCTCAATGCTGCCGCCTAGCGGAGGAGAAACACATGGCAGCCGGCCAGAAACAGAGGAGGAAAGAGGGAACATTATAGGATTGAGAGAAAGAACAAAAAAGTGTGAACTTTTGATTTTCTGACTTGTTGAGTTAAAGATGTGAATACTTTTTTCTTAGTTTCCCTCTTAAAGTCTTGGAAGTGTTGGTTTCACTGATTTCAAATCCTCTGGTGAGCACAAACACACTCATGAAGACACACACACACACACTGATATCTTCAATGGTGACATGAGAGAAAGGTTGTGAATCAATCAAGTTTTTGTCGCCTTATATTTGACTCTTTAAGGCAGAAATGAACACCTAAACATAGAAAGTGAGAACAACAATGCGTGCACAAATGCATTGTCTGCTGCTGCTGCTGCTGCTGCAAAAAAAAAAAAACTCCATCCATGTGAAATATGTCTGACCTCAGCAAACACGCAGGTGACCTGTGGATTATCATAAAGGAAAGACTGTAATGTATGTAAATCCTGCAGCACAACAGCCTTAAGGTACAAACCAGTACATTCATACACAGAACATCCTGTGTTTCTAAACAACAACCGCAGATTATGCAAAATCTGTAAGGTATGGAAAATGTTTAGGCAGGGTACAGGGAGCTCTGCATACATGTATGTGTATGTAAAGTGCAAAAGACTTTCAGTTTCGTAAACATTGCACTGCTATCTTTTAGAAAATGTAATTTAAGAGATGTTAATTTGTTTTATTTCATCTTTTCTTTTGGTTTTACAGTAAAAGACTTTACTGTAAGTTTGCGTTCACATCCAACTTATTACAAAATGTTTTCAAAGGTGCTAAATCACAAGGACATGAAACTAAATTTAGGTGAAATGGTGGGAGTGTCAGCACCATGGATAGCACCATTTCACAGCACATTTACAGAATCTGTTGTTCAACATGAGTCAATAAAGAGAGACAGAAATATAAGCTTACAGCGGATTGAAGAGAACCGGGACTGGAATCTGGGAATCACGATTGTCATATGGGCTTGTTGAACTGAAGGTTTTCTACTCTTATTTTAGAGGGCAGACTCTTCTAAAGATCAGCTTATATTCATTAAAAAGAATCTAGAAAACCGTCCAAGGACGAGAACAATGTCCAAAAAAGAGAGAAATCCTTCCATTAACCGGTTGTTTATTGGGTTTCATCTCATCAGTTAAATATTATTTCAGTCATCCAGCAAACACTTGACCACATGCCATCCATGGTTATGTTGGATTGGATGTTTGTTACAGTTAAGATCATGCATTATATCACTAATACCCAAGGCAGACATTCTTTACGGTGATTATGGGTACACGAGTGATGTAATAGACACTGTTGGCAGCATTAAAGAAACCATAATCACAGTAGAGAATGCCACTGAAACATTAGAAGCGTTTAACTGTTGTAGCTGGTCAAGGCCAGCATTAACTACTTTATTTGGTCTTCGGTTCAAAACGTCTGCCCAGAGGTTCCCTCCAAAGGTTTACAAGATCAATCTGAATGTATTGACTTGATTAATTGACTGTGAAAGATTAAAGAAAACATCAGTTTACTCTTTTTAGCCCTTTTGGCCTGAAATAGTTGATGGAAACCACCAACGACATTCAGAGGGTAAATCTTTCTGTGTTAAAAATGCTAACTTTCTCAGATGACTCACCCCAACTCACTGGTTGGCGACAGGTGTAGCTGAGATTTTCCCCAGGAATATACAGTATCCTGCAAAATGGAAAACTGGGGGGCCCTGGTCTAGCTCAGTTGGTAGAGCATGGGCTCCACATACAGAGGCAAAGTCTTCCATGCACCAGTTGGTGGTTCGACTCCCTGCACCCTTGAGTTCATTTCATCCCCTAGTCCTTATTCCCTGCCTGTCTCTCTTTAGCAGTCCTAGCCATTAAAGGCAAAAGGCCAAAAATATTTTTTAAAAATTTGAAGATTAGGAAGTTGGTTACTCTGTTTGGCATTCCTGGGAAAACTTGTGCAAGGGTTCTGACCATTTAAGAAACCTCAGATCTGGAAGTTATACCGAAAGCATTCTGGTTGTGGTGTAGTCGGTGAGCCTTTTACCTTTTCAGATTTACTTGACATAGTGGCAATAACCAAACTGATCTATATGTTCATCCATTCATAAGCCGTACCGCTTCTTCTTGCTGGCTAGAGCCAACCCTAGTTGACATTGGGCTCTTTGCAGATGATGTGGTACTGTTTGCTTTATTAGACAGTAACTCACAGTATGCAATCCAATGGTTTTATGTTAAGATGAAAGTCAGCACCTCGTAGTCTGAGGCCTTGGTTCTCTGACAGGAAACGGAGGTTTACGCCCAGTTTGAGTATTTTGAGATCTTGTGAACAAATCAAATTAAGTGCAAGATCACTCCCTCTCCAGTGCTATTGCTTAATTAGGTCTTTGGGTCAGAAAACAATGAGCCTTTGTCCTATAAAGGGTCAGGTTTAGTTACAACCAAAAAAAAGATCTGGTTTGATTCATGCATCTTGAATTGAATCTCAGCGTTGTAATGGAAAAAAACCAACAGTAGGGGAGTTGACGATGTTGAGGAAAGCAGCTCTGATTCAAAGCTGATTCACTGCTATAAAAACATGTTATTACTGCCACCTAATCTGTTCAATTGGAGTTCACCAAAGGTTCAAACCAGCTAAGATTCTTGTTCACCAACAAAAAAATCCTGTACCGGAGCTTTGAGTGAATTCATCCTTCCACTACAAGGCCATGACCTCTTGTATAATGTGTCAGACTTGCAATGTTTCCATTCCAGGTCAGGAACGGGAAGATTTGTCAGTGCTTAAGCCCATTTACGCCATTATGTGTGTAAGTTAGATAATTAACACTTTGCTGTGGCTGCCGCGCAAGTGTATGTGTTTCATTGTATAAGCAAAAATGCCTTATCTTTACATTCCATAGCTATGTCTGTCTGAGCTTTTAACACTTTATCTAAACACACACTCGCTCACCTCAGTTAGCCCGTGTGCAGACGGGGAGGGTGTGTGACAGTTTGGGAGGGAGAGAAAAGAGTTTGTCCCAGACAAACAGAGAGAGAGAGAGTGTGTATGATGATGCTTGTGAGTTTTGCTAGCGAATGTATTTTCAATTTCCTCTGACCCTAGAGCAACCTTTTACCGCGGAGGTGTTTAGCTAAGGCTTTAGGGGGCTCAGTCGGACACAAGAAGTGAACAAGAGCACACGCACAAAACAAGACAAGGAAGCATAAGATATGGAGGAGGAGGGGAAAGGAAAAAGATTCAGTTTTGCTTCATGCTGAAATAAAATAATATGGACTCAGATAAAATGACAACATTTCTGGGAACATGAGCAGTATACAAAAACATATTTTTGGATACAAAGACCAAATTCAAAAATATAATAAAAAACAAGAAATGGCATGAAATTAAGTCAAGATGTAATGCATAAAACTTAAACTGACTAAATATTCAATAAGAAAAGGGGGGGTGCGAGACAGTCAAAAACAAGACACTAATGACCTCATTGTGACACATGCACAAGTACACACACACACACACACATCAGTGGCACCCTGGTGACCCTGCAGCCTGGGTTATATTAGAGCGCTCACTGTCGTAAAGGTCAAAGAGCTCTGACATCATCACATACTGCCGACTGATTCACCTCACATACACACAGATTTACAGTAAGATTAACAATATCACACTGATTTACAGGCAACACAGTCAGACTTCTGAGGGGTTAAAAAACAAGATCAACAACAGCCAAGAACTCATTTAAACTCTGACACACACGTTTGCTGTGTTTTATTTTTATTTGTGGGTGTTTCAAAGCAAAAACAGTGGCAGGGAATTACGGGAAGTCACAGTAGCTACACAATTGCCAAAAATGTCTCTCTACTTTCCGGCTTGGGTTTCACTATTTTCACTCAATCTCAGCATCACACTGTTTCAAAAATACATAAATAAAGCACTGTCCCGATTTAAAGCCGCATATTAGGGGACCTGAGGGGACCACCAGGTTCTATGAGGCAGATGCATAATTAGACTGACTGGAGTAAACATCAATTTGGATATCCTTCAGAGAGGAAAGGATGTTCTAATCGTGGAAAAAGATGATCATCACAAAGGTTTTTATTAAATTAATTTAAATTGGTTGGTGAACCTTTTGCTATGTAATCACAGGCTGCACCAATTAGCCTCGCAAATTTTATCATCATTTTGGCTCTTGGGTAACCTCTTTACCAAATTAAAGCTGTGTTGAGCAGCAGGGCATCTGCAGAACCGGTGGTTACGAATAAACAATAAAAAATGAACTGGCAGAGCTGAAAACAACAACAACAACAAAACAACAGAAAAGCAAAGAAACCAAAAACAGAAGCATCTGCCAAAAAAGTCATTCAGAAGTTACAGATGTGGCGAAGGGTTCATTTTAATGGTGAGATGGAGGCTTTTCCACGTGGCACTCTGTGTTTTGGATCAAAACTTTGCCTCCCATGTGCTTTTAGGAGTATTAATAAACACTTTATGAATTAATTAAGTGTGCCTGTTTTGACGATAAAGCCCAGATAGTCAATAATGTGGTTTTAGTTCAAGAAAAATACATCTAAAAATAAAATGACACATTTTTGTGTCATTTTTGATTAGGTTTTTGTTGCAAGAGAAGTCTTTTCTTTTCAAATCTGATTAACTACAGACCTGCTCCAGGAAAAGACAAGCGAAACTGAACAGAAGACATATTTCATGGATGAATTTAGTAGGAAGAGGAGAACTATCTGTGCTGGCTTTGATGCCCACAAGATCCGGGGTCAGTGACTAAGTGTGGTAAAACAGAACAGGATTTCATGCAGATTCCTTGAACTAATTAAGTACAAAGTGGCTGTTCCCCCTCCTCGCCAAATTTTCTGGATCGGGACTTGTGGGAAGACTTCTGAGTAAGAACTAGGATGTGGGTTTTTTTTGTGCTGCTCCACGAGGTTAGTGTGAGACAACTTAATTAGGGCTTCATTTGATCAGATCTGTGTGTTTCCAGCCGTGGCTTTATGTCTGACAGAGAAGACAGCTAAGATCAGTTTTTTTTAACTGAAAACTGCTTTGGTGGACCGCTAGGTTGTGGGTTTGAAACCCTCATTGTTGCCTAAGGGATGTAGCTGGGTTATGTTGCCTTCCTTAAACACTGCTAATGAGCCTTTGGTGAGGTTGTAGTACTTAAATCAGGCTACGGTCACAGATTGTTCTATTCTCTTACCTACTTGATTTGACTTGTTTTGTTTGAGGTATTTTGTCTTTCTGGGAGTATCTCGAACCACTCTTGTGCCCAAAAAGTTCTCGAAAATGAAACAACAAAACATGCCAGTAGTCTAGTCTGACATCTCTATCGCCAAGACAACATTGCGATTAAAAACAAAAAAACTTCCAAGTGCCAGGGTTAAGGTTTGGCAGGGTTAAGCACAGAAACACTTTGAGTTCTGGTCAAAAAACGGTTCTTCTAAATGGGGCTGTGTTTACACACTTTCAACCTCTGCAAGCTTTGAGTTTACAAGTTGTGTTGTATTTCAACTCTATACCACTGATCAATATTTGATTAATGTCAAGTAAAGAAATTGTAAAATATTGCTATTGCACTGGCCACATCTTCCGTGATTTTGCATCTGCAATTCTGCTTTATGCAATACATCGAAAACTGCTGTCTTCAATGAACAATGTGGCTATGTTTATCAATGCTGATTTGGTTTGTAAATAAGCGATCTTGACTCTTTCAAATTCATCTTATCAGCAAATGTTACAAAACAATCAGTGTAAGACCCAAGCAGTGTAGTTAAGTTGCAGCTAGCTAGCTAACTAACCTAAGCTAGCTAACGTTATCTATAGCTAAAATACTTTGTGAGTGGGTATGTTGACTAGCTAGCTAGCCTTATTACGTTACCAGCTAAAATGATCCATCATAGTTTTAGCACAACAGTTTTGAGTTGAGCTTGAAAAGATGTCGCTAACAGGACAAACAAACACGCCACATTAGTTAAAAATCTTGTTGCTTTAGCAGCTCCCTGATGACTGAAGATGAAATAATTTTGTCTTTTGATTGTTGCGACTTGATAACTGGTTGTTATTATGCTAAAATGTGTGTTTCTGTTGACAGAATGTTTTGCTGAAAAACTTTGTGATTCAATTTGATGAGCTAGGGGTGTTTTTCTTTAACATCAGGTGTTCTAGCTGGGAAAAATTAAATAGACATAAAATTGAGTTAACTTTATTCGTGAGAAGCAAAACATTTGTTGTGATTTTTGAGTCTTTTTACCAAGTGTTCCTCCTCTCAGAGGAGTCTGTGGCTGTCGGAGACTCCTCGGGGAACCATTTTGCTACTGGTGGGAATGGAGAATGTTTTAAATTATGAAAATATCTCTTTGTTTTAGTGTGATAGACAGACAGACCCCAATCCACCCTTTTCAGCGGTCACAGTGACAGACTTTGACGTAACAAATCTCAAGGATGAAAGTATTTCTTTTGATGTGACAAATAGTCGTTCTGATGAAGAAGCTGTGCAGAAAAGAAGAGCGATGCTGGGAGGACAGAACTGCGCAAAAAAACATGATTTTAATGGCAAAATTATGTGATAAATGACAGAAACAAATGAGGCACGGAGAGTCAAATGTAACGTCAAAGACAGTGGGGTTTATGTGCTGTGGTTTTCTCTCAAACAAACCAGACAATCAACAATGTACCAGATTGAAAGAGAGCTGACAGACATGTTTAGAAACATATAATAAGCCAGATGCTTCCTGTTGATTTTTCTGTTTTTTCTGCATTTTCAGTTTTCATTCCTGTTCCTCCCATCTCATCATGGGGTTTTTATTCATCTCTCTTTCTTTGATTCATGTTTAGCCTTCTTTTTGTGCAATAGTATCAAGTTTTGAGATGTGCTTGATAGCAGCATGTATCTAGGGATTATGGTTTTGACCAGTCAATCCACTACGCCATCCAGCAACTATTAACTTACATTCACGACGCCAAGAGAATGAAACTTACTAGCTTTGGTGTTCTCACGGCTTCTTCATGTGGTTCCAGCACAAATTAAATTATTGTTTTACTTGTTGAGCGGAAAAGCCAAAAAGTGAAAATGTTTGGTCCTGGTTTTATATAGGTTAATGTATCACAGTGTTAGACAGTAACACCTCTGAACTTAGTATTGCACATTAACAAGTTCAATGATCAGAGATGTTAATTTAGCAATAACAGTGTACGGATTTCCTCTGTGTTAAGTTTACTGTATTTGAGTATTTTGTTTTTTCCTGTTGAGATTATTTTCTGCCTTATTCATCCACCAATCTATCCATCCACCAATCCATTCATTTATTCATCCATCAACCAATCTATCCATTCACCAATCCATTCATTTATTCATCCATCCATCCATCAACCAATCTATCAATCCACCAATCCATTCATTTATTCATCCATCCATCCATCAACCAATCTATCAATCCACCAATCCATTCATTTATTCATCCATCCATCCATCAACCAATCTATCCATTCGCTCATTCGTCCAGCCAGCCAGCCAGCCACCCATCCATCCATCCCTTCATCCACCCATCCATCAACCAATCTATCCATTCACCAATCCATTCATTCATCCATCCATCCACCCATTCATCCTCCATCCATCCACCAATCCACCAATCTATCAACCAATCTATCCATTCACCAATTCATTCATTCATACATCCTCCATCCATCCACCAATCCATCAACCAATCTATTCTTTCGCTCATTCGTCCACCCATCCTCCATCCAAACATCCACCAATCTATCCATTCACCAATCCATTCGTTCATTCGTCCATCCATCTATCAACCCTTTTTTTGGAACAACTTTATCTTTATGTCTGCTTCTTTTTTTCAGAAGGATGTTGTGGATTAAATCTGACCAAGCCTCCGACCTCAGACTGGCATTTTAAGAGCAGAACCAAAAAGCAGATAACATCGCTGCTCCATGCTGAACTGCCTGCAAACTGTCTGCGTGTCATTGGGGGGGGGGTCAGATCTCCTGCTAACTTTCTCACTGTTTCGGTGCCAACTTGGCGACACTCACACTCCGAAACCATGAGTCTGCAGTGCACATTGGGTACAGAGAGACTGTGTGTGAAACATGTTATAAAACACGTAGGTTACACACACTCGTTTGCTCTCTGACACACACAAACACACTCTGTTGTTAATCAGTGAGTTAATAGATAACACATGTAGCATCAGTTTCCCATGATGATACACACCGCCGTCAGCTACACAACACAGTTCATCAGGTCAACGTGTTGAGTTCACGAGAATGCAAATGTGTTTGTGTGTACGAGTGTGTGGAACGGTTAATTGGCGCCTGGAATGAGTGTGTGTTTGTGTTCAATCGTGTTTTACGAGCATTTGTGTCTGACTTCAACAGTCGTTCTGTTGTAGGGAGGTGAAGAGGCAAATGAAGACATCTGGGCTCCATGACTCAAGTATGTGTGTGCTTCTTCATTCTTTACTCATCTTTAAATGTTTAAATTCTTGAACTCTTGTTTCGTTTCATCAGCTGTGGTGTGAAAAGTTCAAATTCATTGGATGTTTTTTTTTATAGTACCTCAAAAAAGCACAGAGATAACGTCAGTTTCGCAACACTATCAGGAAACTATTCATGTTAAGTAAAGACAAAAGCAAAAAATTTACTTTTCAAAATACTTCAGCTATCTTAAAGTAATCAAAACAGAAAATACTTTGTCAGAAAAAAAAGTAGATTTTGACCCAGTTGGGGTTTTTGGAAGCGTATTGTTAATAATCGTATTCCTATGATGTCAGAGTTAGAGGTACGTGGGAAAATGTGCTGAAAACAGAAAAGACAATACATAATACCTAACTGTCAATATAGAATACCACAGAAGAAGAAATCGTTTTCACTCAACACTCTTTATACCAACTTCTGAATGTCAACTTTCCCCAATCTAAA
The DNA here is from genome assembly GCA_020745685.1 of Tautogolabrus adspersus. Taxonomy (NCBI): domain Eukaryota; kingdom Metazoa; phylum Chordata; class Actinopteri; order Labriformes; family Labridae; genus Tautogolabrus; species Tautogolabrus adspersus. Next base: position 18,327,862 of record CM036556.1, on the reverse strand, counting down.
CTCTGGTAAAAACTCCCAGCAGTCCCCCCATCCCCCCATTTATTCATTTTCAACCCCTTTTGTTTCCATCCTTCTTTCTATTCAACTCCTCAACTGTCTCTTCCTTTCTTCATCTCCCTCTTTCATTGTATACAACTCATTTGTTTGTTCTGCCTCAGCTGTTAAATATTGTAGAGGAAGGAGAGAAAACCTTGACGGAGGGAAAACTTGTGAATTAGTGGAATACAGATCCAAACTATCTCGGTGTTGATTCAACAAACTTTAAACAACTGTAATACAGGTTTCTGTACTGTGTGTGTTATCACAACCTTTTCACGTCACTATGTTGAGTATCAAATATATGTTCTGTATGACATCCTATGTTTTGGATTTTATTTGTCTTATATTAAAATCACATACAGACCTAATGTGTTTGAACCTTTCACTGACATCATGACGTGTTCCTATGAACAGCTGATGACACACTGTTTAAATACAGCACGCTTTATTTACCAGAATATGACTACAACAGTACAAAAAGAACACATTAACAATAAACACAGTTAACCAATGCTGCTCATTTCCCTGAAACCATAACGATAATCTGTTAGTCAGTCTCCCACCAGGATATCTGTCTCTCTCTCTCTCTCTCTTATACACTACATCGTATGCACACACTCACAAACACGCACATTTCTGAAAAATTCCCCCCGAGACGTCTGTATCCAATCACATCTAAAACGGCAATTACAGTAATGCCGCCCGACACTTTAATGTTTTTGTATTTACCGTGAAGGCGAGGGCAAATATCCAGCAAACACACACACACACACACACAAAGATAAACACACACACGTAGTGTATGTAGTTTTAGTCTCACAACACAGACGAAAGGTTCTGTGCTCAGCCTTAATGATGGGCTTTATTAGAATTCGGCTGTAGTCATACATGGTTAGTAACTAAACAGGAATGAATCACTGTCAGGGCTTTAGACACACACACACACATACACACACACACACACACATACCAGTACCCGCATGCCATACCAACAGTGGACTATCAGCCTAAACTCACCAAGTGTGGACTTCTATTTCTGGTCATTTTAAAAATAACAACAAAATTATATAAAAGCAATTCCAAGAGGGGACCTAAAAAATTAGTCCCCTGTTGGTGAATGTGTAACCACGAGGAAGTCCACTGTTATATAGGAACATAAGTGCACATACACACACACAGTAGTAATCTTTAGAAAGGAGGAGAATCTGCTGGTCAGGCCATAACTATTTTGGGAGATAGAAAGATGAGAGAGAGGATGAAGAACAAACGGACCACAAATAGAGATAAATAATGTGGACGTCCTCGGTTCAAAGGACTTTTAAATCACGTATTAAAATTGTTTCATGAAGAAAAGAGTGACATAGAAAGGTGAAAACAGATAAAAAGTGACAACAGATATTGCAAAATCAAATAAAAGATAAGTGCAGAAATAAAAATCTGAATTCATTTTGTTCTTAAGCTGCAGAAAAAAAGTGACGCATAGAGAGTGAAAGCTCCACACACACACACACACACAAAGTGGGTGTTTCCGTAACCTCTGACCTCTCAGGCTCATCAATAACCACAGGGTCGAGGAGAAGTGTGTGCGCTGTCTCATCCGTCTTCATTAGACCTCTGTGGGAGTTTGTGTGTGAATGTGTGTGTGTGTGTTCGGTAGCATCTGGAGACACACATCGGAATCATTCAGAAGTTTAAAACAAAAATTCTGTTTTTCGGGGGGAAACTGAAAAAATGTGTTTGAGCTTTTTGGAAACTGAAGGAGGAATTAAAGACACACACTCATATCTTTATATCATCCATCCGCCTCTCAAAGTCAAAGGGGCTTTGGCATGAAAGTATCAATAACAATGTTGCCAAAGCATAAAAGAAACGATCTGTCTCGACCTCACCTGTCGAACAGTGACCACATGTTCTGTTTTCTTTTGGTTTGCCATGTCTTCCTCTTTCGATTGCCAGTTCTTGGTCACTGAGGTGTGTGTTTGTGGTCTCTCTCTCTCTCTCTCTTTGTGTTCCTGCAGGAAGAAAAGTTCAACACCCAGATTATCTGATGAACCGATTATTTTTACTGTCGTTATCTCTCAAACAGGAGCCAGACGACATGCAAACCAATTCAAAACAGGCTTATTTAAAAACCCGACCGCTGATGGGACAAACAACTTCAGATATCTGTTAGATTTGGACCTCTTCACATAAGTGTTGAGAACCAAACCTCTCTTTGGGATGAGGTGTGGGGGATTGTCCAGACCTTTTGGACTGAGGCGGCCAAACTGGGGCACTGACTTGTGCAGGGGTGGCCTGAAGTTTGTGGGCCCTCACATGAATGAAGAGCATTTATTTACCCCTTCTGTCTGCACTGATCACATCGACTTTTTTAAGTAAGCACACGCGGCTGCTTCTTCGCTTCCTCCACTTGCTGCTGTGGTTTAAAATTTGTTTGAAGGAAGTTTTTCCACAATGTTTGACAAATTACTTCCTGTTTCTAAACTTAGCCGTTCATCTCTTCCTCGTGGGCCAACATCGCACAAAGTGGAATATCACACACACACACACACACTGATTAGCAACATGCAAAAAGACGAGCTAGATGGTTTGTGTCTGGGAGAGAAATCCTGACAGTGGATGAGATGCTCTGTCGGTGCGTCCGTTTGCTTGTGTGTGTGGTCCCCCAGGGCAGCATCGTCATGACGCCCGTGACCTCTGGTAACCTCAGGACGACCTCAGGCGACCTTTCACCTCTGTAGGTCAGGATGAGATCAGAAAGAGGTACAATGGACCAAAAGAAGACAGACAAAGTTAAATAAGTCCGTTTGAATGTTTGATTATATGAAGAAGGTTTTGTAGATTTTGATAATTTATCATCTTATTAAACATATTTAAAGGACTTTTTGCAGGTTAAAGGCAGAGTTGTTCATTTCCTCCAGATCCACTTTTTAAGATTTTGGTTGAAATTGTCTTTAGGTCCTCACAGAAATTAATAACTCATGTGCTCTGAAAAAGAACGAAGAAAATCCGTCATCTGTAGCAGTTGTAAGTCTGTAAAAACTTCGACCAACGTCTGCCACGAGGTACCAATCTGATGAACCAATCACGCCTCCCTGTCTCCCTGCTCGTTCTCTACCACTTGCGTGCACCAGCCCACACTCAAAGTGCGTCACCGATGACGAGTTTATACTGTGAGTTTACTTACCGCTGAATGAGACATGAGACGACGTAGTTTCTAAACAATGCAAGCGATGAGCTGAGGTCCACTTCTGGAGCAACGATGCTCGTGCATGTGAGTGAGGGGCGTGGCTTTTGAGGGAGCACAGAGGGGAGGGGGCGGGTGCAGACGGAGCACTGAGGGAATGCTACTTTCAAAATCATGCAAGTTTTTGAAAATGACCAACGCTGCCTCTAAGTATACAGTATGCGTCGTCTTTGAGATATGCACAAAGCTCAGACTACAGAGGTTAAAATAAAGAATTCACTAATTGAAACATTTTTTTTTTTTACAGTTTATCAGATTCTGTCCTTCTAGCTTTTAAGAAGCATTTTAGACACGTAGCCATAAATCAGGTCCATATTCAGCTCCTTCATCGAGCCTCTTGATGTGTTTGGCTCTTCTTTCAAAGACTAAAGACAGCAGAGGAAACGCGAGGATCGTTTTATTGGGGGTCTGGATGCTCTTCTGTGTGTTTAAAGGAGAGATCTGCTTCTCCTCACACTTGGCAGACTGTACAAATCGGAGACACAGAGCGAGGCTGTCAGACGAGTAATAATGAGATAGCACACTCTGCAGCTCTGTATCGTACTGTAACACATCTTGTAACACTCAAACTGTCCGAGCTGCAGGAAGAGAGAGCTCCAAATGATCCGACAAATGTCACACACAAGTGTCCGACTTTCAGTTCTTCTTCTGCCAAACCTGCTTTAATTCCTCTGATTCCTCTCTTTTTATCACGTCTTCTTTCACAGCTTATATTTCGTTCAATTAATCACACGCTGCGCTGAAACAGACGGGCAGAAAAGGTTAGGGTTTGTTTTTTGAATATGACTGCTTCACCCGTGGAGATGTTTTTTTGTGTGTGCAAATTAATGAATTGTTGAATCCAAAGAGAAAGTCATCAGTGTTTTGGGTATCTGTGAAATCATCGGCAAACAAACACCTCACAGATGTCGCCGTCATTGTTTTTGTCCTGTGGGAAAGAACACAATGTCTCTCTCAAAAGGCTCTGTTTACATCATTAAAACAAAACAAAAGACAGATTTGCATCAGTGGCTGCATTTGTATGTCTGAATGATTTGCTCTGCTGCACGTCTCAGCTCCTGATCAAGTTGAGTTCAGGTTATCTGGGGGAAGGTCACCCCTGATTGTTCCTGCAGGGGGCTCTGGAGGCTCATCAGCAGCAGCCGCCACGCTGGAAATCCTGTCTCAGCCTAACTTTCAGTCAACCTAACGACAGGCTGAGAGCTGGAGCTGAGGCGGGTTTTAAGCCTCTTGACGAACCGTTACATCGAGCCCACCTGTCAATCATGTCAGCTACACGCCTAACTATGGATAACACGTATTGTTTCTAAGAAAACAAAGCTGTTCCATCCCCGGTTAAGACTCTTGCGTTGAATAACAGCCGCCCTGACGCGTGCATGTAGTCAGCTGTGCACACGATCAGTAGTTAAATGAAGAGTTTTCAAACTCAACAACCTTCCTGTTCTGCAAACAATCTTGCAAAAACAAACCAAAAGCATGAACCAAAATCTGCACAGTCCAACTCCCCCGGCAGATCTGATGAAGCGACCACAGACAGGTTGTCATGACTCTGTGAGATCTGTAGCTTCGTTAAATGAAAAACATTTCTTTCCCTCTCAGAAAAAAAGGGTAACAAATGACACAGCTGAGAGGAGGGGAGGAAACCTTCTAGTGATTGAGCTCAATCAGGGCATGAACGTTTGAGGAAACATTTCAAACTGGAAATGTGCAACAGCAGAGAGAGCCCGAAAAGAAAAGAGAGAAAGAAAACGGAAAGAGACGGGGAGGTTTTTTGTGAGGCATCCTGCGCTCCACCGCTCCTCTATGGACCTCTGGAACACACACACGAACACACTGGAGCATGCAGAGAGTTTGTGTTGCTTTGGACTCGAGTCGCTGCCCTCCACTGAACAAGAACACACGAACACACACACTAACTCAGGAGAAAGTCCTCGTTAATCACATCGCTCACTGCAGACGGCCTGCTGTCTCTCAGGTCAAAGGTCAACCAGGGACACAGGGAGAGAAGGTGAGAGCGGGACGGAGAGAGAGAGAGACTCAGTAACAAGTGTTTGGAAGACGTTAAGACGGAATCATTGTTTGTTAATCTGACTGTTTTCTTGTGTTTAACGGTTAAAGAGTCCATTTACTGGGGATCCACTTTCGGTTAGCGTAGCTTAGCATAAAGACTGAATAAAGAGAAATACAGCTGGACCGGCCCAATCAAAAGCTAGAGGGAACATCGTCTGATGCTTTGATGACATTGTTTCGCCTTTACATCGATGCTACGTGTAGTTGGATGTTTTCACACGATCATTAAAAGAGCAGAAAAGAACATACTGGCGAACAGAAGACAGAATGAAGACGCTTCCTTACCTGCAAGATCTCCCCGCTTGTGTGACATAAATGGGCGTGTGTAGCCTAGTGGCCCGTGTACGGAGGCTGTAGTCCTCCAGGCGGGCGGCCCGGGTTTGAATCCGACCTGTGGCTCCTTCCCCGCAGGTCACTGTCTTCGATTTCAGACGTTACCCACTGCCCTGTCTCTTAAATAAATCGCATAAAAAGCCCCAAAGCAAAAGATAACAACGTAAGAATCAATTATTACCCGTAGGATAATCGCTCGCCGTCAGTAAGTCATCTGACACTCGTGCCGACTCACATGAAACCTGCAACTACTCACGTCATCTCAGGATTAGTAACACTGAAATGAGAGTCCACACAACGTATTCTCATCAGTTTTCCTTTTATTCCATTTTCCTTTTGTCGGCATTTGTTGCAGCTGTATTAGTATTTGACTTTAAATTCATTCATTAGTGGTTTAATACAACAGTGTGTACAGTGCTTCTGTCTCGGTAAAGATCTCTGCTTACAAAACATCAAACTAAAGTAAAAGGCAGCAGCAGCAGCAGCAAGGTGAGGACTCTGGACACCGACGCAGTAACACTGTCTCAGCTCCACGAAAACAAAACGCCTGGAATACTTTAAATCTAAACTGGCGTGAGCCGACGGGACCTTAGGGGGACGTTTTTAGTGCCCAAGTGGGTAAAAAGAGTAATCACAGAACCCAAAGAAGGAGCTAATATGTCAGGCTTTATTCTTATTTTTATTTTTTTACCAAATTTGCAATGCGTTCAATAAACGGTCTCAGTGACGCCATAAGATCTCGACTTTACGATTTTCGATGAAAATAGAAACCAAGCCCCAATTCTGAGATAAACCTTGAGAAGAAAGTCTCATGTGTAAAAGACGTGTATGGTTGTAATTGAGGACACATTTGCTGATTATTTATCATTTAGGTTAGTGTTGTAGTACTCGAAGTCGGTCTTGGTCTCAAGAACACTTTTTGAACGTCACAGTCTCGTCTTGGAGTCGAAAGCATTTTTACTTGGTCTTGTCTCGGTCTCTACGGGGCGGCCCTGCCTTGGTCTGGCCTCGGTCTTGGAGCACTCTGCTCTTCACTACAACACTAATTTAGGCCTCAAAAATTCACATTATAAGACGCTTTAACCAAATGATGATGTCACCATAAATCGACCTCCAGGAGATGACGGGATGTGGTTGATAGCTCTGGAAAAATCTAGAAAATAGACTTTGAATTAAGACTTTCTCTTCCTGCTTGTACTTTCAAATGAGCACGAACGTTCAGTAAAAAGTGTCCAGACTCCAAACTGTGCAGTGCTGCTGCTTTATTGGCAGGAAAAACTAAACGACAAAATACAGCAAAGGCACGCTCAAAAATGACGGCCTGATTCCCTTAATAACACCGAAAAAATGATACACAGCTAAGGATGGAGGGGGAAATACCCCCACACACACACCCACACACACACACACAAATCTGCATAAACAAACACACACACAACATGGTGTCGCTTAATAAATCAAACATGGCAACTTATGAACTGGACAGAAGAGGAGGAAGAGTTTAGTTCCCTTCTTACACACACACTCTGTAGGTTTGGATCCCTTTTATAAAGCGCCATGACTAACACACACACACACACACACACGCACACACACACACACACACACACGCGCGCACACACGCTGCTGCAGTTTCTTATATTATTGCACCAAGTTCAAGACAAAAGCAGAAAAACAGAAACAAAGAGAGCCATATTAGTCCAAAGTAATGAAGTGTAGATGTAATCATGTGACACACACGGCTGGTTCATGTGTATGGAAGACGTTAAAGTGTGTGTGCTCGCATTAGTACAAAACTCTATACACATTAGTCCAACCAAGCAAATGAAACACTACTCGGTTGCCAGATTTGGGGCACTAACCCCCTCTTTAAGACCCAGTTTATCATATATATATATATATATGAGGAGTAGAAAACGCAAAAGCAACAATTCTAATATGATTAAATGGAAGAGCAGGAACGGGTTGCCATATTTGGACAACATCCCCCTTTTTGTAAGTCCCAAACACACTGTGCTTAAGAAGATGGGATTTAGTTGCCGGGATAATTAGTGTGGCCCATTCAAGTGTTCACAGGTTTAAGTGATAAAAAGGGTTGCCATGTTGGATTATTATCCCTCTTTATCAGACGCTAACTGATGCTGCAGTAGCATTCTGTTAATTAGCCACCAGTATCGATTTTTCTTAACCGTCCCCGAAACCTGATTTCAGTGCTTTTCTTGCAGGAGAAATGAAAACGCTACGACCGCCTGTGATGTACATTCAATACGTTCTGTTATTGTGCCACAGTGAGAAGAGTTTTGTTGGAAGACATTAAAGGTGATGAACCACAGAGGGAGTCAATTAAAAAAGATGGGATCGAGGGTTGGGTTAAAAAGTCGGACAAAGATTCTAGCCAACAAATCGAGCAATCTAATGACCCACCACCTCTTTTACACTGATGCTAGATTGGAGAAAAGGAAGCATGGCTTACGGGCACGCCAGTTCGTGCTCATCATTTTGGATAAACCAATAAACAAACAGAGGTCGGCTTCTTTCCTGCGTTGCCTTCAGCTGTAAAGACGACGTTCAGACTTTCAGTGTGTCCATTTGACGGGGAATCCAGAGAGTGTGCAGATTGATTTAAGAAGTCTGGACTTCAGAAAAACAAATGTAAGGGGGATTTCTATTTTAATCGAAGGTTAAGCCACATTTGGAGGTGATGAAACATGAGACACCAATCAGACTTCTAAAGATGTGCCTTACTCCAGACGCTCAGGACGGTCATATCAAACTCAATGACTCAACGACACAACGTCGAATCCAGTGTCTAGGCTGCAACATGTTGCTGCTAATAACTTTTAATTTGACTTGATCTGGAACCACATAGCTGGAAGTGTTGCACGCCAACCTTATTGTGGGATTGTTTGTAGGGCGAGATTATCAATTTTTATATTTCTCTTTGCTTGTAAGTCAGAAGACGTGGCAACCCTAACCCTAACCCCTTACCCATTTCAGACACTAGTATTGAATCCAAAATAATCCATGCAGACAGGTTGCTGAAATGAACAGAGACAAATGGGGTTTACGAACAAAGCCAAGTCTCCTCAGTTTGGACTCAGAGTCTGAATTTAGGAGGGCAGCTTCCGTTTGTTCTTGTTTTTAAAGACTTGGAAACAAAATGAGGAGTAGTAGATCAGCCTGCAGTGACGCTGAGTTGAGGCCTGCTTACAGATCGTGTCGATAGTAGTTTGATAGAAGATACTATGTGTGAAAGTGTAAAGTTGTAGCCCCAGTAGTTGTGCAGAAACAGCAGCTTAAATTACAAAGAAATTAGGTTGTTGTCCAAGGACTTGTTGCAGATTTAAACTGGTTGTTCAGGGTGCTGGTTGTGGTTTAATGGTGGACCAGTGGCGTTAAGGTGCATGGATCAGGTAACGGTTTGTGGTTTAACAGATGAATGAAGAAGATTTTGGATGGATCGAATCAGCCAATAAGGGAAGGCGGTTGAAGGCAGGGGGCGGGCTCTAGGTGTGGTGCTGTGCGATGAGGTTGCGTAGCTGCTTGATGATGGTGTCGATGAGTCTCTGTCTGTCTCGGTCCGTCTTCCTGAACTGGGCGAACATGTTGTTCTTTCTGCTCGTCTCTTTCATCCTGAAGAAAGAGAACGAGAAGAGACGGAGGGAGAAGAAGAAGAGAAAGTGAAGGAATACATGCATCAGAAAACATTTTGTTCCACATCTATAAGTCTACGATTATGCACTGCAGAAGATCATCCGATGCATTTTAAGAAAACACACTCAAGTGCACAATAGTCCGAGCATGCTCAGCACAGACACACACGTCGCTGCTACAGTCACCTGTTAAAGAAGAAAGAGTGCGTTCCAGCTCACGGGTTCGGTCTGTGTGTGTTTGAATGTGTCACATGAGACGGTGAGTGTTTGGTAGCAGAACGCTGGACTGTTATGGACCTCCAGGAAGTTCAGGAGGCCCAGCGGACCAGACAAGCCCCAGCAGGGTGCATCCTCCTGGGCACAGAACGGACCACCGGGCCTGGGCCCTCTGGAGGTCCGGAGACAAAATACTGACCGGGATTAAGGAAGGTCAACCGGACTGTACCGAACAATGGGCGCAATCATATGACCCTGTGAGTGAGTGTGTGTGAACCAGGTCATTTCCTCTTTCTTATATAAATACGTTTTAGTAATTGACATGCTATAATCTACAATCACTCACACACGACACAAACGATACTCACGGCTTTAAAAACCTGTCAAACACGACAGAGAGGAGACAGATATGAGCAGGTGACATGGAGGTAAAGGTGGAGTTGTTGTTGCTTTTTAAACAATTAGCTAATCTGTGTATTCATTCTCATTGAAGAGTTTTGTCTTTAATGGTTTGAAAGAAACAAATGAGGAATCTAAGAGCGGATGGAAGAGAAAGAAAAACCGGATGAAGACTACAAAAAACAACCAACGTGAGGATGAATGAAGAGTTTCTTACTTCTCCAGCAGGGCCAGTGCGCTGTGTGGGTTCACTCTCAGGTATTTGCACGAGGGTTTACCGTAGTCAGCCAGGTAGGTCGACCAATCCCACTGCGTGAACAGGTCCAGTAACTAGAGAAAGACGGATGAAAGAGGTTGAACAATGGATCGGTAAACGCCCTTCGACCACAAGACGAAACATAAACACCAACCAAGGCCCCTACACCAGATTTATCCAAGATTCTCTGAAGGGGGACATTTGGGATTAATCAGCCCAGAACTCCAGTAGTCTGAGCCTCGCTGAGATTTTCAAAGATTTACTTACAAACTCTCGGCTTAATCCGGATGTTTATGTCAACCATCACCATAACACTTTACAGATGATTAGCTGACTGATCTTCGAAAAAATCTACTGGATTGCTCAACCTCTGGGATTCTTTCAAGTGGACAAATTCAGACAAACAAACACTGAATGTGCAACAACAGAGAGAAACAGAAGGGCGAAGGAGTCGAGGGAAGAAGGAGGGAGAAGGGGACTCAGGTTGAAGGAGAGTGGGGGGGATGAAGTCTTCCTTTAAACTGTTGCATAACCTGCTGCTGCCCTGCTGAACTCAACCTAACACACACACATATATATAAACACGCACACACACAGGCAGGCTAACCTGTAAGTCAGCAGACACACACACACACACACACACACACACATATATATGTGAGCAGGGAGCCCCAGTGAACTCTGGGTAACACCAAACACACACAGATCCAGAGAGAGAAACCATATGTGAGCGAGGGATGAGAGAAGAGGAGGAGAGGGAGGGAGGGAGGGAGAGCAAAACCACATGTGGGGGAGAAAATGAGAGAGTAAAGATGGAAGGAGACGCAGATGGAGAAAAACGAATCAAAGAAAGACAGCGAGGGAGAGAGAGAGAGAGAGAGAGAGAGAGAGAGAGGGGGGATAAAGGAGGAGCAGGTAAAGATGGACAGATAAGAGAAGAAAAGAAAGGGGTGGACGAGTGTTTGGAGATTAACGAGTCGAAGGAGTGCAGAAGAAAAGGGCGTCACCGTTTCTAAGGTTAGAGGGGGAACAAGGGATTTTATTGGCTACAGAAAGTTCCTCCATTATTGACATTCCTGGATTGCACTACTCTTGAGTCAACAGTTTAATGCCGAAATTTCGTATCAAGCCGCGATATTTACGCCCCCCCTGTGACGTTACGCCTTCAATCTGATTGTCGTGGAGGCGTTCTGGGGAGAGGAAGTGATCCCCCCTCTGTATCGTCTTCGGAGGTACTAACAGAGGCGCGACTGTTTCAGCGGAGCCAGCAGGTGAGCGAGCGCAGCGCTGTGTGTGTGTGCATGTCTGACTGTGTGTGTATGTGGAGCTCCCGCTGTGTCGTGCTTCTACAACGAGGACACGCAATTTGAATTCACAGACTGGGACACCAATACTGCGCCTTTGCGGAATCAATATGAATGTACAAAAACGTAATGACAGCTGAGCTTAGTGACAGTCTGATAAGGCCTCTTCTTACTTCCAAGACATATTAGTGACCCACTGAAAACGGCCTCAGGACACTTTTTGGACCAGAACCACCAGTTAACAAACCACTGCTATGGATGACTTAAGCTGGCCTGTTTTAGGCCCCATGTCCACCCCACGTCTTTTTTCAATCGAGAGCGTTCGCAGCAGCACGCAGCCACCTGGAGAAAAAGTGCAGCGCCCAGCGTCTTTTTTCAGAGCACTCCGCCTTTTTTTGTGCGGCCGCTACTGGCGCTCTAGTTGAAAATCTTACAACATTTCAGAGAGGCGATGTTGAGGTCACCGGAGCTCTTTTCCAACTGTACGATATTCTCCGCATTTTTTCCGCGTATGGATCCTCTCTGCTGAACGTGTCTGAACGGGAAACAAACGATCTCAAATGTAAACGATGCAGTAAAAAGTAACGGAGCAGTGTCGTTCATCCAGCGGCCGTTGTCAACAGACTGTCATAGAGACAGGACGGACCTGCAGCGCTTTTTCTCTCAGCGAACAAACGCTTCATGCAAACACTCCCGAGCGCACAGCCAGCGCTTTACTGCCCGGAAAAAACGCCCGGTGGACACGGGGAGCTATTTTAACAACAATGGCACATTAAGTGTATGCTGTAAGCACATTATGGGTGTCCACTGCATAGTATCGATGCACCCTTTGCAAAGAGCAGAAGTCAAAGAGCTAAATGAATAAAGCACTGGTTCACACAGGGTGAAGAGGTCGCAGCTTTTACCTGACTTCTCCTCATCTGAGCCCGTCATGAAAACAGGAAGTCTATAGTCTAATATGTTCACCTCGCTGTTGAGTTATTAAAACTTCCTCTCAGTCTGACTACAAGACGAACGGCTGATTTGCACTTCCTGATCTCTTCCTCCCTCCCTCCTTCTTCCCACACTTCTCTTCCTCCCTTCACTTCTGTATTCACCTCTCTCTCGCTCTCTCTCCTTTGTCCCTGAACTCACCCTCGCACGGCCGAAGTTTGACCCGCTAATCTTCCCAAATAAACAAGTGCAGACACAAACTTCAGGCACACGGGCTGCTTGAAAACAGGCTGCATGTGCACATAAACAGGTACAAATAAAGACAGTTACATAAAGGACAAATGTCACCCGGCTGTGAGGTTATGTGAACCAATCTGTTTCTTAATTAGATACAGACACATGGGAAAGGGTGTGTGTGAGGTAGACACAAGGTGACGCCACGTCAGATAAAAGAAGACACAGTAGCTGTAGCCATGAGAATCTGTGTCAACACACACCCAGATATGATGTGGTCGGCAGCCAGATTGTTTTCAACAACACACACACACACACACACACACTTACAGATCAGCTGGCGACTGAAGTTCATGACATTTTAATCTTCTCTGCGAACAGATCGCTGTCTTTACTCTCCAATCACGCTGCAACATCTCCTTCTTTCAGTCTTTTCTCTTGAATTTGTCTTTTATGTTTCAAAATAGACAAAAACAAGATTCTCACACGGGATGAGGGGGAACGAGGAAAAGGAGTGAAGGAAAGGAGGAGAGGAGGAGAATTAAAAGGAAATGGGGAAGTAAGAAATACAGGTGTGAGTATGGGGGAGGAGGAGGAATTTCAAAGAGGAGAAAGAAGAAAGAAAGGACAAAGATGGAAGAAGGAGTGAAGGAGACGAAGTAAAAAAAGTAAGGAGACGAGGAATTGAAGAAGAAAGGAGACGAGGGAAAAGAAATGGAAAAGGGGAGAAGGTGAAGTAAAGAGGAGACGAGATGAGGAAGATGGGGAGAAGAGGAGAGACAAAAAGTTAAAGGACCAAAAGGAGGTGAAGAAGGGTTGAAACAAGGAAAGGATGGAGGGGTAGAAAGGAGAGGAGATGGGAAAGAGAAAGGTTGGGATGAAAGAGAAAAGAGGAAAACATGAGTTTAGTTTAGGACAAAAAAGGAAGAAGACATTTTGAAAAGGAGGGAAGGAAAGGAAAGAGAAGAGAGGAGTAATTGAGGAGAAGAGATGAGGACGACGAACAGAGGGCAACAAGGACACAAAAAAGAGATCCAAGGGAGGCGAAGGAGAGGAGAATAGGAAACAAAAAGATGAGGCAGAAAGTAATGGAGAGATGAGGAGAAACAGGAGATGATTATAGGCAGAGAAAATGAGTAAAGAGAGACGTTGAGATAAAGTAAACGAAGAGGGGAGGGGGGAGAAAGGGTAAAGTTGAGGGTGAGAACGAGAAAGAAACAAAGGAGGTGAAAATGAAGAGAGGTAACAAGGAGGGAAGGTAAAGAGAAGGAGGAGAGAGAGATAAAAAGGGAGGTAAAGGGTGATCGATAAGAGAACAGAGGAGGGGAAAAACAAGTTGAGAAAAAGCATGTTGGGAAGAAATGGAGAAAGGTACAAGGGGGTGGAGGAAGGGAGAAAGGGAAAGGAAAGGGAGGAGAGGATAGAAGGGGAGATGGGTAGGGAAAAAAGGGGTACCAAAGGAGGAGAGGAAAGAAGAACGAGGAGGGGGGGAAGGAGAGGAGAGGAGAGGTAAGGAGGTGAGGGGACATGGAAAAAAAAGAGTAGACAGGAAGAAGAAAAGAAAAGGAGCAGAGAAAATTGAGGAGAAGAGGGAAAGAAAAGAGGAGAAAAGGATAGAGGAGAGGAGCACGGCGAGTTTGGGTGAACTTGAGGTCAGTAGGTAAGTTTGGAGAGAACGAGCGAGGGAGGGAGGGAGGGAGGGAGGAGGGGTGAGGGAGGGCAAAAGCAGTAGGAGAAGTGCAACAAGACGGGAGGACAGAAGGGAGGAGGGGGAGGGACAGATAAGACTGATGAAAATGGAAAAGAGACGAAGAAGAAGAGTGTGGCTCGCTCCAAAAAACGAGCCACACGCGAGCCAGCAGGTCCTCCTGGCACACACACCTGACCCCCGATTCACCCTAAACACACACACACACACACACACACACGGGGAGAAAACGGCAGGTCTCTCTCTTCACCTCTCGCTGAACTTCTCCCTCCGTCTCGCTCCCCCTCTCTCACCTCGCCATGACCTCCCCAGCGCTATCGCTCCTGTCTCCCCACACACACACACACACTAACACACACACTGATTATTGCTTCCTCTTATTCTTCTGCGGGGGGAGAAGCAGAAAACAAAGTGACGTGTTCTCCTCACTTTTCTTGTTTGTTTTCTCTCATTTCTCCTCCGCTAATGGGCTTCTCCCCCTCCCTCCCTCCATCCTCCCCCTCCTCCTTTTTCGCTTCTTCACTTTCTCCCATCCAATGTCTCCCTCTCTCAGCCTCCTAACTTTTTCTTTTCTCAAATTTGCATCCATTTTTCTTCCTCTCTTTTCTCCTCTACAACTGAACTCCTCTCCTCCGTCCCTCCTTTCTTTCCCCTCCCTCTCTGCACTCTCCTCGTCTTCTCCTTCATCCTCACGCAACCATTTACCTCCCCGCTTATCACTTATCTTGTCCCCCTTTTGTTCTCTCCTTGTCAACTTAACTCCTCTCCATCCCTCTTTCATTAGCCTCTTCTTCATCTCCTTTCCTACTCCCTAATTTCCCTCCTCTTGTCCTTCCATTCTTCCTCTCGAACTGAACTTCTCTAATCCTCTTCGCCTTCCTTTCTTTATACGTGCTCTCTCCTCTTCACCACCCTACTTCTCCTCCTCCTTTACTTCACCTCAACTCTTTCCCTCCTCCCGTTCCTCCTTTCTTTACATCTACCTGTACTTGTCTCCTTGTGTCCTCCCTTCCCATCCTTTTTTACCTTCTTTTGTCCCCCCCGAATGGTACTTTAAATCCATCCCACATTTTCACCTATATTTCTTCCTTCTTCACTCAACGACCTCCTCTTCCTCCTCACCTCTTCATCCTCTCTTCTGTTTCATCTCCTTTTTCTCCCTAGTGTCCTTTCCTTTCCTCATTAAGTAATCATCTTTCTCTCCTCCTTCCCCCCTCTCTTTCTCTCCATCGTTTTTGTCCTTTCTTCCTCCATTCATCTTTTGTTGAACTCTTCCTCTTTTTATCTCATCCCTGAGCTCTTTTTGTTGTTCATCATCTTTTTCTCATCCTTAATTCACCTTCACTCTCTTGTCCTAATTCATACATCCCTTCTTTCCTACTTCATCCAGACTCCTGTTCCTCCTCTTCTCCCTCCACCTGTCCTCCTTTCTTTCTCCACTCTTCAACTCAGCTTCCATCTTTTCCTCCTCCCTGCTGTTCCTCTTCATCTGAACTTATTTCCCCCCCTAGTCTCCGCTTCTTCTCCATCTTTCACCCTCTCCCATTCCTCCTCCTCTCCAAGTCAACTTCCTGTGCATCCACACCTCTCCTCTCGTTCCCTCGTTTCCCCCCTCCTCCTCCCTCCTCAGTGTTTAGCAGACTTGTTAATAGTTATTCCAGCTGTAAGCAGGATTTATTTGTTTGGGACCGCCAGGGAATTACCGTGTTCCCGTTCCTAATGGCTGTACGTCAGGGTCAACCAGAATACATCATGTTTACACACACACACACACGCTGTGATTATGTAATGTTGCTGCAATGAGGGTAAGACGCACTGCGAACCGTATTCCTTTATCCGGGAAAAATTATTCAAACTGCTGCAGAGTCACTTTTTTAAAACTCTTCTTCTTCTTCTTTATCATCTCCTCCCTCTCACAGCTCTCTCAGCTGTCCATCTCCCTCTAAATTTGACAGGCAGGAGGTCAAAGGTCACTAAAAGCAGGGGAAAGTGGGTTTGACTTTCATCACGGAAAGCAGCCATGTTGGCACCCGTCCATCTCAGCGGTCTGGTCTTTCCAAAAAGCACCATCCATCCATCCATCCATCAACCATCCATTTATCTAAGGCACTTTACAGAAATGTACTCTGGCTTCACTGCACATGAAATGTTTTCTTTACGACGGCCAAGTCAGTACTAGTCTCCTTATATGGTATCAATATTATTTACAACTGGAAGGTGAAGTCTCTTTCCTTCAAGTGGACAACCATTGGACGCTTATTTTAAAAGGTGAGTCTGTTTTATCTTGGGCAGAGGAGGCAGATTGTTCACATAAAATATTGCGGGTTCCATTTGGATCTCATTCGGAGCCCAGTTCCCAGGTCCACTAGGGTTCCAGTCTTTCATTTTGGACCCGTAAAGACCACTAGTAGGATGCATTCACCCAAGCAGTTGGTCGTTCTTGTTCTTCTTGGATCAGGAAAGAGATCTTTAGTGGAAAGGTCCACTGGAGGAGAAGGATCTCCCTCGGTATTAAAAAAAAAATGGAAGAAAATTGGACATCTATTTAGTTCTTATCTTCCACCAATCGCTCTCAGAAACAGGACCTCCGAGAGGTCACCTAATCAGAGAAAGGGATTCTGACAGACTGGGAAAAGTTTGGTTTGACACTCGTCTGTCGTTAGCTGACTTTTCTTCTCTCCCTTCACAGAACCCACATCTCAAATCAGAGTTCAAAGGTCACTGCCTGCACATATAGACCATCCTGACACCTGACAGGAAACCGTTTTTCTAGCTGTCTCTTTGGACTATGTTTCATGTCAAAAACGCCCCAAACAAGAAGGAAAATGTCTTTGAGGGGAACGTATGGATGGAGTATCTTGACACCTGTCAATCACAGTGGTCGTCTCAGTGTTTTAAAACAGAGAAAGTGGTTTTTACGTTTTATCAGAAGCTCTGAAAACCTCTCCCTCCTTCCTGACGTGATCTATGTCTTTGCTGATATCTCTATCCAGCCTTCAGTTTTTTTCCAGGTTTCAGTCGGGCCCTTGTCGTTATACGAACATCATGTATGTGTAGGGCAGTGCGAAAACAGCAGACTGAGGAAGAAGATTCTCACCTGAAGAAGAGCTCTGGTCCAAACGTTGTGATTTAAATGATTTTAAACTTATTGAGGCATTTGAGCAAATGTGCGGGCTTATCTCCTTCCTAAGACAAGGGAGGTAACCAAAGTCTCACACGTCTGTAGATGTACGTTTTTGTATTTTGGATGGAGTCTGGAACCAGAGAATTTAACATTTTTTCTTAATGAAATAAAAAACAATTCTGTCGTTGATATTTTCTTACACATGACTCCCATCTCACGTGAGAAAACCCAGTGAAACAAAAGTCAGGAGTCTGACTGACAACCTGCCCGAAAAAAGGATTTTACACTTAACCCCTGAGACCGCTCTTAACCTGTGAAAGCCCCGAGTCAGAGGTCAGATTCAAAAGGGTTATCGGTCAGCGCTGTCGGGCTGCTGGTGAACACAATACCTGCGAGACAGTCTGTCCACTTTTACTGACGCTTTCACTAAAAATCCACACAACCTTTAATACACACTTTGTGTTAACTCTCTCGTCTATATTCCAACATTTTTAAAATTAAACAAGGATCTATCAAACCTTTTGAAAGTACCCTGCAGCTTGGAGCGTATCCCTCCATCTAAAACTATGACTGAAATGGAGTACGCTTGGATGTTATCGCTTTTCAACAGGGATCTAATTTTTCTTTCTCAGTGGAGGGCCAAAAATTAAATTAAAACCAAAAGCTTGCATCTTTGTACATCTGCCTGCAGCCTCGTTCCTACAGCCGCAGCGCTCTGCTGCCAGCAACCACAATACAGCACAACCTCCACTGTGATACTCCTTCAATGTACAGACCGTGCTTTATTAATCCACTGTGGGTCCATTGCTCGACATGTGTGGGGTAATAAAACACAGCAGAGAGGAGATAAAATCATGATGCTTTATCGCTCCCTGAAGGGGAGTTATGCTTTGTTTTGCTCCCCTACATGGAGAGGTTAGAGGTGAGCTTCAGAACAGCAGCACAGGAGCCTGCTTAGCTGGAGATTTCTTATGGATCTGAACTTCAGACTTGGATCAAAAAGGATACACCAAATGTGGTGCACTTAATGCATACGTGGTTGGTGACTCTTCTATTCTAACAAGAACTTTGGTCCAGTGAAAATACATAAGACCTGGAGGCTAGGAAGTATGAGTTTAGGAAAAGGACAAAGTTACAGTTCAGTTTTCCAAACAACTCTCTCTCAGTCACCTCGAGTATTCAAGGTGACGGTAGGTCTGGTGATGCTGGCTTTGTACCCGACTATTTTGGTAAACTTAAGAAAGAGCAAGAACTAAAAGTTGCAGTCGTTTTAAGTCTCAACCCTAATATATGCTCCTGAGCTTTGATTAGTTATCATGAGAATGAAATCGAGTATGTAAGAAGCTGGAACGTGTTTGTAGGGCGGATTGGTGCAGACTTGGGAGCAGGCTCTGTAATCCAGAGGAGAGTAAGGCAATTGCTCCTTTGTGTCAAAGGTGGCCAACTAATGGGGTTTTGAACTCGGCAACGTTGCCCCCTACGTGTCTTCCATGGGAGATGTCCAACTAGTAGAAGATCCAACAGGAGATAAAGACCTGGCAAGATGAATAAATATCTACTTTGGAAAGGAACTAATTTGGGATCCCCCAGGAAGACATGGAAAATGGTGCTGGGGGGAGGGGCGTCTGGAATAGCCAGGTCAGCATTCCACCAGTGAGACCGTCGTGAGTTAAACAGAAGCGATGGACCATGTGCAGCCCTGCATCACACCTGCAGCTCTGAAACAGCTACAACAAATCCGACTATTTTATTCCACCTCAATTGCTCGATAGATTTTACACCCATTCATTCAATACCCTTCGGCTAATCTTTATTCACAGAGTTTGCCTCCTACTCTTTTTCTAGCAGTGGGAGCAACTTGGGGTTAAGTGTCTTGCAAGAGACACATCGGACATGTGGCTGCAGGAGCTGGGGATCGAACCCCCGACCTTCTGGTTGAGAGACGACCGACTCTACCAACTGAGCTACAGCCGCCCCATTAGGAGTAAGACTGGGAAGAGGGCGGATAAACGAGAACGTAAGGGACAAGCAGAAGAAGAATTTTTCTTGCTTCTAACTTCTAACAATGGCAGCAGACAGTGACAGATGTCTTGACCTGAAGTCGTTCATCACTAACTGCTGGTTAAACGGGAAGCCCCCAAAAGTTGCCCAATCACTCCAATAGGCTACAACATCGCCAAACATCAGCCAATGGGTTCCAAGATTGCCCTTCAAAGTCCACTGAGACATTGATGTGGAAAACAACCCGATTTTGGCTATTATGAACGTATTTCTTTTTGCCATTGTGTTTAAATAGATATCAAGTGTCATGTTCGTACTAGTATTGAATCTAAGTTTGGACAATCCAAGGAAACAGTATAAAAAGTGACCCAGCGTTACTTGACAGGAGTGACTTAAATGGCTCCCAAATTACCTTTTTGCATCTTCATGTCACAGGCAGTTTCCTCTGAACTCTAAGCTACCTCACTTATATAAGTAACTAATGTTCCTCTTCCTCTGCTTGTCCCTTACTTTCTCCTTTATCTGTCCTACTCCCAATCTCACCTCCCTCCCTCCCTCCCTCCCTCCCCAGCAGTGACAGAGAAAGTTGTGTGACCCTTAAAAAAAAGTGACAGGGCTAAAATGGAATGAGTGCGGGAAGAAAAACCCAACAAAACCGAGAGAAGAGTGCTGGTGGTTCAACCAGGGGTCTCTGCTGTCAATTAGACACTCCGCAGATGGAGAGAGGGTGAGTGAGAGACGTAGACTTTAAGAGACAGAGTGGGAGAGAGAGAGGGGAGGTAAATGACAGGGAAGAGAGGAAAACTCCGAAAGAATGATCGTGGAAATATTACGGGACTGCAGGAGAAAAAAGGGGAAAGGAGGGAGAGCAGGAGGTCAGGCGGAGGGTAACTAGATGTTACGGAGGAGGAAGAACGAGCGAGTGAGATACGGGGAGACGATAAACGAGAGCAGGCTGAAGTCAGAGGGGCCTGCTGGGAGCTGCTCTGAGCGCTGATAAAGCAAATAAAGACAGAGGACTCCAAAACAAACAGGGCTGGAAAAACAGCAGCTTTTAGCTCCGCTCCGAGCTCAATTTAGATCCGAGCACTTTTTGAGAAAAAGGTCAATTTGGACTCGGCCACTTTTTTACAGTCAATTTGAGTCCAGACACTTTTTTCGAGGTGAACTCCCGGCCGAGGGTTCATTTTGGGTTCGTCCACTTTTCACAGTTCACATTGTTAAATCTTAAAACTATTATAGAGGCTTCTGATTAGATCTTTTCTATATTGATGTACATTAAAACGTATTTTAAAGTGAAGGAAGAAGACAATACTGTTTCAGTACGTAACAAGCAAAGAGAGGTTGATGTGGACACTTGAAATCTGCTGTGCAAACAAAAGGAACAGGACTTGTTTAGTAGTTCCACTTACCCTCTGTTGCTGTTTTTATGTGTATGGATCTGGCAATTTTGGAAAAAGAGTATTTTAAAATGACTTGATGCAGCCATTCTCTTGTGCTAAAATGAAATCTTTCCAGTTTACATGTGAACAAATTGGGGAACGTTTTTTTTTAGGGGCTTTT
This sequence comes from Tautogolabrus adspersus, assembly GCA_020745685.1. Lineage (NCBI taxonomy): Eukaryota > Metazoa > Chordata > Actinopteri > Labriformes > Labridae > Tautogolabrus > Tautogolabrus adspersus. Next base: position 18,306,782 of record CM036556.1, on the reverse strand, counting down.
TATGCCGTTATTTTAGAGATTAGAAACAGGATAGAGTCCGAAATCAGGGAGAGAGAGAGTTGGGAATGACATACAGGAAAGCAGCTACATCTCCGATTTGAACCCGGGCTGCCCGCAAGGAGGACCAGAGTCTCTGTGCATGGAACCTGCGCACCAATCACTAGGCTACCACCAGCACCCCTTTGGCGGCCATTTTTGCTTTCATTAGAGAGGACAGCTGAAGAGAGTCAGGACATGTTGGGAGGAGAGAGTGGAGGGATGACATGCAGCAAAGAGCTGAGGTTGGATTTGAACTCAGGGCCACTTCAAAGTTAACTAGCCTCTGTACATGGGACCGCTACGTTACACCACGTCTTCCCTCAGGAGACCCCCCCGCCCCCTCCTCCCATCTGACAGGGATAGTCTCCCACTGTGAGGAGCATATGTGAACAGCCAGGTCAGGAGAATATCAGGAGCAAGTGCTTTGACAAAACGGCTAATTTCATAGAAGTTAACTTTTGTTGGATCTACCTTTAAAAAAGGGTTATAAAATACAGAATTGAAAATAATGCAGGACATTTTTGTTTACGTTGTTTTTTTATTAACATTATTTTTTAATTGAGTAGATTTCAAATACGTCTGTGGCCCCAAAGTGATTCTTAAAATCTAATTTTGCAGAGAGAATTTGATCCTCTGGAGATTTTTCAAACTGTAGCTGAAAATGAAACACATCCCCGTGTGTCTCCTCAACAACCCCAAAACAGGAAACGAGTGAAAGGTGAGAGCCGTTTAGGAGTCTCGACTTTTTGGTTTGACCATGAAGTGACCGCAGAGTCACACACACACACACCACACACACACACACACCACACAGGAAGGGGTGTAGATGCAGGTCCTATCGGGGAGCCTGACGGAGAGGTCACCACTGATAACACAGAACAATGACCTGACCCGGTCACCACACGGCCACTGTGTGTGTGTGTACCCGTATCTGTGATTAAATGACTCAGAGATCTTTATTAATGTGTGTGTGACCACGACTTGACCACCAATCGGAAGAGGTGAACTGCCGCTCACCTTCCCGTCCAATCAGGTCGCTGGATAACTCTGTTGCTGTGACCACCGCCTGACCTGTTGTCATGCCGATAAGGCCGGCCACAGACAGGACAGGAAGTTGAGACAGGGGCCGAGAAACACACACACACACACACACACACCGACCTCTCTCACACTAATAACAGTTTGAACTCATAAATCCACAGATACGGACGCACACGTTTTGAGCAGAGACTATTTTGTTGTTGTTGTTGTTATTTTGAGCGCAGCTGGATCGCTGACCGTTTTATAAGACTCAGACCCTGCTAAGCATATGTGTGTGTGTATGTATTGGGAGATTGTGCAGTAAACATGTTCAAATGTTTACGATTCCAGATCGGTTTGCCTTCGATGGAAAACCCAGAATCCCAGATGAGAACGAGCAGACCGGATGTCGTGTACTTTTACAGCTCACAAACATGGCAGCGACCATAAACACAACTGAGCCCCGAGCCAAGTGAATATTGAAGAAGAAGAAGAAGAAGAACAAGAAGAGCAGCTTGTGGAATTATGGCGACAACACCAGTGCCTTTATAAAGTCTCATGCCAAAGGTACCGGCAAGAAAAAAGGCCTGGAAGTCACGTTTGATTACGTGAGTTTCTGCGAGGTCTCGTGTTCGTGGAATCGCCACTGTGAAATTGTTTCTACAACGACAGGTGTGTGGTGTGTGTGGACTGGCCAAATAACTCGGTTAAAACTGTCCTTATGTCTGCGGTCTCTTGAGTCTTTAAAATCAGTGAAGATTTGAAAATCGTTAATGCGCAGCCACCCTACGACGTGAACATTACTCACTATTAGCTGCTGCGTTCACACATCAGCTCACCGTGACTTCACAGGGTTTAGCGGGAAAAAGTCACCATGAAGGTTGAACTCCATTTTGGCTGCTTGCGTTCACACATGAACCCCACCAGGACACGGTCAGGACATTTCAGGAGTGCAGTGCGCCCGTGTGAAACGGCCTAAAGAGTCTTGAAGTCAGGACTTCACCATGATGCATTTCTCAGACCGCTCGGGACGCCGAGATGCCCCATGAGCCAACATTTCTATGAGTTTGCTCATGCAAGATGGACAAAAAAAAAAACACGTTTTAGAAGCGTTTCCATGCCTGAAAGTTTTCTCTCACGAGTGTCCACGAAAAAGCGAATGTGTTGCTGTGTTTTGTGCATCTGTGTCTGAGTGTGTTGTGTGTCTGTCTGTCTGTCTTGCCCTGCCAATAGATCGGCGGGGCGAGCATTTAGATGTCCGTCTGCTGCTCATCCTTCCCTGCACCCTCTTTCTTCTCCGCTCATCCCGCTCTTTCACCCCTTTTGCACTCCTCTATTCATCCCCCCTTCTGTGAGCGGTCAAACGGATGAAGGGAAGTGTCAGCCTCCCGAGGAGGGAGAGAGAGAGAGAGACCACCCCGTATGTCCATTTCAGCCGCCCTATCACTTTCACCTGACTGCACTCTTTCACCCACCATCCCTTGCTTTCTGCTCAGCTCCGTCGCCATTTTCACGCATTCAAGTCGTGTTTACCCTCTTTTTCGATTCCATCTCCCCTCGCCATCCTCCTTTTGATTCGATCCAGTCTTTCGTGAAGACTTTCTCTCTCATTTTCAGCCTTTTTTTGTTCTGTTTATGCACGTCTTATTCCCCCCCTTCATTTATCTGCTTTCTGGCGGGGACCTGAAAGGTCAATGTCGACCTGTTTTGCTGACGTGGGCGGGCATGTTCGCTTGTCGCCGTTCAACCCTGACACACGTTCAAGTTCATCCTCGTGTCGTCAGCAGCAGTCCCTTCCCTGAACCTGACCTGTCACACAAACCCTGCAGCCGTCCCAGTGTGACCACAGCCCTCAGGAATGCGACAGTAGCAGATTTTCTGTCTCCCTACATCTCTGTGACCTCGTCTATCTCTTCCTGTCCTCGTCCTCACCCCTGTCTCCCCCCCTCCTCCTTATCTTTCACTTTTAGTTTCTCCCCTCCCCTTAAGTTGTCCTCCCCCGCATCTCCTCCGTCCTCTGAAGACATGAAACTTCTTCTTCTTACACTTTAGGCGAGCCGCTGGACATTTAAAAATCTCAAGTTGACAACTTTTTTCGTGTTTGAAGGAGTGCTGTCGATCCAATAATCGAATACAGGCTTTATCATTAATTAACTGCAATTAATTACATACATCCTTAATATGAGATAGACTGCACAACCCTGTTTTCTAGTCGGTTATATCTAGCTTAAAAACAACGTTTTTCTGAACGGCAAACGGAAACAGAACACTTTGCAAACTTTTAAAGAAAGAAAGACCACAGACAAGCGGAGACAAAATGTTTTTTTAGGGGAATATTTCCCAGAGGTGTGTATCATTTCTCTCATTGTGAGTCGGGCAGCTAAGAGGAAGCGAGGCGTGTTAACTAGCATGTGCACTCGGGTCAGAAACAATGAAGCAACAAGAGAACTGTGACAGAATCAAGTGAAGGTTTCCTGCTGCGCTGATGGATGGAGCTCGCTCACACTGTACACCACGTTAGTGTTCCACTCGACAGAGAACAAGAGCTCAATGTGAAGGTTGTTTTCACGTTACAGCACTTTTACACAAGTTTCAATCCCCACCCAAGAACCGGAGAGCACTCCCGTGATTCCCCGCCAGCCTCGACGTCATCTTGTGTTATTGTAGTATTGATTGAGAGCCCCCTGGTGGAGGAATCTACATGTTGTATCTTTAATAATATCTTTTAATGATGCCGGATCATGACAATATCATTCTGACCCCACAAATCGTTGGCTTTGTTACAAAATGTGAACATAAATCAGACATTATTAGACGATTCCCAATCTTTAAAGATCTAACACCTCTCTATAAACAACGTGTCACTGATATACCGTGCTTTTAAGTTAAAGTCAGGGTTCGCTTCTGGACCAATGGCGCTTGTGCATGCAAGTGAGGGGCGTGGCTTTGAGGGAGCACAGAGGGGAGGGGCTGGGTGCAGACGGAGCACTGAGGGAATGCTTCTTTCAAAATCATGCTTGTTGAAAATTACCAACCCTGTTTCTTCGACAGACAAACTTCTTTGTGCAAAGTATGCAAACACAAAGTCATAAAACTGCACATTTCGTAATTATCGAACTATTTACTTTTCTTAAAATGTTGACTCAACACCTCTGACTCCCTCTTTCTTCAATCATCCCTCCTCTCTCTCTCTCTCCGCCTCGTTAGTCCGGGTGACAGGGAGGTGAGAAGAAGGTTTCCTCTCCTACTGGGCCTCTTCTCATCCCTCAGCCTGTGTGTTACGCACACACACGCAGCACACACTTAGCACTCGTATGTTGCTCTTGGCGTACGAGAGGGCAGCCTCGTGAGGTAATGGTTGGGACACACACCATTTCAGACACACTCATAACATAAAATGTGCGTGTGTGTCTGTGTGTGTGCTTAGAAGGAAAACTGAGCTTGTCAAGCAGTGACATTAAGTCATTCTAGGACAGAGATGTGTGCGGTTGGAAGATAAAAACGACAGATTGGCGAAGAGAGGAAACGCCAGATAGCACTCATCGAAACGTTACAGAGCAATACAGACAATATGACTCCGTGCAACAAAAGCAGGGGAAAGGTGATGAATGTAGAAAATCGAGGGAATAAAATGAGAAAAACAAGAAAGAAAAGGAAAAAGGAAAGATAGACGAAATAAGAAACTAAAGATGGAGGCAGGTGTAGAGGAAAAGGGGAGAGGTCAGAAGAAGAGGAAGGAAGGAAGTAGACACATGGTGATGAGAAAGAAGAAATGAAGGAGAATAAAAAAGAGAGGTAAAGGGAGATTAAGGAGGAGAAGAGTCGAGAGATAAGAGGAGCAGAAGGTGAGGAGGGGAGAGGAAAAGAGAGGAGAGGAGAGGAGAGGAGAGGAGAGGAGAGGAGAGGAGAGAGGAGATGAGAGTGGAGAGGAGAGGAGATGAGAGAGGAGAGGAGAGGAGAGGAGAGGAGAGGAGAGGAGAGGAGAGGAGAGGAGAGGAGAGGAGAGGAGAGGAGAGGAGAGGAGAGGGGAGGAGAGGAGAAAGGAGAGAGGAGAGGGGAGGAGAAAGGAGAGAGGAGAGAGGAGAGGGGGTTCAGAGATGATGTGTTTTAAGGTACGAAGGGGGGAGGAAGAAATTAAGAAGAAATGGGGAGAGAAAGAAATGATGTTTGAAAGACGGGGGAGAGGAAAAGAGAGGAGAGGAGAAAGGAGAGAGGAGAGGAGAGGAGAGGAGAGGAGAGGAGAGGAGAGGAGAGGAGAGGAGAGGAGAGGAGAGGAGAGAGGAGATGAGAGTGGAGAGGAGAGGAGATGAGAGAGGAGAGGAGAGGAGAGGAGAGGAGAGGAGAGGAGAGGAGAGGAGAGGAGAGGAGAGGAGAGGAGAGGAGAGGAGAGGAGAGGAGAAAGGAGAGAGGAGAGGGGAGGAGAAAGGAGAGAGGAGAGAGGAGAGGGGGTTCAGAGATGATGTGTTTTAAGGTACGAAGGGGGGAGGAAGAAATTAAGAAGAAATGGGGAGAGAAAGAAATGATGTTTGAAAGACGGGGGAGAGGAAAAGAGAACATTTAGGAGAAGAGGGTATGTTGAGGAGAAGGGAAGGGAGACGACAAGTAAGTTGAGGAGATGAGGAGAGGAGATGAGGAAAGGAGGGAATGGAGAAGAGGAGGATGGGATTAAGGAGAGGTAATGAGAGGAGAGGACGGATGGTGAGGGGAAGGAAAGAAATTATCGAGAAGAGAAAACATGAAATCGAGGAGAAAAAGGAAAACGAGGTTGGGGGATGAATTTGAGGAAAGGGAGAGGAGATGAGACAACGAAGGGAGAAAAGTTAGGAGAGGAAAGGAAAGGGGGAGGAAGGTGAGATTTAAGAGCACATTGAGGAGAGAAGAGGTGAGATTAAGGAGAGGAGAGAGGAGGTAAGGAGTTGAATTGGGAAGGGGAGAACGGAGGATAGAGGTGGAGAAGAGGAAAGAACAAAATAAAGAAGAGGAGGAGAGAACAAAGAAGAAACGAGGAGTGCTAAAAATAAAGGAAAGCAAGATTTGGAAAAGAGGAGAAGAAGAAAGATGTAACAATTTGGGGAGAGAAGAAGAAAAATGTAATTTGTCAGAAAAGAAAGAAAGAAAATGGTTAAAGTTCAGAGACGACATGAATGGATGGAATCTGACTGTCGGTGGTCAACCAGAGGAACGTACCGGCGACCAATCAACAACAAGACACACACACAGGCTGATGGTGGAAGAATGCATGACTGGCGTACGAACGAGTAGAGAGGGGGATGAGTGGAACTCTACTGTTGCAAGAGTTGTTCTGGGGAGGGACGCCACTCCTCAAAACACACACACACACACACACACACACACTAAGGCCAGCCAAAGGTTCGAAGTAACCACAGACTTCTGAATGTTCTAAATATAGGGACGATTGATAGGATCTGTGGAAAAGGGCAGCCAAGGGATTGCACACACTAACACACACACACATTAACACAATCCGCCTCCCTCACCCACTAACTTATTTAGCAATCACAGAGAACAGCAGAAAGATGCTGACAGCTCAGATACGCTTCGTTCAGCGAGTAAGTCTTTTTTTCTAGACGGTATGAAACTGTAATAAATAAATAAAAAATGTGGGAGTTTTTCTTGCTAATTTTTCACGTAGAAAGCACAATGTTAAAAATAAATGAATACATCCATTAGAAAAAAACCCCGTTGAGTACATGTAGAGCTGTGAAGCCGTTTCCAAAAAGCAGTCCAGGAGGGTTGTAACTCACGGTTTCAATACAATTCACGAGACTTATTTTTCAAGATCTTTCCCCATAACCCAGTTTATGTTCAAGCTTTAGAGGAGACGTTTCCTCATATGACTGTCATATGCTCTTTTTTTAATGTGTTAACCCTAGGGTATTTTATTTCCAGTTTTGAAAACATGTGGGCTTTTATGTTGGAAGGACGCAAAAGGAAAAGGTTCGGCTAGATCGTTTTCCTCCCAATATAACCCTGACTTTAGGTTTTTTAGGCTTTCAACCTAACCTTCAACCAGGCGTCGTTACAGTACAGATAATAAGAAGCTAAGTTGTTGTCCAACAATACTGTAGCTGACCAGTTCAGGGATTGACATTTCAGACAACTTTTTTATTTAACCAGATTGGTACCATTGAGATTAAGAGCCTCTTTTCCAAGAGAAACCTTCCAAGAGAGACAAAGTACAATTTACTAAACACGAAATTTAGCTTTAAAAGGGAACCATCTACGAGTCAAATCTTATAGTCAGTAGCTCAAGCAGTCAAGCTAAAAGCAACAACATCCTATAGAATCTGCTTCTATGTCTTTCATTTTAGATTTAAAAACATTCAAGGACACCGGCTCCTTGAGTTTCAAGTCATACTGCAACAGATTCCAGGCTGAGGGTGCAGAATACCCAAAAACCCTTTTCCCAATTTCTGTCCAAGCGTTTGGGACAGAGAGCATAAAGAGGCCCTGAGAACGCAAAGAATGCTGTCCGGTACTTTTCTGCATGATGCAATCACATAGATAGTGTGGAAGCAGACCAAGAATTGCCTCATATACATATAAAGGTGTACCAGTGTATAAATAGTAAATAAAAGTGGTCCTAATACAGAGCCCTGCTGCAACTATCTTTACTCTCTGCACTGTTTTCCTACAGACTATAAAGCTTGCTTAATTAGAAATGTCCCACACTAGTCGGACTGTAAACAGAATGCAAACACAACCAGAACACTTCTGATGCCAAGATATCGTCCTGCATTGACACATGCTTGATTTATATGCAGATATCTGCTTTTAGAGATCATGCACCAGGTCATTGTTCGACCAGTGAAGGTATTGCAGGTCTCTTAAGGTTCCTCCTATCGTAGGAGAGCACCTTCTTTAAAGAGGAAGCTACATGGCGTGCCATGAACCACAATGGTTCCCAGAACTTAAAGGGTTACAACTATGATAAGTTCCTCCCGTTCAAAAATGCCCATTTAGGGTGGAAACAACATAAACATGAATGTGAACTATCGTTACACACACACACAAATATGATTTTGCTTGCATCACGGTTCTTAATATTTTGCACATGCTGCGCTTTACAAACTTCTCAGAGACAAATCATGTTTTCATCTCGCTCTGTGTGCGCTGTGTGTCCATCCAAGTATCTCAAAGTGTGTGTGCGTCACTGAATGTGTGTGTGTGTGTGTCCTCGGGGAACTCCTGTCTCGGCCCTGTCCCAGGACCCCAGAACCTTCCAGAACACCGAGACCAGGGCACACAACAAACGGCCCCGTCAGCGTGATTTATCGGCCATTCACCCGCCAGGTCAATCACACACACACACACACACACACACACACACACACCACAAAGACGCGTACGATCCAAAAGCACGTATGACATGTTGTGAGCACAAACATGAAAAATTTACCTGAAAGAATGTGGATTCTCACGCACACAAAAAGATGCGCTCGGGCAGATGTGTACACACAGAAATCACGTATGAAAGCGCGTTTAGGGGCTGGAGGAATTTCTTTTGATACGATAAGAATGGTGACGAAAAACAATGGATGAGAGGCCAACAGAGACAGAAAAAAAAGGAGCTGAAAGAGTCAAAAAAGAGCGAAGGAGTCAACAACGTCTTCTGATCGGCGAAGAAGACGGGGGGGAGGGAGGAGGAGGAGAAAGAGGATCAAGAAAAGAGATGATGAAGCAGGGATTGGAGGGAAAGAGGAGGGCAAGGAAGGGGTTTTGAAGTAAACATCGATGCCGGATGAATGCAATTTTTTCTTTTCTAATTCTCCCCATCTTCCCCCCTTTCCTTCTCCTCCTCCGAGCGGGAGAACAAGAGGCACTGCATCATCCCGACAGGCGCAGAAAGAGAAGAGAGGAGGAGAGAAAGAGGGATTGTGACGGACGGATAAAGGGCTATCCGTCTCTGTCTGTCACCTCATTCATCGTCCCCTGCTCCGTCCTGCCGGCCCATCCGTCATCCGCTGTCACACACACACACACACACACACACTTTCTGAGCTACTTTCACACACTCGACAACAACTACGACAAACACACACACATCAAAGACGGGCAAGCGGACACACAAACTTTGCCTCGCTCTCCGCCCTGTTTCACACAATCACTGCAATGACGCACACACAAACACACACATTTTCACACATTCAAACAAGCAAGCGTGTACATAGAAACACTTTCTACCAACTTTCACAGCAACGACGACCAACACTCAGCCAGAAAACCACACAAACTTTCGCTTTGACTCTTCGCACTGTTTCACAAAGTCACAACGATGGACACACGTACGCACATTCACTCACGCACACACACACACAAACACACACACTGTGGTGAGTTTCACTATTCAACATCAATGGGACACACACACATCAAACTCTGCAAGCATACGTTCACTCACACACACTTGTGCACGTAATAGGCTCTTCGGTGACTAGACACTTTTTTTAAAAAGTTGAACTAAACTAACACACACAAACAAGCACAAGTGACGTGCACGCACACGCACACACACACAAAAACACACACACTCCGCCCGACATCCTGCACACAGCGGAGCTGTCCAGTTCTGTCCCTCCTCCGACTGGTTCTGCTCCGGTTTTCCCAGGACCCCGAAACAAGACGCCCCAGCACACAGCCGGGCCCGCTTCCTGCACTCAACTGGTGCTCAATATCAGGACGGAGGACCCAGAGTCAGCCCCCGGGTAAAATGGTCCTGAACTTGGCGTTAAAATTCACAGTAACAAGAGTTTGACAAAACACCTCTGCTGCGGATGTTCCTAAAAAAAATCATCTTACAATGACAGAAGGTCTGAACTCTTCAACAGAGGGTTCAGCTCTGTTAGCATCTATTAGCTGCTTCAAACTGCTTCAATGATTTCCAAATAGTTATAGATAGTAAAGAACACAAGTGCCTGATGGGAAATAAAGGAGTTTTCTGGCTGATTCTGCAGAAGAAGATAACGTCTGTAAATGTCCTGTCTGTTTGCTTATTAAGGTAAAGGAAGGTCACAGATTAGGTGAAACAAAAGAGAACATTTTAATGCTGACAGAATGAAAGATTAATCGAGTTCAAAAGTTAATGTAGTCTGATAATGATGATGATGATGATGGGGGGCAGTAGCTCAGTCTGTTGGGACTTGGGTTGGGAACCGAAGGGTCGGCTGTTTGATTCCCGTTGCTGACCAAATCTGGAAATTGGTCTGTTAGCTGGAGAGGTGCCCTTCAGCATCTCTCCCTGCAAAATGTGTTCTCTGCTCTGGCATGACTTCCAACCAAACTCTCGCCACACTTGAGAGTTTGTGCATTTCCAAATAAGTTTCCATTCCTTCCATTTCTCTTTAACATATTCTGTTGTGTGCAGTTTCTTCGTCTTTAGACCCTCAAAGAGTTTAGAGATGACTCCCTAATTTGAAGTATTTTGGTATAGCCACCTTTAAATAATGTCAGAATTAGATCCGCAAAATCTGTTTGAATTCTTGGAGAATTTAAAAGTATTTTTAAAAAACAAATCAGAAAACAAAGAAGACGAGGAAAAGGCATTGGAGGAGAAGGAGGAGGTGGACAACGTGGGGGGGGGGGGGGGGGGGAGGATGCGAGGATGGATGAAAAGGACGAAGGGGGAGGAGGAGGAGGGTGAGGAGGGAGATAGTGGAGCAAGAGGGAGCGAGAGAGAAAAAAGAGAAAACGAAGGAGAGAGGACCACGAGGGAGACAAAGACCTACTTGTCTCAAGTCACTGAAGGCCAGAAGCAACGTGTCACCCTGGAAGCCTGCGACCGGGCCGGCTCTGGCAAAACCTGTGGGAAAATACAAACCCGCCTCCTACCCCCCAAACCCCCCCCCCTCGGTCCTCCCCCGGAGAGAGGGAAGAGAGGAGGAGGAGGAGGAGGAGGAGGCGAGAAGAAGAGGGTGAAAAAACGGAATAATAAAAGACCTGGTTGGATTCGCTATGCATCGGGATAGATTGGCAGACAAATGACAGCCGGGGGAGAGTGGGGGAGGAGGGGGGAGGGGAGGAGGGGGAGGAGGGGAAGGGAGGGTGTTAGAGTCATGTCGCTGGGTCTGGTTGAGCAGGAAAAAGAGGGTGTGTGTGTGTGCACTTTAGTGTGTGTTCCAGGGTGTCAAAGCGAAGATTTTGTCGTGTTTTAAATGTAGGTGGTGTTGAATGTGTGTGTGTGTGTGTGTGTGGCAGAGAGTGTGCGTGATATGTCGGCTTGTCAACAGTGTCAGTGTGTGTGTGTTTATTTGTTGTTTGTACAGCGTTTTTTTTTGCCCCCGTATGGGAACAGTTGAGGACTGTTGGATTTTGAACCCAGGGTCACGCCTGTTTGTAAGTGTGTTTGTGTGTAAAATGTGTGTGTGTGTGTGTCGGGGTCGTACGGAGTGTGAGCCGGGGTCTTGGCGTCAGTTGGCCCCCGTAAACAAGCCGACTGGTATTCTGAGCGAGGGAACGAGAGAAAAGAGGAGTGCCGCGGAGCGAGGGAGTGAGAGCGGGCCCTGTGGCTAATCTCTTTCACCTCAGGACGCACACACACACACACACACACACACACACCACAGCACGCATTACATGCCTGCCATCTTCAGTGACCCCAGTGAGACACACATAAACACACACAAACACACACACAGAGAGGGCTGCTAAGCTAACCTTTGATCTCGTTCCACCGCACCAAACCTCCATGCGCTACCTGCTCACTTTTACCTCACCATCATCTCTTCACCTCCACCTGCTTTCTTTCCCTTCTCTCTCTCTCTCTCTCTCTCTCTTTTGCTTCTCTTCGTCCATCATTACCAGAAACTTTCTACACACCTCGATGAGAGAAGACGTTATTTGTGCTTTACAAAAATGACCCACGGGAGCTTTTATTTTGATCCGTCAACGTTTGTGTGAATTTCAGCTTAAAAATGACTGGGGTTTGGTTGGAGAAAATGCGGAAAAGGGATGCTGACAGCGCTTCTCAGTCAGATACACTTTCTTATCGTGTCTATATGTGCTGTGATCCCTCCAGTCCTCCTGTTTGTATACCTCAGGGATTCTCAGCCGTGAGGGCCCGTAAACACACACACACGATGATGTGTTTTTTTGCTGCTTTGTATCCTTCGTGTATGAACTGTACCGTGCCGAAGCACACCTCTTATTACCGTGACAGGACCAAGGAAGTGCACGGTGCTCGAGCACAGAACGAGCCCTCTCACTAGCCAAACGAACTGGACTTTGGGGGTCAAAACGTGCTTGGGCACGGTGCAGATTCATCGGGGGCCTCTTCTAATTGAGAGCTGCCGTTTAGGTCAAAGCGTGCGACAACAGCAGGCTGGTAAAAGGGACGGGGCCTTCAATTGGGACGGGCTTCTATTTGAAGTTTTACGGTATTTAAACTCGTCTCTTTTAGTTCTTTCACCTCGCTCATTGCCATTTCCTGTTTTCTTACATCAGTCGCTCCTTCTTTCCCGCTCCTCTTATCCTCTGGCCTCCTTCTTTCCCGCTCCTCTTATCCTCTCGCCTCCTTCTTTCCCGCTCCTCTCGCCTCTTGCTCCTCTTATTCTCTCGTCTCCTTCTTTCCTACTCCTCTTATTCTCTCGCCTCCTTCCTGCTCCTCTTATTCTCTCGCCTCCTTCTTTCCCGCTCCTCTCGCCTCTTGCTCCTCTTATTCTCTCGTCTCCTTCTTTCCTACTCCTCTTATTCTCTCGCCTCCTTCCTGCTCCTCTTATTCTCTCGCCTCCTTCTTACCCGCTCTTCTCACCTCCTTGCTCCTCTTATCCTCTCGCCTCCTTCTTTCCCGCTCCTCTTATTCTCTCGCCTCCTTCTTTCCCGCTCCTCTTATTCTCTCACCTCCTTGCACCTCTTATCCTCTTGCCTCCTTCTTTCCTGCTCCTCTTATCCTCTTGCCTCCTTCTTTCCTGCTCCTCTTATTCTCTCGCCTCCTTCTTTCCCGCTCCTCTTATTCTCACGCCTCCTTCTTTCCCGCTCCTCTTATTCTCTCGCCTCCTTCCTGCTCCTCTTATTCTCTCTCCTCCTTCTTTCCCGCTCCTCTTATTCTCTCGCCTCCTTCTTTCCCGCATCCTCTTATTCTCTCCTCCTTCTTTCCCGCTCTTCTTATTCTCTCGCCTCCTTCTTTCCCGCTCCTCTTATTCTCTCTCCTCCTTCTTTCCCGCTCCTCTTATTCTCTCGCCTCCTTCTTTCCCACTCCTCTTATTCTCTCGCCTCCTTCTTTCCCGCTCCTCTTATTCTCTCGCCTCCTTCTTTCCCGCTCCTCTTATTCTCTCGCCTCCTTCTTTCCCGCTCCTCTTATCCTCTGGCCTCCTTCTTTCCCGCTCCTCTTATCCTCTCGCCTCCTTCTTTCCCACTCCTCTCGCCTCTTGCTCCTCTTATTCTCTCGTCTCCTTCTTTCCTACTCCTCTTATTCTCTCGCCTCCTTCCTGCTCCTCTTATTCTCTCGCCTCCTTCTTTCCCGCTCCTCTCGCCTCTTGCTCCTCTTATTCTCTCGTCTCCTTCTTTCCTACTCCTCTTATTCTCTCGCCTCCTTCCTGCTCCTCTTATTCTCTCGCCTCCTTCTTACCCGCTCTTCTCACCTCCTTGCTCCTCTTATCCTCTCGCCTCCTTCTTTCCTGCTCCTCTTATTCTCTCGCCTCCTTCTTTCCCGCTCCTCTTATTCTCTCACCTCCTTGCACCTCTTATCCTCTTGCCTCCTTCTTTCCTGCTCCTCTTATCCTCTTGCCTCCTTCTTTCCTGCTCCTCTTATTCTCTCGCCTCCTTCTTTCCCGCTCCTCTTATTCTCACGCCTCCTTCTTTCCCGCTCCTCTTATTCTCTCGCCTCCTTCCTGCTCCTCTTATTCTCTCTCCTCCTTCTTTCCCGCTCCTCTTATTCTCTCGCCTCCTTCTTTCCCGCATCCTCTTATTCTCTCCTCCTTCTTTCCCGCTCTTCTTATTCTCTCGCCTCCTTCTTTCCCGCTCCTCTTATTCTCTCTCCTCCTTCTTTCCCGCTCCTCTTATTCTCTCGCCTCCTTCTTTCCCGCTCCTCTTATTCTCTCGCCTCCTTCTTTCCCGCTCCTCTTATTCTCTCGCCTCCTTCTTTCCCGCTCCTCTTATTCTCTCGCCTCCTTCTTTCCCGCTCCTCTTATTCTCTCTCCTCCTTCTTTCCCGCTCCTCTTATTCTCTCGCCTCCTTCTTTCCCGCTCCTCTTATTCTCTCTCCTCCTTCTTTCCCGCTCCTCTTATTCTCTCGCCTCCTTCTTTCCCGCTCTTCTCGCCTCCTTCTTTCCCGCTCTTCTCGCCTCCTTCTTTCCCGCTCCTCTTATTCTCTCTCCTCCTTCTTTCCCGCTCCTCTTATTCTCTCCTCCTTCTTTCCCACTCCTCTTATTCTCTCTCCTCCTTCTTTCCCGCTCCTCTTATTCTCTCGCCTCCTTCTTTCCCGCTCCTCTTATTCTCTCTCCTCCTTCTTTCCCGCTCCTCTTATCCTCTCGCCTCCTTCTTTCCCGCTCCTCTTATTCTCTCGCCTCCTTCTTTCCCGCTCCTCTTATCCTCTCGCCTCCTTCTTTCCATCTTTCCCCCCCTTCACTCCCAAAGATCTCCTTGATCCCATCTGTTGCTCCTTTTCCTTTTTCATCTATTAAATTCCTCCTTTAGTTCTTCTGCCCGTTTCACTTCCTCCCTCTTCCCCTCGCCCCCTGATTTCCTTTAATCTTTCCTCTCGTCCGTGTTCTCTCCTCTCCTCCCTGCCCTCTCTCTCTCTCTCTCTCTTTATTCTGTACTCGTCTTTTACTTTTTTTAATTTCACACCTCTTTGATTTAATCCCATTTTTCGGCCCTCTTGTTCCTCGTCTGCTTTCATCCCATTCGGCTCCATCAGTCTCTCTAACCTTCAATCTTTTTAATCCCTTCTTTAGTTCATTCCTTTCTTCCCGTTTCCAGTATCCTGCTCCTCGTTATTTTAACTTTTTTTTATAGCATTCTAACAGATCTGATCCTCCTTTTTAAGCCATTTTCTGTCTCTTTTATTTCAAATGGTCCTTTTTCCTGCTTTCACACCTTCGTCCCTCTTTTCCACTCCTCTTTCGTTCCTCTTACTGTCCATTCTTCCATGTTCCAATCCATTCATCGAATTTATTCAGATTTTAAAAGTTGTGTTTAACGGTAAAACAGTCATTTATTATAATTAGGGCCCGACCGATATGTCCCTCCATCCCTTTCTCCTCTTTTATCTCTCCACCCCCCTCTGCACTTTTAATCCCCCCCTTTTTCCTCCTCCTCTCTGTACTTTCTCTCTTTCATTCATCCTTTTCCTTTAAATTTATTCCCTCTGTTGGTCGACGCTCCACACTCTATCTCGAGGTTTTACTCCTCTCTCCACTTCTCCGCCCTTTTCATTCTTATTCCTGTGACATCCATCACATTTCACCTCCATTTACACCGTTTATTTTATTCCATCCGTCCCTCGACTGTATCTTCCCCATCCTTTCCTTTTCATCTACCTTCACATCTCTCACATTTCTTTCATCTTTGCTCTCCGTCTGCCCTGAATAAGTAACTCTGTAACCTCCTAACCCCTCTGCAGCTCTGCACGCATGTCACTGCACATCATGTCACACACACACACACACACACACAGAAACACACACACACACTGTGCGACCCGCGCTGTGACTCTAAGAACCTTGATCGTGTCAAAACTGAGCCAAAGACGCCTCACACATTCTCATTCCTCCCCCCTTCTTTTATCCGCATCTTTAAATTGCAGAAAACAAAAAGGGGGAGGGAGGGGAGAGAGAGGAGAGGGGGAGGAGAGAGTTTCGATGAAATGTCGGAGAGGAGGAAAGAAGGGATGGAGGAGTAAAACGAGGCAGACCGAGAGAAGAAGAAAACGTGAACAGAGCGAGATAAGAGAAGAAGAAAAAGTGTGAGGATTGGCACAGAGCAGAGATCAAAGATGCTCTCTACAGTTTAACTGGTTGATGCATAGCGCCCCCTGTGCTTTAAAATGCTAACTGCACACACGGCACTTTCCAAGCCAGCTTTAAAAACAATACTCGCTTCTGTTTCCGTCTCTGTTTTCACCCCCTAAACTTTATCTTCAAACAAAGACAAAAATGTTGTGACCATCATGGGACGAAATTAAACTAATTTAAGAATGAAATTGTAATTATAATTATTTAGGAAAACTTCCATATGAAGATAGTCGGGGTTTGGAGAATTGCCCTCTGCGCTCTTGTCCGTGTGATTTACTTGAAGTTGAGTTTGTGCGGCAGAAAATCTGGGATGAAGACGAGAGGGAAATGTAAAAGAGATGGATCTGAATTACGATGTAACGAGCGAGGACAGGAGGGGCTCCATAAAAGGGACATAAGACGAGTACAATTCAATAGTGATGGGGTTGACGAGAGGGGCAAGGGGGGGGAAGGGGGGGGGGGAGGATACAAAAACAGATTTAAAATCATGTAGGCTGGTTTGAACTGCGGACACTCACTCTCGCACTCCTTGACGTCGGTGTAGAGCTGCTGCAGAGCTCCCATCGAGATCTGTCTGACCTCCGGCTCCAGCAGCAGCTGCATCAGAGACGTGGAGATGTGCTTGCAGGCCGACATGCACGCCGTCTGTGCAACTTTACCCTGAGAGAGAGCGAGGGGGCGAGAGAGAGAGAGAGAGAGAGAGATTAAAGTATGTTTCTACCCTTTACAAACATGCACAGACTAAGACACACGCAGACAAACATTAACAGTGCACACATACTGTAGTGATAATCAGTTCAGGTGCACTTTGTCACATTTTGTATGTACACACACACACACACACACACACACAGTCACACACACTAAATAAAGCGTGCTGCGTTCAGGTGCAGTCAGGATGATGAAGTAGCATAATGAGAATAAAAGCAGCGGATGAGGAAGTTCATGACAACGCATTAATACAGAAACCAAAACATGTGTTTGTGTGGCTGTGATGGAGTGTGTGTCAGTATATACACTACGTGCTGGTCAGTGTGTGTGTGTGTGTGTGTGTGTGTGTGTAGACATGTGTGCAGTCTCAGTGACGAGCCGTGGCCTCCATGTTGACCTCGACGTCTGCATTCCGACAAAATGAAGCCGAAAGATGAAAAGACGACAAAGGAAAAAAACCTGCAAAATGAGGTAACGCAGGAAAAGGTCCAATAGGAGAAAAAAAAGTCAGTGTGAAAGGAAAGAGAGCTATATATATATATATACTGTATATATATATATATATACTGTATATATATATATATATACTGTATATATATATATATATACTGTATATATCTTCAGGCTGTCAGTCAGCGTTAACACGATAATCACGATGCTATTAGGGAGGAAATAAAAGCATACTTTTTTAAAAAGTGTGCCTTTTTCTGATTCTGATTTCCAGGGGCGTCGGCAGCCTAGTGGTAAGTGCGGGCGCTGCATGTACAGAGGCCGTAGTCCTCCAAGCCGACGGCCCGGGTTCGAGTCTGACCTGTGGCTCCTTTCCCTACTCTCTCTGTCCCTGATTTCCAACTCTTTCCACTGTCCTGTCATTAAATAAAGGCCCAGAAATAAACCTTAAAAATGTAACTATGACGCTGAGACTTAAAAGAGAAACCATATATCATACACACACAATATTGGTCACATTTGTTTGCTTCCACAGTGAACATGTGCTTCTCTTCGTTTGAGTGATGTGCTCCAGTATTGTTTCCTCCCATTCGCTCTTCAGGCAGCAGAGCGACTTCCTGCTGATGAAACAAACGTTTTTCTTCTTCTCTGAGCTCCATAAAATTCCTCCGATGTTATAAAACAAACCCGACAGCAGCAGAAAGATCTGACTGTCGCTGTCTGTGAGTGTGGAGCTCAGTCCATTCAGCAGCCAGCCCTCACCTCAAAGGGAAATCAAATTACACACACACGTGCCGACACATATGTTCATGAAACACACACCCACCACTGGCCGGATATCCTCTAATACCACTACGGTCTCTGGACTCTTTACACACACACACACACACACTCTCAGAGGGCGGGGGGTCACTTTCAGAGGGTGAGATTGATCGTGAAATTGGTTAATTCTATTTACATGTCCTGACACACACACACACACACAGGTAGGTCTGTCTGACAGGAACGCTGTTGCTTCAGAGTTCAACTCAGACGACTGGGAACAATTAGCCTGAGGCATGGAGGAGGGGAGAGAGGGGGGAGAGAAGAGAGAAAGAGTGAGGGGGGTGAAGGAAAGGTGACAAACAGGTGAGGGGGACACAGAGGATAGGAAAGATGACCGAAGGGGAGGAGATGACGTAACAGGTCAGGGAAAAAAGGGAAAGGACAGGTAAAAGGAAAGGGAATTAAAGAAAAGGAAAGGTAGAAAAGGAAAGGAAGGGGAATGAAGGTCAGGAAAGGAAAGAAAAGAGAATGAAGGTGAGGAAAGGATAGGTGAGAGGAAAGGAAGGTGAGGAAAAGACAGGTGAGAGGAAAGGAAAGGAAAGAGAATGAAGGTCAGGAAAGGACATGAAAGTGAGGAAAGGACAGGAAAAGAAAAGAACGGTAGAAAAGGAAAGGGAATGAACAGACAGGTGAGAGAAAACAACAGGGTAGGAACACCATCCCTCCCTTTCATGAGAGACGTTTATCAAAGCGCTCTTTAAAAGCTCCTCAGCTGCTGACGGCTGAACAAACAGACAGATGAGGAGAGAAAGCCGGCCAGGATGGAGACGAGACCTGCGGGGTCAGACGGAGGGATGAGGAGGGTGAATAATCAAGAAAAGAGAGAGGAAGGAAAAGGAGGAGAAATGAAAGGAATGTGAACCGACGAGAATGAAATATGCTCATACATCTCAATGTTTGAGGCCACATGTATGATTCAATCGGTCGGGCTCGAGTAGTTTGCAGGACTTTTTCTTTTCAACGTGGCCGAATATTTTAAAAATCGAAAGTTGTCGGATAAAGCCTAAACCGTAAGAAAAGTGCAACTTTAAATCCAACTCTTCAGAAGACGTTTACTGGAGCATCCAAGCGATCCTGACAATATCGTTCCGAAAAATTTCGAAAAATGTGTGTTTGTGGTCAAAAAAAGGGATGTGGTCTCATTTCAGAAACACACTGTATTTCAGGGTAAATTCATCCGCCTGCGTGTGGTCAAACACACGATCCTCCAGCGGTCCTGTCCAGTTAGCCGTACGAGCTTTCACCATCGACAGTGACAAGTTATTTGGTGCTGTGGTGATCTGACCGAGGCAGCCTCAGGTACTCAATACACGTCAAATAAACACAACGGATGATTGGTTTAGCATATCTTGTGGGGGTATATTTCCACATTTGAGGCTTCTTAGATCACGTTTGTGCTGAGATTAATCAAGAAAGTCAAATAAAAAGACTGAGAGACTGTTGACAAATTTGTTCGAAACAACCAGAACCTCGAATGTGAAATCGTTTAGTGTGAAAAAAACAGATTTGTGTGCATCTCTACCAAACTCTGCACCTCCCATTTTGGACTCCGCTTTGTTATGAAGCAGTCCCATCTGAATTCAGCGTGTGTCTCATGATGCCAGAAGCAGTCTTGAGTTAGAAAACACATCAGCACAGTAAGTCACCGCCTCACAAACGCCATAACGCACTGATTCACGACTCCTGGAAAGGATTCGCCACGGTGTATAAAATGCTCCCTGCGCATCCAGAAACCTGTCCGTCAAATGGAACGGCCAGTTAGGGCAGCCAAAAGTCAAGAGGTGGGATCACGGCAAAAAATATGATACTGATGTGCGACATGACAGAGCTTACTGCTGCATCTGTGATAAAAGAAATATGAGTGGGAGTGTCTGACGAGTGAATCTGAAGGGTTAGAGGTGTTTATTCTGCTGGAAAGCAACTACAAAAAGGGATTGTGCTTCAGTGTGTGAGACTTTAAATTCACATAATCAACCTCCACATCACCGTAAAAGGAGCGGGTTCAGGTTAAGTCTTGTGGAACGATCACAGATTGCTGCTTTATGGCAGGTATTTGTTCATGTCACTCAAGAAACACCACAAAAATGAAGTCTGGTCCTTGAGTTTCAGAGGCATTTTTGTGAGTGTTTCTCTTAGAATATAACCTTGACACACACACACACACACACACACACACACACACACACACACACACACACACACACACACACACACACACACACACACACACACACACACACACACACACACACACACACACACACACACACACACACACACACACACACACACACACACACACACACACACACACACACACACACACACACACACACACACACACACACACACACACACACACACACACACAGAGCCAGTGCAAGCTGCTTTTTTCAAGGACTACAAACCACATTTGGTCAGACAGATACCAGGGCTGGAAATTCTTTTTTGTCTGGAGTAACAAGTGGTAAATACATTTTTATATTATTTTTTCATCCTTCATTTTTTGGATTTTAAAGGAGCAACCAGTAAGATATCTACTGACTGAAATGATAAAGTGACCTTACTATATGATCAGACATTAAGGAAACATGCTATGTTGAAGTGCTGGCTTCTCTGACAACAATGCAGCAGCCAGTATGTCCTCCTTCTAACTTTAGATTCTGGTCCTGAATGGTCTGGATTTGTTTGGACCAGAGAAGGTAGGCGGTTTTAAGGCACCCCCACACGGCCGTTTTGGACGCCCCTCGGTTTGCCAGATATGAGAGCAGTTATCAGGTCAAACCAACAGGTGTTGCAGCGATGGAAGCGGGCAAGAGAACTGGTTCAGATAGAAGTGATTGTACCCGACCTAAAAAGCCTCTGCATGTTTCTAATAAGCTCCACGAGCAGAAACGTGCTCAAACTAGGATCAATGTTGGAGATGCTTTTGAAAAATGGAGAGAGGTTAGAACGCAGAAAGGTTTACAGACCGATGCAGAGCTGGATAAACACTGAAGCTTCAGTGTCCACCACATGGTGACCTGCATGAGCATCCACTCTAGAGAGGAGGGGGCGGGGGGGAGACAGCTCTCTCTGATGTTTTGAGTGTGGACTGCAGTACCCATTTTAAACACTAGGGGTCAGAGTTACATATTGCTTCATGACAAAAAACTTTTACATCTTTATAAGACAGCACAGTGGACTGAGCAGGAAATCGGGGAGAGAGAGCGAGGAATTACATTCGGGAAAGGAGCCTCAAGTCGGTTTTGAAACTGGGCCGCTCGCTAAATCTACAATTTTTTGGTCCATTAGCTTAAAACAATGGATGGACTGTATATGAGATGTGAAAGAAGCCACTACCACACCATCCATTGGTGAGTTCAAAAGCCCATTTAACTTGGAATTTGGCATTT
>CM036556.1:17570374-17682874 GCA_020745685.1 Tautogolabrus adspersus | reverse complement strand
ATGACGCAGGGGGGAAAGGTGTGGGATGATTAGAAAGATGATAGATCTATGAAGGAGTGAAAGTGTTGACACAAGAAGCCTCAATGTGAAACATTTTTGATGAAGGAATTCAGAATGATGGAAATAATTGGGAACAAACAAAAGAAATGAACCAAATCGTTGGATTGGAAGAAATCTCAAAAAGAGTGATGCATGTACTAAATGCTTCTTCATCTGAGACAGTTTGAATGGAGGGATAAAGAGAATGGGAGGAAACTGGGAAATAATAAATAAAAACATCAGATGGTTTGAAGGAGATTGGATGGATGGGTTGATGGACACAAGAAAACTGAAAATGATGCAAGCAGATGGAGGGAGAAGAAAATGGACGAAAGGAATTCCAATGATGACAAATTAATTGAAGATGGAATAATTTAAAAAAGTAAAAAGCATGAATAAATGTGTTAACACAAATATATAACACTTCTAGTGTAAGGAGAAAGATGGAGGGGCGAATGGACCGAATGGATGGATTACAATCCGAAGAAATGCCATCGAGTTTTGATCGATTCGTGAATGGAAGCAAAGAAGAAGAATGGTTGGGGTTGAGGGCGAATTGAAACAAAGAATAACCGGACGTGAGACACCACTGAAAAATGCTGAGTGTATGGATCAGTGGATGCAAAGAAAGGTGGATAAATGGAGGCGTGTCAACGATGACGTAGTTGTAGGAGTGTATAAAGATAAGCATAGAATACGTGAAGCACATTTTGGATTTGGAGATGAAACAATGAACGATTAATGTATGAATGGACTGAATGTAAAAATGTAATTTTAACATCCAGAATATGCTGCAGGTGAATGAATGAAGATATACGACTGATGTGTGAAGAAGGAGAAAACAGCCTTTAAAATCAGTAACCTCTGGAGAGATCAATGCATTAAATGAGAGAAAGGTGAACGGATGGGCGCTTGCTGAGTGCATGTATGTATAGAATTGATGGAGGAAAAAAAGGAATGGATGGAGGACTGGAAGAAGGGATGAAAAGAAAACGACTGATACCATTTTTTGCATAGAAATTGAAAAGTGGATGGATGTATGAATGCAAAGTATGATATAGACAGAGGAGCACTTTGGCGTATGGATGGAGGAAAAGATGTATAGATCGATGGCTGAGCGGAAAGATGGATGCAAGGACACAGATTTAAAGATAAGACATTTTGGATACAGAGATGGGGATATTTGGCTATGGATGGAAGGAATACCAATACTAGACGGATACATGAAGAGATTAGTGAATGAATGGAGGAACAGATGAATGGTCTGGTCTGGTCTGGTCTGGTCTGGAGGAAGGATGCATGGACATGAGAAACCTGAATTGTGCTGACTTGAAAGAAGGATAGATGCCGATATTGAAAGAAAAATGGGTAAAACGTTGGATTACAACGATCTTTGGATGTTTGGATGAAATGAGCAGACACGTGTAGAAAAATGAAGGGATAGAGGATGTATGGATGAGCTCATAGAGGGATGCATGGGCATGAAAATCCACAATTAGAGACATTTTGGGTGGAGGGACGAGGCGATTTGAGCATGGCTGGATGGAGAAAGAATAGTAGACAGACTGATAAATGGAAAAATGGGGGAAAGATGCACGATTGGAAAGAATGAGAGTCAAGAAACACCTGAATTAGAGCGATTTCAGATGGGATGATTCAGATATTAAACGACGTACGAACGGAAGAACGGATTCTAAAGATCTGTTTATAGACATGTGAATGAGATGTGTACGCGTGTGTCGGATAATGCAGGAGAAATAAAGGTATAGAGGGCTGAAAGGAGGGCTTCATGGACCCCTGGATATGGCACAATCTGGATGGATGGATGCCAAAACTACGCACACAAATAGAAATAAAATGAGCGATGAAATTCGATAAATAAAGAGAGATAAAGTACCTGTTGCCGATTTGGGTCTGTGTCTTCCTTTGGCCCGTCGTTGGGAATTGCCCATAGTATTCTTCCTGTCCCAAAACATCACCGCCTCATTCCACCGACACACACACACTTACTGACTGACTGACTGACTGACTATGAGAGAGAGAGAGAGAAGAGAGAGAGAAAGAGGTGTGTGTGTCGTGTGCATTAAAGCATGTGAGTGAAAGAAAACCGAGAAAGTGTGTGTGTGGAAGAGAGAGAGAGAGGATCACTGAAGCCTTCCTGAAGTGTGTGACTGCATGTCTACGTGTGTGTGTGTGTGTGTATGTGTGTGTGCATGTGTGTAAATGTCTGTCTGTGTGTGTGTGTGTGTGTGTGAAGCCCGGCATGCGATTGCGGACGAGGGTGATCGAGAGAGTGACAGAAGACGAGAAAGAGAGAGAGAGGAAGACGTGTGTGAGAGCTCGCCTGAGTGCGCTGCGATACGTGAGCTGTTGACAAAGCAGGCTGTGTGCCTGTGTGTGTGTGTGTGTGTGTGTGTGTGTGTGTGTGCGTGCGTGTGTGTGTGTGTGTTATCACCAGTGTGGAAGCATGCAGGTGTGTGTGAGAGAGAGAGCGATGGTGAAAGAAAGTGTGTATGAGCACCCCTGAATGTTTAAATGAAAGGTTCTATGTTTCCGATGAGCATGTATGGAAGAGAGCACTCGTTGTCATGATTAGCATCCAGCCAGTCGCATCCAGCCGCTGCCATTCAATTCATAAAGAGGCAGGCGGAAAGTAGCCAATCAGGAGCCAGAGAGCAAGAGAGGGAGATCGAGTCAGGACGAGAGAGAGAAAGAGGGAGAGAGAGAGAGAGAGAGAGAGAGAGAGAGATGGGGATGCAGTGAGGGAGGTAGAGCGAGTAATAAGAAAAAAGGGGAGGGGCTGGCTCAGAGAGAGAGAGAGAGAGAGAGAGAGAGAGAGAGAGAGAGAGAGAGAGAGAGACAGAGACAGAGAGAGAGATGGATTGAGTCACCGTCAGCGATGTGAGCAGAAAACAGAACAGAGGGACAATTTGGCCGAAAGTATGAGGACACCTCCATCCTCACACAGCTGACCAGGTGTGATTAAGAGACACTCTCTCCCAATGAAAGGATTGAATCAATGAATGAATAAAGTTTAAGGGCCGTAAGGACGATCAAAATTCACAGCTGCAAGTGGTGATTCTAGAGTCTGTTTGGGCCCCAGAAAAGAAATAATTGGGTCTCAAATAAATCACTAAAACACATCATTAAAGCTTAGTATGATTACTTGTAAAGGGTGTCAGGTTCAGTGTAATCGGAGCTCATTAAGCAGCTGAATGCAGCGTGGAACAAAGGAAGTGATGCCTCTGTTGGTCCTCATCCTGAGCATTGTGTACCTGCGCTCTGATTTGGTCTCATTACATAAACAGAGCATTTGAATAATGTAAGAGGAATTTAACTTGCAAAAAAACATCAGTGTGCCTTCAACTTCATGACAACCATATCTCCATGCACATGGCCAGGCCCATAATGAAGTAGAGATTTTCTACTTTTGTGTGGAAGTGTTTGTAACTCACGAACGCTCATGTGGCTGAGTGGGAGAAAATCCCTGCAGCCTGGTTAGGCACCGAAGCAGAAATAATGCTGATGGTTTTTGGGAAGGTTTCAAAAGTATACGGGTGAAATATTTGGCTGTCAAGATACTTTTGGCCACATAGTTAAACTGCAGAGTAAGAAGGAGAAACAGAATTGATGGGAAAGACTGCAGGGGGGTGATAAAGGTGGAAGGAAAGAGAACGAATTTAAAAAAAAAAGAGAGAGACTGGGAGTCAGAGGGATGAATAAATGAAGACTGGGTCTGTTCAAACGGAGGAGAGAAATTGAAAGTGAAGTGAGCGGTGCAGGGAACGAGATTGAGAGGGTGAGGAGAAATGGGGAGAATACAGAATGAGGAGAGGAGAGGAGAGGAGAGGAGAGGAGAGGAGAGGAGAGGAGAGGAGAGGAGAGGAGAGGAGAGGAGAGGAGAGGAGAGGAGAGGAGAGGAGAGGAGAGGAGAGGAGAGGAGAGGAGAGATGTTTGATGAAAGACGAGAAATGGATGTATGTGTTGGTTGGATGTGACATCAGGGTATCAGAGACCCAGAGAACACACCTTCTACCTTATCTGTCCCCCATTTGTCCTTTCATTCCTCCACCTTTTCCTTCCCTTCCTTTTCTCCAGGAACATAACACATAAAGGTAAACAACAGGTGACAGACACACAGATGTTTCATGGATTGCCGTCACCAATTCACAACGCAAATCTAACCACATCAGGTGAAATCCTACGCTTTACTCTTTTCCACCACATCTGAGATGTTTGAAAGGCTGAATAACTCAGACTTTTACTAATCGTGTTTCTTAATAACTGTTTTACCAGTGGTGACGCTTGATCATCTAAACATTGAGTCAAGTTTTAAAAAACAGACCGGAAGGTCGGGGGTTCGATCCCCAGCTCCCGCAGCAACACGTCCGATGTGTGGATGCTACAGTCTTTGCGGTCGTCCCAGGTTCAAGTTTGACCCTCAACATTTGCCGCATATCATCCCCCACACTCTTCTCCTATTATTTCCTGTTTCTATTCACTGTCTTATTCTAATAAAGGCAAAAATATCCCAAAAAAAATCTTAAAAAATAGTTTGTAGCTCTTTATGCCAACTCATCCTGAAGACATTAGCACAAACTAGCTAGCTAGCATGACAGCCACATTATTAATACAAAAACAAGACAAAAGGAAACACATAAATATACATACATTTATATTTGTTTGTTTTGATTTTTTTACCAAATGGGTTTCATTCAAAGTGAGCTAGGCAAGTCAGAGTAAATCATGCTAACTGTTATTAGGCGTTGATGTCATTAGCATTTAGCTTGCGCTCCTCATGCTAGCCTAAAAAGAGACGTTGTTTTGGTCTGAACGTGCTGCTTTCATAAATCTGTCCTCTTCAAACTCTCACACTGCTTCGTCACCTCTTCTTCTTCCTGCTCCTCTTATTCTCTGCTTCATCTCACATCCTCACACAGCGGTTAGAAAAAGGTGCTGACTTCACGGAGGAGTCGAGAAAAAGATCTGACACCAGCACTGCACGGATATATTTAGTGCTGGTGTGAAAATGCACCAAATTATACTGTAGTTTCAAAGTTAATGAAATTTAATTAACTTTCTTTGTTTCAGTTATTTCTTAAGATAAGCCTAACTAAAGATATGCCGAATATGATTTTTGATGACACTGTAAGGAGTTACACAATTCCAGCTGCCCCTATGACAAGGAGTCACTGCCACAGCCAGCTGGTTTTAATCATCTTGGACTTATGACAAGCGAGACATCATTTTAAACACACCTTCAGCAGGTAGATCAGTTGAAATGGAGATGCTAATTTGTGCTGCGCTGGGCTCAAGTCACACCTAACCAAGCTATTACAGCACATTGCTTTGTAAACAGTCAGTCACTGACACCCTCTCTGACACGAAGAGGCGGAGCCCTTTGGTCAGCAAGCGTGTAGGACCGTCTGGCTCTAAAGTCAGAGCATGCCATGTTTCAGAAGGTAGCTGCTAGATAAGCTAACCTTAAGCTAACTATTACCTGCTTCCATCAGCGTGTAGCGTTAATGATGTTTACTCTCGTTGCGGCCCATGTGACAATGCTTCTGTTGCCTGTAATATCTGTTTCTGAACACCAGAGGATAATAATGGACAGCTCACTTAGCAGAGAAGGCAGATAAGGTTCAGAATCTCTGGCTCTGACATTAAGTGAGTGATACCGAAATGAAGCACCGAAATCTGAGTTGTAATTTCGGGAGGTATCGGACGTGTTGGTACCGGAACCATGTTGGTGTAGCAATCCCTACACACCACATAAATGGAAACCTCACAAATAAGAAGCATCTATACCCCACAGTCTGGTTAGAGTTCTGTATGTCGGCCTTTCATTTAACATTTCTTGACAGTTAATAGTATCGAACACAAAGGAAGGAAGATGAAACATTGTTCTGATTTCTACAGACAAACAAGAATGGACTCAGTGCTCTGTGGTTTCATTGGGATGTTTATGTCTGCAAAGAGCTCTTACATTAGAAACAGCCTGAGCAGTGAAACAGAAACATTATTTCACGGCTCATTTCCTCTCCCCCAGAGATGCATTTTGGTAGATTATTCTCCTCTTTATTAGGCTTTTTTCAATGATTTTTTGAAGGGAGTGTCGACTGTGTCATGCAGGACGGATGATGTCTGTTTCTCTGTTTTTCTACTGACACTGTTTACAGGAGACAGCTGACAGTTGACTCTGGAGAAGTCTGCTTTATAAATGAGTAAATCATTTAGTCTACAGCATACCACAAATTAGAGAAAAATAAACTTTTACCCCGAAGCCAAAAGTGTTATCTCTAAAAAAAGAAGGTAAAGACGGAAGATGGCAAAGTTTAACAGGACTAAAATTCAACATTTACTCTAGTTAATACTTTGATTTGAAAGGTGCTTTAGGCTATTTTGAAGCATCAGTTACGTTATGATACAAATCAAGATGACACAACACACTTTATTGTCCATCATAGCTGCCTCCATAGTACCAATACATAAAAACAATAAAAACAAACAATCCATGTAATCAGAAATGCAAATATCAATAACAACCACAAACACCATATTATGCATATTACTCAGAGTACTAGCTTACAATGCTACAATGCTAACATGATTGAGCATGTATAAATGTGTACCATATTGACCACATTGGCCAATTAGCAAACACAAAATACAGCTGTGGATACAGCTATTGGACAGCCTTAAGTTTAGTATTTCAGCTGTCGCCATCTTGTTTTTTTTGTTGCCAGAATTGACCTTATTTAGGCAAGAAGGCCAGTTACTATCTGTCACTGACAAATAACATAAAGCCTGAATGAAATTGATGGTTAAAAGATTGGGATAATAGCTACAGAGTCCAAACCGTTTTGTACCAGGCTGCTGTCATGTTTAATTCTGTAAACTTTTACATCGGGCCCTATGGTGATTTACTCACGCTTGGAGCCAGCCTCAAGTGGCCATTTGAGGAACTGCAGATTTGGAACTTTCACATTGATTTTATCTTTCAACTCAGAGTTATTACCTTACTATCTATTCATCCTGGGGGGTATATATTGTCATTTTTTATTTCAACAAAGTTGGACCTCATAGTACCCCTAGAGGGAACTGCTGTACCCCCAAGTCATCAGCTAGATTCTCAGGGGTCCATGAATATCTGATCCTAATCTTATTACAATCCATTGAATCCATTGCTTAAATATTCCAGTGTAGATCAAGCAAAAAAAGTAAGCATTG
The DNA here is from genome assembly GCA_020745685.1 of Tautogolabrus adspersus. Classification (NCBI taxonomy): domain Eukaryota; kingdom Metazoa; phylum Chordata; class Actinopteri; order Labriformes; family Labridae; genus Tautogolabrus; species Tautogolabrus adspersus. The sequence continues at coordinate 17,675,605 of CM036556.1, read as the reverse complement.
CCAACCATAGAGCCTAAGTCCTGACATGTTTGAAATGATTAAATATGAAATTCTCATCAACTAAATGCATTGTGATGGAATGTGTTTACCCGAAATAGGCTTTTAACAACTCAGCTCAACTCAACTCAAACTTTGTTTATAGAGCACATTTTAAACGACCAACGGTCGACCAAAGTGCTGTACAGTTCAGTAAAAACAGACAAAACCAGAACCAAAGGAATGGCATCCCTGGATCTAGTATTGACCCTCTAGCCTGCACATGCAGAAATGATGAGGAACAGCTGCTAAATACTGAACCTTGACCTGCAGTTTTCATTTCCTCCTTTCCTTCCTTTCGCAGTTCATGTTCTATGGCACGAGAAACATATTTTCAGAGTCAAATCTCCTGGGATTCCCCATTACAAATATCCCTAAAGCATCGCTAATCCAGGTTCATCCCTGGGCCTCCCACAATGATAGCTTTTTAGCCTTTTTCTATATTTGATTCTGCTGCTTACGTAACAATTTAAAGGCCCAAAGGGAGGGGGGACAGAGCTGTTAGAGAGCGAGCTGTTCCTTTTCCTGCTGATTTGCCATTTTTCAGAACATCTCGTTAAGTCGACAGCATCGATTTCACACAATCTGCTGCGACTCGTCAGCTATCACTGTGACTAACGGGGACGTTTGCTCCGTTTCTCATTGTTTTAGAGATCTGTCAAATGCCGAAGGTGCTTTCTTTTTAATCGAGCTGTTCGTTTCTTTGAATACTTTCTTTTTACTCTTTCAGCATCTCTCTCTCTCTCTCTCTCTGCCTCTACAACCCTTTTATCCCCATCTCTTTCTCTCACTGTCCCAGAAAAAGCCAGACAAGGTGATAAAACTTCCCACTCTCTGCCTTTTCGCACTCAGTCACACGAAAATGCCCCGGAGTTCTGTCTTTTCCTTCCACATAGCTTCACACACAGGTTCACTTAAGGATAAGAAATCCTTCCTTCCCACTGCCCAAATCTCCCTCAAGCACCCATAATATTTACTGTCCTCTTATCTGTTTCACACGAACATGGCCCGACCTTGAACTAACATGCAAACAATGCAGCGCATGCCAAGCCAAGCCTTCTCATAATACCAAACTAATGGCTGCTATGAGAGAAAGGAGGGATCAAAGTAAGGCAAACAAAAGATCTCCATCCTTTGACAACAGTATGCAAGCGTGTTTACCCTCATCATGGTTTGTTCCAATGGTTTTCCATCTACACAGACTTTATTAAGAAACATGGCATCAGCAATGATTTACCTGTTGGTCCAGTTCTAACAAATGAATGGGAGGTGCTTCACAGAAATCAAGTAAAGGTGTAAAGACTAACTTATTTTGCCACCAAGAAGATTGCAAACAAATCTGGTTCAGGAGTGCCAGAGTGATTCCTCCAAGTAAATCAATCATTGCCTAATGTCTCTGATTTATTCTTGACTCAAAATGAAATCTTGCCCGAAGGAAATAAATCCCGCTTTCCAGTTAAGATGTTATGAAGTTTAAAATCGAACTGACACATCGAGGTTATTCAAGGACAGAAAACTTTGTTGAAAGTAGACCCCTCGCTGAGCTTAGAGAAATGTGGAGCCTTTGATTTTTCTTCATGCTTTACACTTCTGAGTGTTATACATGGTAACATCAAATGCTGTCTGTGAGAGGGGTAACTGTCTGGATTTCGATGACTTTATTCTCCCAGAAAACATCCAACAAGACCACAATTTCGGTTTCTGATTGGGGGGTTAGGGAAGAGAATTGGTTCAGCCAAATTTGGTTAATCCAGCTCACTCTGGGTTGGAATTTTGTGCTACTTTTTATTCAAGGTAAATATAACAATATTTGGTTTATAGCCTTGTTGTCAGACCAGAGAGTGCCATGGCAACCATACTATACCTGACGTGCTCTATATTGGGCTCTAAGTGTAGCAATTACCAACTATGATTACTTCCTCTGTTGGGGACTCGTGGTCAATGCACTTTTCTTCCAGTGAATGGTGAGAATTAACAAAGCTTACTTTAATCCAACACAGAATTATGACTTAAGATGAGCCTGAATGACTTCAAATGGTGGTGGGACCAATTGGGTTGGCGATGGCTACCAAAATGGCATATGACGTTGTCCGGAGTGACATATTGATGACTATCTATGTTGAGGAGGCCACACATATGTATTTTATCCATGCCATTGTATACAGAACAAAGGCAGAACAAGCTTTAAACTTTACAAAGTCACCAAATATCAACAAATACAAAATGTTCGATTGAAACTGAGGAAATCGGGCACTGGAAGACAGACAGCTGAAAGCAGAACACATGACAGACGTCTACAGGCTGCTCCAATGTTCTCTGTTCCATCGATGAATGTCAGGGAACCACTTTTCTTGTGGCATTGGAAACATTACGTTGGTATATTCAGACACAGCCTTAGATAATGCAAATATCCCTTGTTTCAAAAGTTTTTTTGCAATTTGCACAATTTTTCGATAACAGAGAGAACCAAAAATCAGCATCACACACTGTTTGGTTGGTCCACTGTCTACTCAAAGTAATAAAACAGTAATAGTAATGCAACCTCTTTAACAGGTGTAATACTTGACACATTCATCACCACCAGCTCAAGATCAGTCGACCCAATCAAAACTGAAACTTGTCAAATCAAACAATAAGAGAACTCCTAAAGCTGTAAAATCACAATAAAGCCATAAAACTCCCAATCATCACCAAGCAACCACATATCTTGGTTCAAAGTCTATACCCATATAATGTTGCCTTTGATCCACCGCCACAAACAAGAAGCGTAGTGAGACATGTAGAAAGCATGAACACACAAAAACACTAAGACACACAGATATAGTTTATAAAAGTACTGTACCTTTAAGTGTTTGGTCTGATAAGTTTGTTTTGAGGGAACTGCAACAAGTCAGCTGTGATCCCCTCTGGGTCCAAGTGTGTACGAACCGAAATGAGAGTAAGAGGGAGGGAGGGAGGAGAGGAATAAAGAGGGAGGGATGAACAGATTTGTGGGCAAGACAGAATGGAGGTGGAGCAACACTGACAGAGAATAAACAAGAACAAATCCAATTCACAAAATATTCACAAGTGAGAAAAACACAGAAAACAAACGTGGGCTCGGGGTTGAAAATACAAGAAAAGTCGGGAGATGTTGGCACATATGGCTGCAGATATTGACACATAAATACACCCACACACTCTGACCCCTCCAACAGTGCAGACATCTGGCCCAGAGTGGATTATGGGTAATTAAGTACTTTTTAATGATTCATGCTGAGCAAGGATTCTGACGGGACGCAAACACAGATTACACTCTGATACATAAAATAGTGTGTGTGTCTGTTTCTGTGTGGGTGTGTGCATACTGAGAGCAAACCAGGGAGATATCTAGGATTACTCTCTTCTGCCCCAAAAGTACACACACGAAAAAATCACACTGACAAAATGTGTGCAGAAATGTAGTAATTCGTCGCCAACACATCCTTAAAGCCTTCCTTAGCCTTTAATCCTGCCTTTATGTGTGTGCATGTGTGTTCTTGTGTGTAGATGTGTAACCTCCATCCTTTAGGCATGAATGTACATTCTACTTGCATCATTGTTTTCTTTAAAGGTGCTTTTTATGAGTCTTAAGGAAGATTCAAGAAGTCGTGAAACAGCTGCACACATTCCAGTAATCAAAGTGTGTATGTGGGTGAGTGTGAGATTTTTGTGTGTGTACGACTTAATCAACAAGATTCCCCGGCTTGTCCATTTGTCCGTCGGCCCGCAGCCAAATGTAGAAGATGGTATCGACTCGGGGAGAAAAAACAGCACAAGAACTGGGGGAAGAAGTGAGGAAGAGAGAACACACCAGAGCGGAAACTACAATGTGTGTCGAGAGGGAAGAGAAGTGTAAGAAAGAGTGTAGAGGTCAAGACGAGACATTGAAAACAAGACCAGATGCAGTGTTGGTGTTGATACTAGTACTGGTATTGGTACTGTTACTGGTATTGGTAATGTTACTGGTATTGGTGTTGGTACTGATACTGATGTTGGTGTTGGTACTGGTGTTGGTATTGGTGTTGGTATTGGTGTTGGTACTGATACTGATGTTGGTGTTGGTGTTGGTTTTGGTATTGGTGTTGGTACTGATACTGATGTTGGTGTTGGTACTGGTGTTGGTACTGGTGTTGGTATTGGTGTTGGTACTGATACGGGTGTTGGTACTGGTATTGGTACTGGTGTTGGTACTGGTGTTGGTACTGATACCGATGTTGGTACTGGTATTGGTACTGGTGTTGGTACTGGTGTTGGTACTGGTTCTGGTTCTGGTGTTGGTACTGGTATTGGTACTGCTGTTGGTGTTTGTACTGGTACTGGTACTAGTTGTGGTATTGGTACTGGTGATGGTGTTGGTACTGGTATTGGTACTGCTTTTGGTGTTGTTACTGGTACTGGTACTAGTTGTGGTATTGGTACTGGTGTTGGTGTTGGTACTGGTATTGGTACTGGTGTTGGTACTGGTATTGGTTCTGAAAAACTACTCTACATCTACAGATGCTCAATAGAAGACTCATTTTAAAAGATAGACGTAAGAACAGCAGAGAAAATCCCATGTCTAGAAGAAAAAAAACAATCCCAAAGCGGAGCTGAAATAGTAGCAGAGAGTTTTAGTCTCTCATGAGATTCACTCTCTGGATCTCTGTCTGCACCATTTCTTTTTACAAACTAAAGAGACGGCAGAGCTGTAAGCTGTTGAAATCATCAACGAGTCCCTGATGTAAACCAAGATATGTGACGTCCCCTGGTGATATCAGTCCTGCTCTTACAGGAGCCAAGACAAAAACACTGTAGATGTATATGAAGAGAAAAAGACTTCCAAAGGACTACAAAAAGACGACAGAAAGACACACTATATCATTTGTCAGATTTTCTTGGCTTTGTTTTAGTGGTTGTGACGTCTGGTTTAGATTCAGTGTAAGCCTTTTATTTACCTGGAAGTCTTCACAAAATGTACCATGCTTTGCTGGCAGGTCAAAACACTGTGCACTGTTTATATTTAGTGTATCTTTATTCATGATTTATTCATGATTTATGTCCTTCTGTGTGTAAAGAACTCCTACTTTTTAAGAATGTGTACTGATATCAGTTTTCAGTGACTCTTTGCACACACTGTGAGAAAAAGAAAGACATTTTTTTTTGGCTGTTGGTTATCATGTTGTTCCCTCTTGTTCATCTCTGAGGAAGTGTAACATATTGTCCCAACATCTTTCTCTTGATCATCTTATTCTGAGGGAGAGGATTGTCAACAACTGTCACCTGCAGTCTTAATCTTGTATTAAGGACTACAAGTTTGCATTAATACATGAGCACGTATGTTTATATTTTGATGTGTACGTATGTGCGCGTCGATAATCCGCTAATCCACCTCCCACAGAGCCAGATTACGGCGAGGAGTTTGATAAGAAAATGTGGGAGGCATTAAAACATATTAGTGTTCCTCTGCTCACAACGGCACAACATACTGTATATCCTTTACCTCACAAGATAACAAGGCTTTTCAACAGTGAAACATTTTGTGATATAAGAAAGAAATGTGATAAGATTCTAAGTAGGGCTGTCAAACCTAATTTTGTTTAATTCAGATTAATCGCTGAATTTCAATAGTTTATGACAATTAGTCACATTTCTTTGTACATGTTTAAAATTACATTATTTGCATATGAAAACAGTTTTTGTGATGCTTTTATTTTGTATTTTAGTACGGTTTAGTGTTTTTAGGCGTATTAAAGAGCTAAGCAGACAAGTATGTGGTGCTAACATCCGCATAGCCCTCTAACATCCGCGTAGACTGCTAACAGCCGCGTAGACTGCTAACAGCCGCGTAGACTGCTAACAGCTGCGTAGACTGCTAACAGCCGCGTAGGCTGCTACAGCGTAGATTCGATGCAAATGTACACACCAGGCTTAATAATTACTTTTTCATGATAAAGCTGACGATTATCTCTAAAACTGATTGATTTAACATTTAGTCAATAAAATGTCAGATTTGTTTTTAAACAATGGTTGCAAAGACTTTTAAAGAGTCAAAAATGATTTTTTTTCTGTGCTTGTGATGACAAACTAATCGTTCAGAACCCCAAGTTTCCGTTCACAAACCAACAAAAAGCCACAAATCCAAATGTGTAAGAAGCTGGAACCAACAAATACTGTTACTCAATGAATCACTGCAGCTTTATTGCCAACCAAACTTGGGACATCCACAAACAGGTGGGATTAATCGTGAAGTTTTAAGATTTTTTCAAACATGTTTGTTGGTTAATAAACAGCAGCCTTAATAAGGTTTACTACAAAAGAAAATGCTGAAAGTTTCTACAACTGGCTCTAAAGCAGAAGACGTAACGTCTACCTTTCTAATAACTTTATGACCTGGTATGTTACATCATGGGAATCTTTATTAAATGTGTTTCCAATGATTGTGATAAGAGTATGAAATCAGTGATGGCTGGCCATATAAGGAATGAACAGCTGCACATGTTTGAGTGATATCAGTGTGTGTGTGTGCACAGTTTAATCCACAACAGCAGGTTTGTCCATTTGTTCAGCCGACAGCAGCCAAATACTGAAGATTGTCCGACCCCGAACGCTGAGGCAAAAACCAACAACACTCTCGAGGACACTGATATGAGAGCATCTTGTATGAAAGTGGGATTGTTACGAGCAAATGAAACAGATTTACAATTAAAATAAATAAAACTCTGATGTCTCTGTCTGGAGATGAAAATTACAATTACTAACGGAAATAGACGCACTAAGAAAGCTCATCAAATATAAGGCTACTAAATAAGATAAGCAGGGGTAACAAAAAAGACAATATGCTTATTTAAGGTGCCCCAACAGAACTACATTTGTTTGTAAGGAAGACTGTACATTAAAGTGAATTTGGCCTTGGAGTGTGACAAGTAGAGCCAATGCAAAAGTGCCTCAACACTATAGTTTTCTAATGGCCACCAGGGGGAGACTCCAGTAATTGCAAAAAAATAAGTCTTCTTCTAGTTCTCCCTTGAATTTTTTTATCTTGTACTTAAACGCACAGTATGTAAATTCCACCACCAGGGGGCTCTCAATCAGAACAATAAAAAAAGATGACACCAAGAATGGCGGGGAATCACGGGAGTGATTCTCACTGCTACTCCACCCACGCCCGATGAAAACGAAACCGACCTGAGGAAGACAATATGTCGAGGAGCTAATGTATCAAAGTATCATTTACGTGACGTTTCTATCACATACAGCAACAGTACGACAGCTTTCAGTAGCAATTCCCGCTTCCTTGTGTAGCACTCTTTGACGTAACATCCAATGTTTCCACGGCAACGATAAACATGTAGTCTCTGTCATGGCGGCTTTGTCAAGGGTGTGGCTTCTTTGACCTTCAGTTGCCACAACACAGAGCTGATAAATGTCTTGTTTACGTGGTTGAATCCTACTGAAAAAAAAACCTTGAAGGTGGTTGTTCATTTCTCCAACAAGTTAGTTTGTTCAAGGCCTGTTTTCTTTTTGCTAGCCACCATTAGCATCTCATCATAATTGCTAATCAAGCTAAGGCTCCCATTGGCTGAAACCTTTAGAGGCACTGAGAGCTGCTTTTTCCGCTCAAAATGTGAGTAAAAGGCTTCCATCGTTACCAGAAGTCAAAATTCAGCTGTTGTGACTCTGTGCTGAGAGAGTGGTCTTACATAAGGAGATATCTGGCGCAGAACCCCGATGTAGTTATATAACTCTGGTTTGGGACAGATAATGTGGTCATGGTGATGGTGTGTGTGGAGGGGGGAACCGTGGGGGAAAGATTTTAGCAGACCACATGGGGATGAGGGAAATTTAGATATTATTCAACATCTTTCTATCTTTCTCCCTCTCATTTCTTCTTCAATCTCTTTTTGTATGCTGCTTCATTGCCTCGTCTTTTTTCCTCTCTGCTTCCCCCCGATTCTTACACCTCCTCTGCATCCTCATGGCCCTTTTATCTTCTGTTTTAACACTTTCTTGTCCTTCTGACACTCTCAGAGGATCACTGCTTATTCAACCATCCATCATCTGTGTCAGACTGCCATGTTAGCGTCCACATCCAGAGATAGAAACCAGAGGAATTGGACAAAAACAGGCAGGGTAAGTGGGGAAGAAACACAACTAAACAGAGGGGTTGATGACAGAAGGGCTGTTTCAGTTTGGGAATAAACAAAGCAGACAGAACAATGATGCACAAAGGAGGAAATAACACCAAAATACTGTAACTTTTTGGGGGGGGGGTTGTTCAACTTTCAGTGCTTCCTCGTCTGCCTGAAGCAGAAACACCCTGAAGGCAACACTGATGAAACCACAGAACGCAACATCAACTCAGTGATACACTCGATTTCCTTTGTTTGCCTTCACGCTGTATTACATGGTGCAGATTTAGTACAACATGGCTTTAAATAACAAACTGTGGCTGTGGTTTTTAGTTTGCACAGTCATTTACTCTATAAAAACTCTATTTACTCTACATTAATACATTAAGTTAGCAGAGGCGCTGCTTGTCAACAGGCAGGGCAGGCAACTGCTTGGGGCCCTGAGGGCTGACAAACTTTAAGCCAAAGCAGTGGCGCAAAGTGTGGATCTCCATTTTTTTGAATGTAAGAGTTACAAAAGTCTCCGCCGCTGAGAAAACCTTCGACACACTGAAAGGTGAAGCGGCTGTAAATGACTGATGGGACAAAACAGAACTTTTAGACGCTCCGACTGGTGTGATGTCAGGCCCGTCCTCAGACACCGTCCAACTCTTTGTCTCAGTCTCCATGTAGACTAAAGCGCTGGGAATAGAGCGCAGTCCGACTAAGACAGAAGACGAGCACTTGCTTTAAGATATGCAATCACTGCCACTGGCATCGCATCGTATCCTATCATTTTGTATCGAAAGGTTTGGTATCAGAACAAAGCCTTTAATTTCGTATCATAATTCATCGTATTGCACTTTCATCAGGGTCATTTCCTGTGACTGCACGAAGCTCTTTAAGCCACGTAGAGGACATTATACTAACTCAGATAAAGGGGACCCACTTCCTTAAACATTATACTTTATTATAAACATTTTGAATGGGAAACATTTCTCAGAATAAGTGCCACTAGCAGAACAGAACAATGGATCAGTACTTTCAGTTAAGGGAGAACTATAACTTGCACTTTATGCCCTCACATCTCCTCCTACACACATTAATAAACATTGTGGCTATTTTTACAGCCGCAGCAAAGTCCAACTTGCAGATTTTTTTTCCCTCCCAGAGATCGAGGTCAGTCGGAGCAAACAGACAGATTCTATGATCATTTATTCTAATCTCTCATACAGACTGTTATGTAACGGGAGATCCCTGTTTCGTGCGACTGCCATCCTGTTCAGAGTGGAGCGAGAGCGTCCAGATTGTCACCAATATGCTGAAAAGACTGAGAGCCAGACGCCCGAGTCAGGATCTCAATCTGCATGTATGTAAACAATACCGACTTCAGCTGGTGGTGTCACATCTCTCATATGTGATATTTGGCTATGAGCAGCTTATTATACAGCTAAAGTGCAAAAGGCGACACATATAGTCTGCAGAAACATGTTCAGTCCTTAAGATGAACTGCAAACAAGAACTGGAAACGACTAAATATGTTCACAGTTTACAGAGCTGCCACTTGTTCTCATCAGCTTAACGCAAACATGCCGTCACTTTGTGGGGGTTAAAAAACATTGTGTGCAGAAAGTAAATAAAGGCCTACGATAGTTTAATATCTACTGTGGCAGGGATCTAGAAAGCTTGTGCATTACCTTTTCTAATAAAACTATTCTTAATGAAGCTAGAAATAAATATGCTGGACCATTCACGAATCAAAAGTAAGAGGGGACGAAGTCTGTGAGCAGGTCTCAACCATAATTTAAAGGAGCAATATGTAACACCTAGTGTTTAAAATTGGTACTGCAGTCCATTCAAAACATTACAGAGAGCTGTCTCCCCCCGCCCCCTCCTCTCTAGAGTGGATGCTCACGCAGGTTGCCATGTGGTGGACACTGAAGCTTCAGTGTTTAGCCAGCTCTGCATCGCTCTGTAAACCTTTCTGCGTTCTAACCTCTCTCCATTTTTCAAAAGCATCTGTTAGTTTGCCGTTCCCTGGCCAACTGAGGGGGTTTTTATTGTGATACTTTCTTATTGAAAACTGTCTATTCAGGGAATCGATGGTTAGTGCGCCCAATGTATGGAGCGCCAAGCAGGCGACCCGGGTTAGAATCCGACCTGTGGCTCCTTTCTCGCATGTCATTCCCCACTCTCTCTCACGACACGATTTCTGACTCTATCCATTGTCATGTCTCCGAATAAAGGCATAAAAAGCCACACATACAAACATTTCTATTCAGTTCAAAATGATTAGAGTGCAGCCCTACGTTGGTGGAGATTACCGTTAGCCTATCTTTAAGGCGAACAGGGGAAAACTATCCTCATTTTGGAGGGTTTAATTATCCATATTTGAAATTTCTTGGGCGGCCATTTAATCCTCCAGTGTAAACAAGTAAAACAACACAAGCAGACAAACTCTCCACATTCCTCGCCTCACTCTACACTGTGTAGCTGAGGGAGGATTAGACCTGCCCAGTGTTTTGGTCTTTAGTTCTGCTCTATTATGCTCTTTAATTTCATTTGCCCCCTGCAGTCGTAGCCGGTCGTCTCTTAATCAAATAATAATCAGTGCTGTTGGTTGGTGGTTGAACATTTAGCTCCCCCCACAGCCACAGAACAATACGAATGCATCAGGAAAGAGCAGAAACTCATTTCAACATGCAGAGAAGCCAAATCTGTGGCTGCAGATGTAGCCGGGCTGCTTCTGTTTGTTCGAGGGATTTGGTGACAGACTGAGCCGTGCAACATTTGAATAACAGCCATAGAAATGATTACGAAATGAATTATAAATATGGAACAGTGTAACAGTGTGTGTTTGGTTAAATGAAGACACTTTAAATCATCCGAATCTCTTCGAGATGCTGAAAGACAAACTCCAAAAAATCAACAAAGGACTGGGAAGGAATGTTTTTTTAATGGTTTGCTTGAATGTGAACATCATCATTTTTCGGGCTCAAATTCATTTGAGACGTTGAAATAAAAGAAATCTCAAAAATACTTTGACTCTCTCTCTCTCTCTCTGCAGGGAAAACCTCAAGCACTTACTGTAGCTGCTCAGTGAAACTGGAGAGAAGAAAAAACAAAGTGGTTTCATCATTTTTAAATGTTAAAGTAGGTTAAAGGGGGTCGTTGCTAAGCCCACTATCTTTCTCCCAATAGAGGAGCAATTGTTGTTTTAATTCAGCATTTTGCAGAAGTTTTCACAATTATCTGGAACCATGCTGCAAGAATTATTTCATTATCAATCTAATTATTTTCAGGATGAAACTTTTAATCTGTCAAAAATGTCAAAAAGTTGTTAAATATGCTCATTACATTTTCCAGACTCTAAAATGTATCTGCAAATTGCTTTTTTTTTCCTTTTCCAACCAACAGTCCAAAACCCAAAGACCTTTAATTTGTTGTCATGAATGTCAGAGAAAAGCAGCAAATCCCTCAAGAAGCTGGAACGAGCAAATGTTTGATAATTGTTGTTTAGGAAATGACCCGAAGGATGGACTCGTTGTCGAAATTGATGAATTTTTATTTTGTCTTCAACAACTAATCGACACAGCCTTGCAGATCAAGTTGGGTTCAGGTCAATATTCACATATTTGGAACATAACTGTATGAACTTCCCAATTTGAAGCGTTATTCATCCATGACGTTCAAATTAACCAAAACCAACCAAACTCACCATTTATGTGTTTCTCGAATCCCTCTGAGTGCCAACAGCCTTTTATACCCCCGACCCCAAAGACTTCTCCGTCACCAACCGATTAGCAACAACAACACATGATGTCATCACTGTGAGATCCAAACTGCTGCTGGTTGATGACATCACCACACAAACACATGAGAAGCGTGGGAAACCACATCACACTTTGTCGTAATCTGCAGAAAACATTCTGCTGTGATGAGTAATCTGAGCAGGCTGCAAGGAGGGAGACTGAGGCCAACTCTGCATCCATGTCGGAAGAAGATCAACCGAATACAAAGAAGTTTGTGTTGACTTCAAGAGCTCTGGCCAAAATATCACTTTGATTAGCTAAAAACAAGGCTACAAGGATAGTCCGTCTTAAAGCTCTGATTTACTTACTCATTCATAGAGAACTCCCTTTGAAAGCAGTGCAAGTGATTGTTATAATGTAAGCTTGTTGATGCAAGGTATGGGTGAGAAGGTCAAAAATGAAATTGGATGAGGCCTGGGCGATAAAACGACAATGATAATTATCGCAATGTAATTTTTCTCAATATAAATATAACAAATGTTCGATAAAAGTTTGATAGATTTAAACCTGTAATTACACCACCAGAACACTGGGAAAGGGGGGGCGCTAATGTGCCGACATTCAAGAGAAGAAGAAAAGGACAAACAGCCAATCATGTCGCAGGGATAAAGGTAGGCGGGCTTAGAGACGGGAATGGAAACACAGCTGAAATGAGTAGCTGAGAGATAGCGACACTGAAGAAAACGCTGAGCCTATACCAGCTCAGAGCACGGAGAACACATCTTTGACAACTTCAGGAGTTTGGAAATATTTGACTTGCTCTGTAAACTGTGGCGAAGACAAGTGCAGCTAAAACGCCTAGTTGGAAGTATCCTGAACTTAAACCTGAACTATAAAGGATCCTAGAGCAGTCAGAGCCAATTCAAACATTATGGATTGGTTAACCAGAAATGTCCTAAAAGAGATGGGATGTCCAACACTTACAGCTGCGTTATCCACCACAAGCTAACAACATTCAATTTCCATAACCTTTAAAAACAAACTTGTGTTTTTTACAAGACTCCTATGTTGCTCATCGCTCCATTTGAACCAAAAACCGAAGGCTAAAGCAGATATCCTGAACAATAATGTGCCTTAATATAAACACCCTCAGTGTTAACTCCCAGGCCGCGTCTCCTTGGGCGGGGCGAGTGCACTCTGATCCGCTGTCCGCTCTGCCACAGCCGTTCAGCTCTCACACATTCCTCCAGACCAGAGCAAATCGGTTAATCCCTGGAGAGCAGATAACCTAATACTGCTTGACATGCTGTGGCCAGACACCAGGGAGAAAAAGTTCTCGACTGTAATCTGGAACTAAAGGAAGATGAAGACTTCTACAAAAAAGACATGTTCACTGTGGAAAATAGTGCCACTGTCCAGTCAGTGGGATTTAACCAGCAGTTCATGTCCATTTCAAATGTCATTTTCACATCTGTGATTCTGTAAATCCCAAAACTTGAACAATAATTGGTTTAAGAAGCTGTAATTTGGTACATTCAAACACTTTCTGACAGCATGTGCACATTTTAAGTGTCTCGGTAATAACACACAAGTTTAAAACTTAGCAACTAAATAAAGAAACTGCTGGAGGGAGAGCCGTGGGATAATTAGTGATTGTCAAACTTACGCAGGAGTATGGGGTTGTAGTATCACAGAAATAAACGCTGCTACAAGTCTGAGAGTAATTTTCTGTCTCATGAAGGTTTCCATTGGGGGGAAAAATGAGTTTAGTCAGGGATGAAGCTTAATCCCTGGCTGTGAAATTGGCCTCTAATCTCTTTGGGAGGTACTGAGACACCGATGGGACACAAATCTACACTTAAGCAACAAAATGCCTTCAAGAAGCGAAAAACGAAAGAATGGGACCTCTTACAGATCCGGCGAGGTGAATCGCACGCTTTACGCCAGTGACATGTTAATTATGGGCTCAACATGTGACTTTTATCATAAGTTAAGTTACCATGGAGGGTAAAATCACCGGACAAGAGGGGCTACAAAACCACAAATAAAAGTCACTGTGACCAGAGGTGCTGCTTGTCAACAGGCAACAGGCAACTGCTTGGGGCCCCTGGCCAGCAGGGGGCCCCCCTGAGGACTGACAAACTTTAAACCATAGCAGTGGCGCAGAATGTGCACATTTTACAATGACAGTAGGAAACCTCCCTCAGGGGGCCCCATCTGACAGCACTCAATGTTGTTGCACTGCTAGGCGTTCCATTATTCCTGTGAAAACTTAACTCGGTCACTTAAAGTTGCACTGTGAGCCGAATGATAGCAGTTGCCGTGTTCGATATGCAACCTGACTTTGGATCAGTCTAGAAAAAGGTAAAGAGGTGGAGCTGAGGCAGGCTTACATCCTGCCAACAAACAGCTACAACACGCCCACCTGTCAATCAAATCAGCCTGCCCACTAAAAAATTACCCCCTTAATGTTTTTTAACCAATAAAGAAATGAGACCACAACCGTTTTTTAGACCAGGCTCTAAACATTTTTATTTCTGCTGTAAAAATGGACATGGTAATATTGGACTTCATGGGAATTCCTTAGTTTTTGTAGCCAGCCTCAAGGAAATAGAGGAACTGCAGTTTTTTTACACTTTGCATTGGCTTCAATTGTTAACACTGGAGGTTGCCGCTTTGCTGATACAGGCGGGGTTTATGTCAGGCTGAGAGCCTTCAAATTCATTTTCAGATTAGGGTTGGATTGGGTTTGGGTTGGGCTGTGGTTTGGTCAGGAATTGGACTGAGGTCAGAGTTGTGTTAGGTTAGTGTTTGGCTAGAAGGTGTACATCGGGCTTGGGTTACATCAGGTTGAGTTGGACTTTGGTCGTTATAGACGAAGGGACATTTGGTTGGCTGGATTCAGATGAGGTCAGTTGTTTCCTGAAGTAGTCTGAGCTTGGGGCTCTTCATTTATTTATTTATACATAATTGGGTTCAAATGAAAAAGTCACGTTAGCTTGTGCACATATTAGCACATTGAGTTTATGCCCCCCCTGCATATGAAGTATTCAAGTGTCGCTACCATGTTAATTGGTTTATTCATCAGTATGTGTTGTCAAGTGAGTTGTCTCTGTGGCGTCAACCAAGTTATATATTCATTCTCTGACTCTGATTCAGGGTCTTCACTCCAACAGAAACATTTACAACTTTGTCAGGGAAGCCAGAAGGTGGAAACATTTTCTTAAACTCTGAGACGACTCACACAGGCAGAGAGATCTGACACCGTATTCTCCGGTGGGATTCCCAAATGTAGCTCCAAATTGCAGTGTTTTCACATAAATGCACTGTGGTGAAAAAACAGACACAGTTAAACTCAAAGGCAGCGCTGTACAACCAAGCAAATATGCACAACGATGAGAAAGACATTTTGAGGATTTTCGAGAACCGTTTGACAAACTGTGTTTAACGGGTAGAGTAAGGAGAATGTGCGTGCATACGCTTCAGATGACGCCTGCAATTTAAGCAGTGTAGCGTGACACATTTAGCACAATGGAAATCACTCCTGAAGGAAGGTAGAAGGCAGATCCTAAACACACAGGTAAACATTCATAGTGAGGAGTGTGTGTGTGTTAGAACTGATATCATTTCCTCAGAATACCCCTAGGATTTATATTTCTGTACTTATTTAAATTCACTGCTTTCTTTGTTTGCGCTTCTCACACCCTTGACATCTCTGCTCGGTTATAAAGCCTTCAAGGTTCATTTTAATCTCGGCAAAATGTCAAAGACACTGTTGCTAAGGCAGCGACAGCAGGAGATCATCAGCACAGCAGCTGAGGTTAGTGTTCACCCCATGATACTCAATTCACACCTCATACACTTCTCAAAACCAACTGTAAGCAAAAAGACGGCTGAGAAACAGGATCTGAATTGTTACCAAACCAAGCAATCTGTTTTCTCTCGTCTTGATTGACGTCTAATCAAAGTGTTCTAACCTAAAGCAAATCATTCCTCATTTGAACCCAATTATGTATAAATAAATGAAGAGCCCCAAGCTCAGACTACTTCAGGAGCCACCTGACCTCATCTGAATCCAGCCAACAAAATGTGCAACTCAACCTGATGTAACCCAAGCCCGATGTACACCTTCTAGCCAAACACTAACCTGACCTCAGTCCAATTTCTGACAAAACCAGAGCCCAACCCAAACCCTATCCAACCCAATTCATTTTCTTATCTTTAGACTGGTTGGTTAAAACAAATAGTTTTTTCCGTTAGTTCAGCTAGGAAATGAGTCGGCTGGGAACATCCCAAATTATGAGCCATGCAAGGACAGTATCTAAGCTTTGTTTGACATTGTCAGTAATATCAATGAAACATGTCTTTGCAGTCAGTAGGTCGAGTCAGTAAACAGAACATAAAATGTAGAGATACTCAATGGTAACTAGGTTGAGAGAAACAGAAAGAGGATTGTAGTTCACAAAGATTCCTCCCTCAAATCCCTCCCTCCCTCCCTCCCTCACCTCTCTTGTGCTCCTACCTGAGTGCAGCTCAACTCCGATGTCCTGCAGCCACAAACAAACAATAAGAAGCTCTGCCAAAACCACTGGAAACGAAGAAAGAAGGGGACAGTAAATGCACCGTCTTTCCCCTTCTAATAGCAAATGGAGGGAAAAGAGAGGAGAGGAGGGCAAGTGTTGGGGTGGGAGGGGAGTGATGGATTGACTGTGTGTGTCTGTGTGTGTCTATGTGTGTCCTTTCTTCTTCTGCATGGATAACTCAAGCCAGACTTTTTCTGCTCCCCTGGGGGACAGAGAGTTCTGAAATCGAATGACGACTCCTGCTCTCTCTCTCTCTCTCTCTCTCTCTCTCTCCTTATTGAACGTCCTATGTCACTCTACCATCCCTTCACTCACTCTCCCTCCCTCTCTCTCTTTCTGTCACTCTATCCTGACGTAACTCCAGACACACTCTCCAACTCTCTCCGGTTATCTTCACATCACTTCACCAGCCGAAATTATTAAATAACAACTTCTGTCATTTCGTCTCTTCCATCTTTCTGTCCCCGTCTCGTCCTTCCTTCCACATTTGCTCGCTCTTTCTAGAAGTCAAAACATTTGTCTTGCAGCATGGTAGAGCAAAACCAGTGACGGCTGGTGCATCGTTCTCCAGGATGGGCACAACTTCTCACAGGTGGACCAGGATATCGGCTATATCTTCGTTTGCTAGCATGAACCGAACATATACTAGAAAATGCCATTAACTGGCTAACCAGATTAGCATCCAGTAATTGACAATTTTACTTAACAAACAACACCATATACACTCGTACTCACAGGCAACATGTTTCCTGAACTCTGTGGAGACCAACTTAAAAAATCGCTGACTCATGCTAGCCTGGCCTGCTGCTCAGATCTAAATAAACAGTCAATGCTCTGATCCAGTGACACCGCATGACTCGCTCTTAATGTCTCAGTTCATGGGACGTATCCCTCTGCTGCCTCCTTTTGAGCGTGTGCAACTTATAGTGTAGTCACTAATCATAAACTTTAGACACGTAGAACGCTTTCTTCAATGTCCTTTTCCTTTTTCTCATTTCCTCTCCGACTTTCTGTCTCTGTCCTCTGGTTGTTTCTGTCTCTTTGTTGTTCCCTCAGAGAGCTGCAGAGTTTCTCACAGTCTACAAACAGGTCAAATAACAGCCCACCTGCTTTAATAAGACGCCCCGTAAAGAATAGTATGTCAGCTCTCTGTGTTCCCCAGCACTCCTGTCGCAGGGGCCACTTCCTGACAATATAGTGAGAGGATTAGGGAGGTTGGAGGTGATAAAAAAGAGGGAGGGGGGGTCTTTAGAAACAGGAGAAGAAGAAATTGAAGTCCCCTTTGACTCCAAACTCTCAGTTATTGGAGCCTTTCTGCAAAAAATGAGACACACTGCACCGTTCTGCACACATCCAAAGCTTTTTCATCCTTATACTCTCAGAAATGTCACAACTACAGGTCAGAAAGTAAGGCATGAAGATGGATGAGGAGGAGACTGATTAAAAAAGGATTTGCTTTAAATTTTCAAGATCATTGGGACATGGGTCGTGAAAAATGGCGCGCAAACCGACATGTGGGAGGTAATTTTTCACGCTCCGAGTCATGAAAAACAGATTTTTCACGTCAAATACGTCGCCTTATTTTTGATGCAACAGCATTTACCATAAATCCGACTCCTCTCGGTGTGACAAGAACAAGCCCTCCTCCAGAAGACAGAAAAAAGGGGGGAGACAGGCGAATATGAGATCTGACATGCTTAAGTAGAAACAGATGAAGGTTGGAGGGGGAATGGCGGAGGATAAGAGTGTGGGGGGGGGGGATACAAGGTAACAGGCAGTTATAGCAGCTTCTGTGTGTGCGTTTGGGTTCAGACGTGACCAGAGGCGAGGAGCAGCAGGGAGAAGACGACAGAGAGGGGAGGAGAGGGAGGTGAGTTTGTTGTCCTTCTCATCAGGAGGAGACAGAAACTGACGAGGAGGTGGAGAAGAGCGCCAAAATAAGAGCGTCAAATAACCTCAGAGTCTGCAAAATCTCGACACTCATGTGCCGGTTTCATGACAACTAATAAAAAACAGAAGATGTTTGATTCAGAGCCTGCGAGACAATAATCTGGGTACAATCATTTAAGTGGGTGCACAGATACAGTAGTTTAACTGTTTAATTGCTCTTGTTTTAATGAGGAGATCTCGTGGAAAGCTGCTCATTAACCGCTTCCACAACTGTTTTTACTAGCGGCAGTGTTTTTCTGCACCATTACTCCTGCTACAGCATCGTTCACTGAAACACTGCTTGATCAGCATCTTTTTGCAACAGAAAAACAAGCTAAACGTTTTGATTTTCAGGGAGCAAATCAAATCCAGGTGTCGCAGAGTTTAGAGCCAGGAGTGCAGAATATGACGTTTTTGAGATGTGGCGCCCCCTACAGGATGCAGCAGCAAACCATGTTGTATCAAATCACATCAATTTTATTTATGGAGCACTTTTAAAAACAACCAGAGTTGGCCAAAGGGCTGCACAATAAGATAGCTTACATAGACAAAATTAGCACATCATGGTAAAAGCAAAATCGGATGAAGAAACGGACACATTCGACCTTTAGGACCCCAGGAAACTTGGGGGGGGGATCTTAAGGACACTGAAATGCATAGGGAAAGCTGTGTCTTCAGTCTGGCCCTTAAAATGCCTAAAGAAGGGAAAATGTAATATTAAGAGGTAAGCTATTCCAGAGCTTCGGGTCAAATACAGAAACTGCAAGATCGCCCTTTCCCTTTAGCCTCGACCGAGGAACAGCCAGGAGCAGCTGGACTGATGACCTGAGAGGTCTGCGTAGGGAGAGGGGGTGAAGTACCTGAGCAGGAGCCAGTGCAAAGGTGCAAGTACGGGAGAGATGCTTTCTTTTTTAAAGAGTCAACAAGCTCACAGCGAGGCCTTCACTCTGATAAGAGTCTCTGCTTCTGCATGACAACCAGAAAAAATATCTTTCACAGATTTGGAGGAGAGACGTCTTCAAAGTGAGAGAGAGAGAGAGAGAGAGAGAGAGAGAGAGAGAGAGAGAGAGAGAGAGGATCAGAGTGATGATGATGTCAGAACACACACACACACACACACAGAGACAGTACATTATCTGTGGTAAAGAAGTGGCAGATTCACACAAACAGCTGGGCTCTACTGCCACCTAGTGGTCATGACGAGAACTGCTTGACATCATAATGCACCAGCTCTAGATTGTTCATTGTGAGCTCTCAGATGAACTCAGATTGAATGAAGCCATTACATGTTTTTGATTCAAGAATGAGCTGCAGAATCAGGAAGGTAACATGTTTCTTTTTAAGGTGCGGGGTGATAAAACATGAGAGAGAGGTGTGTGAGGAAAGAACAATATGAACAACACTCACACAGACTTCAGTCATTATATCACTCCTGTGAGGCTTTAAAGGAGGCAGGAACTAAGACACCAAGTGAAATATACAAGAGTTCAGGATTCAGGGTTTGAATCCGACCTGTGACTTTTTTCTTGCAAGTCATTGCCCTCACTCTCTCTCTCTCTCTCTCTCTCTCTCCAACCGATTTCTGACCCTATCCAATGTTCATACCTCTAAAAAATAACGGCACAAAAAGCCCCAAAATACGCCTGAAAAATCACCTTAAACCTCACTTACTTCTCATCGTATTTAGACAAAAAGGTCCTGAACAGTTTAAATGACGGGCGGACATCGACCAGCCTGAGATAAAGGACCTCCCCATGTAGACAGTTTGACATCACAACAAGCGACTCTCTCTCTCTCTCCCTGGTTTCTGACTCTATCCACTGTCCTATCTCTACAACGAAGGCATAAAAGCCCAAAAATAAATCTTAAAAAAATTAAAAAACTTCACAAAAAATGTTGCGCTGACTAAAGACAAAACAGAATGTGCAAGATGAAAATATGCAACATTTACAAGGAGGAAGTGTTTTTATCCGACAGTCGGTCAACGGGGGGGAAGTCTCCAGTAAAAACCAAAGAGAAAGGAAGACGAAGAAGAGCCTCTGCAGCAGAAACACATTTCAGCTCTTCTCTACATGAACTTAATTTATCTTAACGCTTCACTTCATCTCTGAATGTAAAGAAGCAGGCGTTCATTACCTTCTTGGACATCATATTCAATGATTTCTCCCTGACTTTCCAGGTCTTGTTTGTTGCATACTATCCTCAGTCTCTGTGTCTGTAACTCTCTGAGCATGTTTTATTTACAGTAACTTTACATTATTTATGTATCTTGAAGCAACAAGCTGAGAAAACCAAATTCAAAAGTGCCCATTTGGGGCTTTACACTATCTCCGTTTGTTTGTATCATAACAGACATTTATAAAAACTCTGAATTATTCATAATGTCAGGGATATACAGACATTTATGGACTCGCGCTGAAACATTTAGGAAAGTAAGCAAATATATAATCAGTTTGCATGAATCTAGACAGTAATATGGGAATATTTTCCTACTTTTTCAAATGGTTTCATTCATAAAAGTAGAGGAAACATATTCAACATAGCCTCAAACTTGTCAGTATTTATATTTTGAGAGATCACCTCAAATAATTTGTCGATTTTACGTGTCTTTTTGGGCTCCTGGCAGTTCTGCTTAAATGTTCTGATGGACTAAAGACTTAAAGGTCACATAATGTATTGTGCAAAGTCCACTTCACCATGTTTCTCTAACTCTAATATGTGTCCCTAGTCTGTCTACAAACCCCCCAATGATGAGAAAAGTCCATCCTCTCCGTCTTTTGCCTGCTCCACTTTTCAGAAAATGTGTGCTCAAACAGGCTGTTTGGAGATTTTCCCTTCATGACATCACAAAGGGCAGTAACCCCTCCCCCAGGTGGGTGACACTCCCACAGCTAGGTGTTTGTTCTGCCCTCTGAGTCTGCCTTCTCACCGTAGACATTAGGACATGGAGCGAGAAAGCCCGAGCCACCCAAGCCCTTCCAGAGAGGGGCGTGGTCAGACACAGCTCATTTACATTTAAAGCTACAGACACAGAAACAGCCTGTTCTGAGCAGGGCTGAAATAGAAGGGTTTATAATCATGATCAAATACAGGATCAGAGTGGATTTAGAACAAGAAACTTCACAGAAAGAAAGATAGACTTCTAGTAAAGTAGCGAGGGAATGAAGGGGTTGAGGGAGAACATGGGAAAGACTGAAGCAGAAAAAGAAGCAAAACAGAGACAGAGACGTCTGCGTTACTTTGGTTTTATTTTTGTAGAAGCCGTGCCAACTTCCTAGAAAGAGTTGTAGAGGAAAATCCCCCCTGAGGGTACAGAGCTTCCCTTCCACCACATTCTGAATTTTAAAAAAAAATGTTGCACAACCTGCAGTTCTTCCCTTGTTCTACTTGGCAACTGAACTGAAAAAAAGGAATGAATCTCTTGAGGCAGAAAGCGGCTTCAAAAATGGTCAAAATGAACCACAAAAACGGAGAAATAAAGACTTACAGACGGTCACAGTTAAACAGAATTTTCTGCCTTTACCAAAAGTTTCATAACCAAAGAGACTGTAGTAGGAGTAAGAAGGTGGTTTATCTTTAAACATTCATCCACACACAACGTTTAAAGCTCTCAACACCATGTAAATAACTTAAATGGTTACGTCACTGCTGGAAGGACGGTCTTTGTATGAAACTGGGCTACAGCAGGAGGATACAAATATTTTTAGAAGTGGTGCTACCTGACCAGAGAAAAAAGGTAATAGTGATATTCCCTTTCATTTCTCTGTGAAAATGACCAACAAAACCAGTATAGACTGGATCCATAGCTTTCATGGGATGATCCCAGAGCGCTTCGTTGGGCCTTTACGTTCCACAAAACGATGTAGCTTCACTCTTGCTCTACGCTTTGCTCCGGTGTTAGTTGGGCCCTACATGCTTTGGTCATTTCCTCAGGGGGATCCTTTGGTTTGTTTCAGGTACCACCCGGTCCATACGTGACCAAAAGCTTTGGCATGAAACTCCAGTTTCTGAACACAGACACGATTGACAATTCAACCCTAATTATTGTGCATTGCAACGTCCATTCATTGATCAGAGCATGCTTGATACTTAGCAAGACAAACCAAGATGGCGGCACTGTTGACATCTTTTCCCCCTGTTACGTTGATAAACCTTGTGGGGTTCGGGTTTGTTCGTAAAAGATTCCTAAAGTCAAGACAAAGAGTGACCAACGGAGGTGGGCAGCACAACTATAGAAGAACTGGTCACTATCAGAGGGCAAACACCATAAGACTGCCACTATCCTCGCCATCCTAGCAACCTGCTATCCCCATCCTCAGCGGCCATTATCCCTGCTGCCTGGTATCCCCATTGGTGGCCATCCTTACACCTGCTTTCCTCACCATACCTTATTCCCTTTTGGCAATTATCTCAAATGGTCCATTTTCCAACGCCATTGTCTCGACTTTCTCTATTCCCTCCAACCGCCATGCCAACAGGTTGCTTTCCCCACCCACTGCCACTCTCAATGTCCCCCGCCCTTCTCCGAGTAGTGTAATCTGCACCAATTGTCATCCCAAATGGACATTATTGCCACAAACCAAAGAATGTTGAATTAAACAGCTCTAGAGACAGTTTCATACCATCTTGATGACTTCTGACAGCAATCACGTTCGGGCTCTTTCCGCTGAAAAACTACAAATCTTCCTTTTAAGTTCCTCAGAAGCTTTTTGACCGCTGTACTAGGAAGGTTTATATCCATCCAGACATTCCTGATCTGACCCCTCTGCAGAAAGGAAGTCACACTTAAATCGACTTGTTAGAAACACTTCCATTGAAAGTAAAAGAACAAGCAGACATGGGTTGCTTCTTGACATATTCACTATAGCATCCACAACATAAAGACAAGCCTCTCTCTCTTGTTCACCCTGCAGCTGGAGGAAGCGAGGGATGACGTTAGGAGAGGAAGAGAGAGCTAGAGATACACTTTAAATGATTTGCATGTGAAATAGACTGGCACTTAGATCAAAAACTAGGGCTGGAAGTAGGCAAACACACACACACAGTCTCGTCAGTGTGTGTGTAGTGACAGCAGCAGCCCTGTGTGAGCAGAGAAGCATGTGAGGTTGATTACAGAATATTTACTGCTGAGTCTGTCTAGACAGAAAGAGAGAGAGAGAGGAAGGAAGACAAGAATGAAGATGAGGGCCAGAGAGAAAGGTATAGGCAGAAAGATGAAAGACAGGAAAACACAGTATTAGCGAGAAAGGAAAACATAACCTACGTAATATGGAGGAAGGAAGAGGTATTACAGTGTAGAATGAATGAATACATTAAGATAAATCAAAAGAATGAGCGGCCAGTGTTTTGTTATTGAGCCCTCTCTTGTTGAGTTTAATGGGCTGGGGTAAGTGATGGAAGAATCAGTCAGGGAACAGAATCAAAACTAGCTATGAAGACCACAAACTCATTACGAAAATGTTAACTGAGGGTATAAATAGACTATTCATAGACTTCTATATATTAAGACTTCTTTTTGAGACCAGTGCAGTCTCCCTGTGCTAGTGGTGTGCAAGGTTTAAACAAGACATCTGCCAAGCAATAAACAGTCGACAGACAAAGTTAGCAACTAGCAAAAGAACATAGTGGAGTTTTTGGCAGCTATAGAGCCAGATATTTACCACAGGAGAGTAAATATTAGACTTCAAGTGGTCAGGAAAATTACTTAAAGTAAATGGCAGCTCATTGAAAACACATCACCTTGACGATGTGACAATTTAACAGTGATTTATCAGTCAAAGGCTGTCCTATAGTGGTCAAAACAATCTGTTTTTACTGCTTTCACATGACAGAACGTACAACACAATATGACCAAATACAGAATTTGTAGATGACTTTACTTTATCTGCTCTAGGCCTTCTATTTTTGTGACGCTTGTATAAATTATTCAAGATAAATGGTGCATAAATGAACAAAAAGTTCTGATTCATTTGGGCGGGGGGATATCAAACCTTGAACGACCTTGAATATGAGTAGACTTTGTGCCAAACTTGCCGGAGAGAAAACTGCACAGTCAGACAGCGCACATAAACAACAGACAAGTGTGTCATTGTCGTGCAGCCTGATCGTATGAGTCACACACACACACACACACACACACACACACACAGGAGGTAACTTCCAGATGGGCAGCATTCCCGAAACCTGTCCTGTTAGCTCCCAGTATGAATTTTACACCCACAAAAACACAAACACGGTCACGGTTACGAAATCCCTCTAAAATATCTCTTTAAAACAGGAAATGAATGTGATGTAATATGTTCTGTGCAAACACTTAAACCACATGGCGCACATTTCTCACACTGCAACACCCACTTGAAATCTCTACTGGTGGCCTGAGGCAGATACCTAATATGGACACACACACACACAAACACACACGCACAGAGTTTAATAGAGAGGCTGATGAATGATGCATTCCTTCACAGAGGGCATCGTACTACAGTAACACTCTTTCATTTTCAGACGCCCACTCGCCAATTCATCCCTCTCTTTGCATCCTTTTTTCATTTTTTATCTTCCTTTCTTCTACCACTCTCCCCGTCGATCCTTCTTCACAGTATTCTCGTATCCTCTCGTCCTCCTCAGTCGTGTCTTTCTCCTCTTTTTGATATTTGCTATGCCTCTCTTTTTTGTTTATTATTCTAAATCTTTCAACCCGCACCTCCCCTCCCCCCCTTTATCATACCCGCAGTCTTTCACGCCTCTCTTTATACCTTCTAAATAACCCTTTTTTGTTGTTATCTACATTTTTTAATGACTGTAGTGCAAACCCCCAAGCTTTATAAGCACATGATATGTATGTGTGCAGATACTCCTATAACATTACATACATTACAGAAAAGTATGCTGAGAGAAAGACAAGTACATTAACAAATTAGCATTTTAGCATCTATGTTCAGTACATAGCTAGAGCTAGCGCTGTTAGCCTAGCCTAGCATGCGGACTTTAAGCATTTGAAAACAGCTAGCTTGGTTGTATGTCAAGAATTTGCAACATATAACCAAATGCTGTTCATTTCTTTTGCAATACGACACCAAAACAAGTTCTGCCAGAGTCATATTCAAAACGATCTTGAGAAAAATGAATTAAGTTATTTTTGATGTGTTGACAATTTACAAAGAAGAAATCCAAACCTCAACAATTCACATTTTCTATCATGTTTGGTTAATAATTTATCAAATTGTTGAAATAATTAAAACAGAAAGTTGTGATTTTAACATAAAGTTAATCATGACGCAAGCGTTATTCAGCGTTAGCTAGATTTGACAAGCTAGCTAACGCCGCCTCAGCACTTTGATGCATGTTATCCCCCCCGCTCTCTCCTCCAAACACTTCCTGTTTCTCTTCAGCTGTTCCCAATAAAAAACTTGTTTTTTAAATTACAGGATCTTCCAGTTTGTGAGGATTATGGCGCCCCCTGTGGACAGATTAAGTATTTCGTCCCATTTAGAGCATTTATAATCAGGATTTGGAGATCTTTTAAAATCTGTATGTGGATAAGGTTGATTTCATCCCGTTTTTACTGAAAACGATAACAAAGGTAAATTGGAAAACCCGACACTGCAGAAAAAAGTGGATTTTTCAACATGGATTATTCTTTTCCAGATTAAACCTTTTGAATAACCAGGCACTAAATCAAAGCTTCAAACTTCAGGTTATTGCAATGGTATCAATCTGATCTAATTCATGGGGCTTAAAGCAAAAAGTGTAATTCCACAAATCCGTTTATCTCATCTTGTTTTCACTTGTATCTTCTCACTTTTATCTAATTCAACTAAACGCATCTTTCCCATTTTCTCCCTTTTGTTTATTCACACCTCTCTGCCCTCCATTGTTTGACTCATCCTTTATCTTTCTGCTGCTTTTGCCTCCCATCTTTTCTCTCTCAGCCCTCCGTCTCTCTGACTTTTTACAAACTGGTTCCTGTCATCGCTCAACAATCTGCAGAATGAGACAGAGAGGGGGAGAAGAGAGACCCGGGCTTTGAGGGGGAAAAAAAATACAAGAAGCTGTGACAGAGGAGGACGAGTGACAGCTCGACAAACAAGACAAATGTGACAGCTGAAAAGAGAAAGAGGCACTGCCAGGGAAGGAAAAACACCCGGAGTGACAGCAGATGAAATGTAACCCACAATCCGAAAACTGTAAAACACATGTACAGTCATATTCTCCGCAGCTAAAAAATCTGCTCTGACGCAAACACACAAATTATTTAATCTAAAATGATTTCCTCTCACAGCAGGCCTATGTAAACAACCACGAGACCTGCTGAACAGGGATAAGATAATGATGTCACAGAGGAAAGTTTGATGTCACAGGATATTTTACAGGAAGTGCCAGCTGTTCTTATTGAATAAAAAACACTTGCAAATACTGTATTTCAAAAAGCAGGTAAATCAAAGGTAAATGCTTTTGTGGTTTTATGTCACTTGTAACAAAGCTTGTATTCTGTGTAAAGTGAACAAACGTGGTGTCCTTGTTTTGTTAAACGTAGATCCTCTGTGAGGAAAATGAAACAACAGAAGAGCTCTGAACGGAACGAAACCGTGAACCCTTTTTATAAAGCTCCTCAGATCAAGAGAGACAAATATATTCAAGTGCAGCTGCCTGAGGTGAACACGAGGCCGCTGGAAGACGCTCTGAAATTAACTAAATCTGCTGAATCGAGTGAAAAGCCAGCTGAGGGAAACACTTTAATTAACGCAAATCGTGATTCTCCCTCTTAGAACAACAGACTGAAGACGAGACTGTTTCTATCTGGGACAACAGCTGCCTGCAGGATGGAGACGCAGCATCGCGGGGTCGATGGTTTGAGTCCCACAAAAGCTGAGAAAACACAAATAGAGAATGTGAACAAGGATAGATGATTCCTCCTATCTTTGCGGTGCTTTTGAGGAAGGTATTTCAAGGATGATAAGAAGAAGAGATACTTTCTTAATCCAACAAGGGAAAATGACTTTTACACCCTGTTATTGAGATATGCTACGCACATGCACAAACAGTACATGCCCTAATGGAGAGATGTTAGTGATGGGCTGCACATGAAAGAGATTGAGGAGTTGGAGGTTCAATGCCTTGCTCAGGGGGACCTTGCCAGTGTTCAGGAAGTGAACTTGCACCTCTCCAGCTACCAGACCAATTTCCAGACTTTGTCCGCCTTGGACCGATGACCCTCTGGTTCCCAAACCAAGTCCCTGAGCAGTTGGAGGACAGACTAAGCTACTGCGGCCCCCATAAGGATGATATACGTTGCTTAAGTTTTAATATTGATCAGAAAGTCGCACATTATTCCTTTAACAATAATTAAAAGCCTGTATTGTATTGACGCCTGTTACAATTGAAGGCAGGTGAAGTAAACAAAAGCCTGGGCTATTAATAGAAGTTTTATGGTTATAGAATAAAAGTTCTCCCTTCAGTTAGCAAAAAGTATGCAATGTAAAAGTTGTTTTTTGTAAAGCCCATCCTATCCTTCCTTTTCCCATCTGCTGTAAGATTTATGTTTTACAGCTGAATGAACTTTTGTATTGTTTCAGAACTAAGTGTGGATAACTCAAGTCCAAATCAGCGCTAATTAGAGGTTGTGTTGGAGTGTGTTCACTCCCAGGAGCTGCAGTCTCTCTACTGTCACAAGAGAGGAGGGGAGTTAACGAGAGGAAAAGACACTTCATGCTCTTTCTTTGTTCAGGTGCAAAATGCTTATCTACTTAACTTACTCACTTACTGCTTTCATCTTTGGCTTTCAGAGGCGAGAAATGTGACTTTCTGTTACCACAATACTCTGCTAGAAGTCTGAAATGTCAAGTCTGTTTCTTTCTACTCCACTGACTACAGATCCAGATCCACCCCCCCCCCCCCCAGGCAAAAAGAGAGTGTGTGTGTGTAAAAGTGTGTTAGACTTTTCTATTCAGCCTGCCGGGCGTTCAAACCAGATATGACACAGCGAATAGATTTTAGAAGGTGAAACGAAACCACAACAGTCTGTTTGAGGTAAACGTCTAGATTCATTATGTACAGGGGTAAAGGGTTAGCATGTTTTAATCGTACAAATAAGATGTTTATTAATTCCTTTATAAGATAAGACAGCTGAAGAGAGACAGGAGATGTTGGGCGTAGAGAGTGGGGGATGACATGCAGCAAAGGACTGAGGTCGGATTCGCCGCTGCGACCAGGACTGTAGCCTCTGTACACGGGGCGTGCGACATAACCACTAGGCTATCGGCGCTCTGTATTCACCCTGAGGCGCAAGACGATACACGTTAGTGTATTTTAAATGTTTCAATGAATTTAAGGCCTGGTCATGGATTATTTGTACCAATGTTTTTTGGTTTTGAGTTTTCCTCCACTTTTTAAAAATAACAATAAGCAATTTGACCTCCTCATAAGTCACTGTATTGTCAGCAATTTTGGGTCAAACCCGTTTTCACAAAAGCCTAATAGTGCATACTCCAGTGTGGACATGTTGTTTCCCCGTCTCTCTTTCTCTCTAACAACAGAGTTTTCAGACGACACAGACAAATAAGCTCATTTAAAACTTTCGGGTAAGTTTAAATGTCAGCCTGTGAGACGCTTCATTTCATAATGTTCCACTCAGACACACAAAAGCTCCAACAGAGAGACAGATGGAGAGCTCATGAGTCACACTCAGCTCCTCCTTTTCTTCTTAAAGTCTTCTCAGAAATGTCCTTCAGGACAACAAACATTTGGAGTCACATTATAAAGTGTCTGTGAGCCGTCTGTCTGAAGGCTCTTAGCCGCAGGCTAGCTAGCATGAACAAACACCAGCTTGTTGTATTTCT
Source organism: Tautogolabrus adspersus (assembly GCA_020745685.1). Classification (NCBI taxonomy): domain Eukaryota; kingdom Metazoa; phylum Chordata; class Actinopteri; order Labriformes; family Labridae; genus Tautogolabrus; species Tautogolabrus adspersus. Next base: position 17,646,359 of record CM036556.1, on the reverse strand, counting down.
CTGTCACACAGAGAGCATGACTTTATCTCCGCAGAAAATCTCAGGGGTTCAAGATATCATTTTATTTATTTATTTCCTTATATTATGAAGAACATCCTTTATCCGAACATGTTTTATTTCCACGTTACGGACAGTGACTCTTTATATCAGATTAAAGATAAAATATTCAAAATGAGGAGAAAGGAGACAACAAGAAATATCAGGGAATAATAAAGATTAGAAATCTCTCTCGTCATTAAATATCAATTACTTAACAACTTTTAAAAAATGACCCCAAACTAGCCATTCGATTAAAAAAAAGAATGCCAAGTCAGCATCTGAATCAGTGTGCAAAAATGATTGACACAACGTGAGATCGTAATGTGCAGCAACTTCAGACCAAAAAAAAAGACTTTTATCGTGCCTGCTTTGAGCTCAAGTTTTGACCATAGACTGTAAATATTAATGGACGAAGCCTGAGTGACGTCAGCCATCTGTTCCTGCAGGGGGCTCTGGAGGCTCATCGGCAGCAGCCGCCATGTTGGAAATCCTGTCTCAGCCTAACTTTCAGTCAACCTAACGACAGGCTGAGAGCTGGAGCTGAGGCGGGTTTTAAGCCTCCTGACGAACCGTTAAATCGTGCCCACCTGTCAATCATGTCAGCTACGCGCCTAACTATGGATAACAATAATATAAACATTTTTAAATGGAGCCATTTACCCATTTGCCATTCAGCCAGCCTCTAGTGGACAGTCGATGAACTGCAGGATTTTGCACTTCCGCATTGGCTTCATTTTTCGAGACCGAAGGTTGCCTCTTGGTTTTGACACGATTCTTAAGTAGGATAATCAGCCATCAAAAGTTTATTTTGGAGTCATAAGCTTGGAAGACTCACAACTATTTTTACAAAATTTTACTACACAATAGCGAAACCTTTTATCAGACTAAATATCCTGTCGTCTAAAAAAAGTTTAAACACATGGTCCAGTTGGTAATCCATTGTCGTGGTCGGCAGGTTTCTCTTCGCACACAAAACAGAATGGAAACATGTTGATGCACGAACACGCCACTTATCGACACACTTAAGATGACAAATATAGAAAGCCAGGACATCGTGCAACCAGCTGGACTGCACTGAACACACACACACACACACACACTACCTCTAAAGAAGTATGGTCTGCAGGAGTCTGAGCTCTTCTTCTCATCCTCATCATCTTCCGTCCTCCCATGTGCAGGTGATCGCCTCCTTTTCCAACGCATCGCTCGTTTTTTGATGAATTTTCTATCTACGTTGACTCAACACTCTCCTCCTGTCTCTCCTTCTATGTGTCCACTTATTCGCCTCCTGTTTCCCTCCCCTGTTCTCCTCCTTTTTACCCCCCCTCTCTCTCGCTCTCTCTCCATCCTCACCCCTTTGATTAGTCTCTCTCCCTCACGTGGGATTTCTCTGGCAACAGAACTCGCCACAGTGACAGTTCACATGATAACCAAAATATTGTGTGTGTTATCTTACCACATATCTGCATGTGATTAAAAAAACATCACATCATCGCCTGAGATTATTTTAATGTCTTTTCTGTAGAATTACTTTTCCTTTTTAATAGATTTCACACGTTGTAATAGTACTGTATAATTGTTTTTATGTGTACTAACGTGTGTTTGTGTGTGTGCTGGCTCTCTTGCACGCCACGCTGCACTTTGTTCTGCTGCGTCAGCCCTGCCCACACACACACACACACACACACACACACACACACACACAAACTTTCAGAGATAAATACACTAACAACAAGCACTACACAGAACAACAGATGCTAAACACACACATCTACATGTACTGCTAACTCCTTTAAACGCACAATGTTTACATTGAAATATCTTACTTCATTAAAAATTGACCAAACCCATGTAATATGTATGTTTTTGTTGAGTACTTAGATTACCTCAAATATTTCCAACAGTTATCAAAGCCAGAGAAATCCGTACTTTTAGAGTTGTAACAGGTTGTGTCTTGTCGAGACGGCCGCCATGATGAGCCGCCATGACAGGCGCGACATGTTTGCCGTTGCCATGGAAACACCAGATGTTACGTCAAAGGCCGCTACATAAGGAAGCGTGAGCTGCTACTGAAAGCTGTCGTACTGTTGCTGTATGTGCTGCTGCGATAAAACCGTCAGAACAGGCTGTTTCTGTGTCTGTAGCTTTAAATGTAAATGAGCTGTGTCTGACCACGCCCCTCTCTGGAAGGGCTTGGGTGGCTCGGGCTTTCTTGCTCCATGTCCTATTGTTTACGTTGAGAAGGCAGACTCAGAGGGCAGAACAAACACCTAGCTGTGGGAGTGTCACCCACCTGGGGGAGGGGTTACTGCCCTTTGTGATGTCATGAAGGGAAAATCTCCAAACGGCCTGTTTGAGCACACATTGAAGAAAATGTCAATTTAATAACTTTTTTAACAACTGTGGGAGTGTTAAATAAAAGAGTTATAGTGCTAAAGAAGAGAAAACTAGTGACAACGTTAAACAGCACATTAGTACATTTTGACCATGTAATCAGCAGAGTAAGAGTGTTAAAACTCAGGTGTGGAGTGTGAGGAAACAAATGAATAAGCTGTGTGACGGGGCAGAGAGCCCACTTCACACAGGGCAATGATGAAGTCAGAGGGCACACAGAGGACATGCTGTAACACACACACACAAATACACACAAATACAGGGGCGTGTCTGACTTTTACAGGAGTAGCCTGGAGTGTGATGTGCACACAAACACACACGTAAATATAAATGATCTACCCTTTCTAACTTCACCAACCATTACTTGTGTGCATTACTTTCCTATGAACCTGTCTTATTAAATAAATGTCCAAAGAAAATAGCCAATCACAGTTTAGGATTTTTGGGGTGGCCAATCAGATTTTGAGGGTGGCTCACGCCGCCCCTGGTCACCCCTTTGGACACGCCCCTGCACAAATACATAAAAACCCATGAGCAACAGAGGGACCTAAAAAAGTCAATCAAACCAACCAGAGCTGACAATTACAAAGCCAGATCGTACGGCATGAAACATAACAAAAATAAAAAATAAAAATAAAATAAAAAGCATGACAAAATGATGCAAGGATGCGGGCGGATGTTGTATGAGTCCCTGTAACCATAGAAACCCCATCTCTCTCCTGACATGCGGTGCAGAGAAGGCAGATTGTTTGGCAACATGTGAGGAAGTAATGAGTCTCTGGGAAACAAATATAATATAAACAGCAAAAAGAGGACAATCATGACGAGATTAGAGATGCTTGAAGACATTTTGTTCCTTCCTGATGCGCTAAAAGGTGCAAGTATGGATAACAATATCTGGTTTCGCGTAGCAATCCGATGCCAGTCAGAAACTGCTCCTAGTGAGTAGCGCTTTGACTTTAAAGGCAGGGTTGGTCATTTTCGAAAACTAGCATGATTTTTGAAAGTAGCATTCCCTCAGTGCTCCGTCTACACCCCCTCCCCTCTGTGCTCCCTCAAAAGCCACGCCCCTCACTTACATGCACGAGCGCTGTTGCTCCAGAAGCGGACCTCAGCTCATCGCTTGCATTGTGTAGAAACTACGTCATCTCATGTCTCATTCAGCGGTAAGTAAACTCACAGTATAAACTCCGTCATCGCTGACACGCTTTGAGTGTGGGCTAGTGCACGCAAGGGGTAGAGAACGAACAGGGAGACAAGGAGGCGTGATTGGTTCATCAGATTGGTACCTCGTGGCTGACATTGGTCAAAGTTTTTACAGGCTTACAACTGCTACAGATGACGGATTTTCTTTGTTCCTTTTTCAGAGCGCATGAGTTATTAGTTTCTGTCAGGACCTAAAGACAATTTCAACCAACATCTTTAAAAGTCTATCTGGAGAAAATTGCCAACTCTGCCTTTAAATTAAGGGTTGGATGCAACTACGCAGAATCTATCTGAAATGCTGAATAATAAAGAAAAATGGATTTTCACCAGGGTCGGTATGACTCGCGCAAAAACAACAAGGTGTTAATACACAACACAGCAGCTCTGTGAGTTGTTTACAAACACAAACACTGTTTCTTCACACAGTGTCCAAACCGCAGAGCCTCTCGGCTGCCAGGTAGTGGGATGGTAGCGGGAGGCATGGACACAAACACAAACACACACACAAACACACACTAAACTCATCAGGGCGTCCAGATCCATGTGTTCAGTGTCAGAACTGTGTGTTCTGCTGTCGTTCTTCCTCCTCCTCACCACAACAGCCTGCCAATAAACACTAAAAAGGAAATTACGCAGATTTTCAACCTCAGGGCCATGTGTACATTTATTTTATTTTGAATTATTCTTCTCTTATTTTTCTTCGTATTGCTCGTACTTTTCATTTCTTTAATGTTCTTTTATTGCCTTTCATTAATTGTACCCATTTTACACAGTTCCTCTCTGTTGTGTTTTTGACGATGGACTGTATGAAACACGGACATAGTCTCAGTGATGTCACCAATTGGTTTCTGAAGAGGCGTGGTGAAGCTGAATGATGGAGGTCACCATATTGGAAATGCTGACACCAAATTACCTTTGGCTAAGACAGACAGAAAGAGGTGTAGCCGAGATGGGCCTTGAATCTACTGACAAACAGCTACACAACACCCAGCTGTCAGTCAATTATACCACGCCACTTATTATGTGAATGTATGTTTAACTCTTAGCTTTCACGAAATCAAAAGCAGATGAGTCGTCCAAAAATTCATTGGGACCAATCAGATTCTGATGTCAAAAATTGACATTTTAATATGCAACCTAATGGGGATTCCTTTGTTTCTGGAGCAAGCCTCAAGTGGACACTGAAGGAACTGCAGTTTGTTTTAGACTTTGCATTGTTTAACACCAGAGGTTGCCGCTTGGTTTTTATGTTTTTACAGCCTTTTGATTACGTGCACGGGGATCGTAGCAGTCGCGTGTATACACTCCATGCACCGTGCAGCAGTCGAAGTAAATAAACATCACTCCCCCTCTTATTGGGTGAATTCTCCGGAGAATATCCTGCTGCGTAATACTCGGGGTCTGGCAAGAGAAACTCAGGGTGAAAAGCGAGTGAAAAATGTGGCTGTTTGCGTTCAAATATACAGCTCCTCCTGGAACTATCCTGAGTTTTTCAGGAGATTTCAACAAGTGTGAAAGCCCTATAAGTTTGAATTCCTGCATTTGACCTTTTGCTCTCTCCTTCTTTACTTGTCTCCTTTCCTTGTTTGTGTCCTTTTCTACTCTAGTATAGCTGACAAACAAATTTCCTGCAACCCTCCAAGTTGCTCTTCTTTCCTGCTTGTTCACCAGGTTACTCCCTCCACAATGAAGTGATATTCCCCTTCTTCCTCCCTTATTAAACTCCAACATCATCCCTCAATAAACACACACACACACACACACACACACACGGTCCTCTCTGTCCGTCATCTGGAAGTGATTGCGTCCACCATTACAGCATGCCTTGGCCGGCGTTGAGCGTGTTGGTGTTGACAGCCAGCCTTTTGTCTGTTACAGCCCAGAGAGAAACACACTGCACACACACACACACATTGATAAAAAGCTGCTGCACACACACACACACACACACACTCACACATGATGCACGCTGTTAACTCACTCATGCCCATTAGTCAATGTTGTAAGCTCAAATTACTCCTAACTAACAGCTAAAAACTCACTTACACAGACATCAGCCCAAACGTGCGGTACAGAATGATTGAGTTTAGACTGACAGCATTCTCAGAAGATCCGTTATGTGCTGTGTGGCTCATTTTGGCTGATGTAGCAGTTTATTGGAGCCAAGAAAAATAATCCAAATCTTCATATAGAGTTGAATTAATTAAATTTGTTGGGAAAGATTCTGCTCCTGATTCACAAAAAGGATTGATTGCGCTCCTTTTGCGCTTATTGCTAAACCTAGGCAAATAAGTCTAAAAGACGACTTCTGATTCACAAAACACACAAAAAGCAAGAATGCATCTCGAACTGCGCTGCAGAGCAAACAGCTTCTCTCTGCACCATCGCTGTTTGTGTGTACTTAAATTATCCATACAGGAAAAAAAGGCCCCTCTCTATGCAAAGCCTCATTGTAAAAAAAAAAGCCTTAAACAAAAACACTTCCTCAAATGCCACAAAAAGATTTAATTCATCCCAATCGCAACGTTTCAACCAGAGGTCTTCTTCAACAGGAGCATTTATTGGAGTGGCGGCGAACGGCGCCAGCCGGGCAAAAAGACCGCAGCGCGCACGGAGTATGTGGAAAGTGGAAATAAAGGTGCAGAAAGCTTCTCTCCACATTCAGGAGCAAAACAAGAGTGAACTACACGGAGCAGGACAACTAGCAGGAAAACACAAAGATAGCGCAGCAAATGAAGTGGAATTTTTTTAAAGGTTTTAGCGACCGCAATCCATTCTTAGTGATTCCAGCTAAAGCACATGGACATCCACTTGCATTCATTTCTGAACCTGTCCAATGTCGACTTCTTCACTAATGTGTGCCTTTGAGTGATTGTTTGGGTTCATTAAGTTCAATGCTATCACTACATCATACCTGTGTGTGTAGACTCACCTGTTGTGTTTACATACTGCTGCCATCATAGACCCTGCATCTGCTCTTTGAACAATGTGCCTCCAATGAGACACACACACACCTCAAAAACACACCATCAAAACCTTTAACACAGTCTGGATCCTCAGATCCTCTCCTCCTCTCTCTCTCTTTTCCGTCTAAGATAGGAATCTGCTCTCTTTGGAGTTTGCACACAAACTGTCCTCATGTACGTGACTACAGAGATGGGGTGTGTGCATGTGTGCAGATAAAACGATGTAGTAGAGAAACACACACACACAAACAAGGGAAAAGAGAGAGAGGAGAGAGAGGTCCTGTATGAGAGATTGGCGACAAACTGGAAAATCTACACGTGAATATAAAAAAAACACTTGTAGGAAACTTGTTGTACCCAGAGGAGAGAGAGAGCTCTGCACATGTACTGTGTTTTATTACACACACACTCACACACTCTGGGCCCCTTCCTTTCATTATATCACTGCTGTTACTCAATCTCTTCTCTTCATGTTGCTTTTGTTATTTCTCCAGTGTGCAGAAAACTGGAGGATTTTGTCAATCCTTGTGTTGATCTGTTGATCTTTCTCTACTGCCACAAATCTCCTTTTGCCTTAAAGCTTAAGAGATTGGTTATGAAAACAATAACCAATACCTCTTTATGACCTACAAAAAAAGCCAACATCAGGAACAAACAAACTTCTATATATTTTGTATACCTGTTTTCTGTTTTCACAGCTAGTCTGTTGGATGAAGCAATTAGCAAGATGTCTTTTGCCCTATCCTGACTGCTGCTTCAAGACGTGATCTTTACACCCCTGTGCGTATCACCTTCAATATGTATGTAGTAGAGGGGTAATGGGGATCAGCTTCGAAGGTAGTGGCATTATAGAGGCAAGAAAGGATCTGCAGAGCCAGAGGGGGGAGAAGAGCGCTGTGTGTGTGCATGTCGGAGTGTGTGTGTGGAGCTCATGCTGTGCCGTGCTCTCTTCCGCTTGCGCAACGCCATAACAAAATGTGAAGTCATAGACTGTGTGTCAATAAAAGTGAAAAACATTAGGGCTCCTGAAAGCTAACTTGAGACGCAAGAAAGTGGAACCCCTTTCACTTTCTTTTGAATACACAGCAACCAAAGTCGGCCGTTTAGTCGAACAGCAGGGCAACTTTCAACAACAACAAGTTGGACGTTGTAGTCTGAGCTGCGTTTGGCAATGATGAGTGTTAAAGGGGTCTCCGGTGATGAATCTAAGAGCAGAGTGATAAACTGAATCTAGGGTTTAAAGAGTGGAAGCAGAGGCATGTCTGGTATCGCCGTAATCAAGGACTGACACAAAAACTGCTTCAACAATACGTTTCCTACAATCAGGAGGGAAGTTAGCTCTGTTTCTGCCGAAATGTAGCATCATGTGCTAAAATCTAATCATACAAAGACACTCGTCAATCAACACTTGGCGTCAAGTTTGAAGTAATTCTGCTCGCTAGAAATGAGACTGAAACATAAAACAAAGGAAAAGTGTCAAATTACATAACTGTGTTATTCAGTTGTGAATCTCTTTCTCATTTTTGATCTCCCCTTCCTTCCTCCAATTATGTCCTCTTACTTTTCCCCATCTCGTCTTTTTTCCATCACTTCTTCTCTGGTTTAGCTCAAATATAAATCCTCCTTGGCTGTTAACCTTTCTCACCTCTTTTTTTTTTTTTAAACAGTTCTCTAATCTAAAATTCCCAATCTGACTCACAAGAAGGCATAAATCCCCGTGTGTCTGTAGCATGTTTGTGTGTGTTAGTCTCATGCTGCTTGACAGATTGGTCCTGATATATCAGAAAAAGAAAAACTACATGTCTACAGGAGGAGAGCAGGACAACAAGGAAACACACACACACATAACACACACACACAGGACATATTGGCTGTATTTCATGGAGGCCTACAACAGTACACTTGCTACAAGGATGGTTGCCACGGTTACCACCTAAAAAATCCTGCAATTGGAGGGAAAGGATATACAGTGAAGTGAAGAGAGAAACTTTGTCCTCCTTTAGTGATAAGAATAAAAGACGTGTGTGTATGTTTATTCTTGTACAGCTGTCATAGTGGGGACCATTGACTTAACACTTCATGAGTGAGGACCCAAAAAAGTTATGCAAAAAATAGACTTTCAGAAGTTTAGATTCGTAGGCAATTGGTAAAAAGTAACTAAATATGGATAGAGATAGAGAACTTTTTATATTTTTGAGTAATCCAAAATAGCTGCTGACGTTTAAGTGATTATACCGTTTTTTTTCACAATCTAAATGAGCTATCACCAACATACCAAACCAGCCAACAGGATTTACTTTACAGTTTTCAACAACAAACATGTCTCATCAGTGATCTGACAACTTTATTATGAATAGCAACATTGTTGGGTATTGATTATGCAAAACGGGCCACTTTAAGATTTCAGTTCTAGTTTCTGCATGTTGTAATGAAGATGAAACTCCTTAAATTGTCTGATTTATAACCTGGAATTTTGTCTCTGGGAGTTGTAAAGGCCCTGACACACCAAGCAGATGACAAATAACTAGTGGCAACAGAGGCCGCCATTGGCGTCACCTCTCACCTCACCTTTTGATTTGACAAAAAAGTTGCACTAGAACACACCGCAAAGATTACAGTCGCCAACCACCACATACGTTCTGCGCATGCGTGAGAGGAAATAACTCTACATGCCAGCAGGCGGCGGTAGTGTGTTGTTATGATACGAGAAGAAAATTTTCACACCGCTGTCGCTCACCACTCATAATATAGGTAGCCTTCTAATCGAGAATAATGTCTGATAAAAAGTTGAAAATGGTTCTGGCGTTGTCAGCCCGACAAACAAGGAGAAAACACACTAATGGGTGAAATCATGGATACTACAGCGGCAGGCTCAAGGGGTTTTCCCGAATTTGTGTCGAGAGCTGGAGATAAATAAAACCTCCTAACAGCCAATCACAGAGATTCTTCTCACCAACTGCTGACACCGATTCAACATGTCGAATCGGCCAAAAAAAGGCAGACGGGGGCCGACGGGGGCCGACGGACACACCGCAAAAACAAGGGCGACGACCGCTCACCGACGGTCCAACTAGGACCGATGATCTCCTTGGTGTGTCAGGGCCTTTACAGGGTAACATAGATGGGTCAGGATGGGTCAAAACAATTTGACCTCCAGATTATTGTGTGTTACATGTCAAGTGTGGTTCAGGACTTTGCAGGTGCAGGTTTGCAAAATAAAGACCTGTGTAGGATACTGGAGAGGATGTTATTTTTTGGGCTTGGGCTGGTGTTCTCCTAAAAATAAACTTTAAAAAAGACTGCTTTAAAACTAGTTTTCTTCAGGTTCTGGTTAAAATTGGATTTGGGGCTGGGGTATACAGGATAGGTCAAACAATAGTCTGCACATGTACAGAAATACAAACGTTGTGTGAGTTTGTGTGTGTAACGGAAAGGGAAAGGACCAGGCTCAATGCCAAATCAGGAAGTAATTAGTAGGTCTGATTCTTTTACCTGAAGCAACAAATGATTTTCTTTTTTTTTTGAGAGTGACAGGAGTCTCTCTCTCACTGATTGGTTGTTTTGATCTCTCCCTCTCTCTCTCTCTCTCTCTCTCTCTCTCTCTGGGTAATTAATGACCACATGTTGACCACAGAAACCACCGAGGGGCCCTGAGCTCCACCTCCACCTAATCCCAGCTTCTAACTAATCAGACTCACTCACACAGAACACTGAGCATTTGAAGACACACAATTACACACAAGAGAAAACTGTGAAAACATCGAGAGCTCTAACAGAAACATGAAATTCAGAACATTAAGTAAAGTTTTTCACTGACCCTGAAAACACTTTACTACTTGCACTTACTTCAACACACAAACAAAAACTCACAGATGGTATTTTTCTGCTGACTTTCTAATAACTTACCACAGTCTCACACAACTTCCTCCAATCGAAAATGCAAGAATGTGGAAGATTTTCAAAATAGATTAAAAAAATGTTTAGTTTTATAGGCTACAGATGCTTCTATTACCAGAACAGGATGTTGAATTTGAACCAAACTTGGAATTGTTGATCAGAAAAACCGGCCAGTATCGGAATTAAAGTAAACTCAAAGGTAAAAGAAACATATACTTGACAAATATTTCATAATTTAATAGAGATGAAGGAAAGAAATGTAATGAAAGTTGAATTTCAAGGTGTTGTTATTGTTTTAAAGTTTAATACCACTGTGTTTTTTGTATCTCTTCCAGCATCTTGTGAGCTCTAAATATTGGATTTCACCAAAATCAGGTAATCAATAAATTAAAGTCTTTCTCCTACAGTGTGTCGGAGTGGTGGCAGGAACTCTCTGTTTTGAGCTCCTGCCCTCTGAATCACTGCCTGTAGGAAGAGAGATGTTGGGGGAGGAGGAGGAGAAGTGAACATTTTGACCCTGAAAAGATGTGGCGTTCACTGCCTGAATGTGAGATGAAAAAAAAACCTGTGGGTTTATAAAACATCTCCAAACTGAAAGCCAAGATCTCCAAAGTTGCCCATCGCCATGGACTGCTTCATTTCTGGGGCCGCAACCTGGATATATATTTCTGATAATGGGACGTTTTTAGAAAGAAGTATGCTGATAAGTGTTGGAGAATGAAGAGGAGGAAAAAGAAAGGAGTGAGAAAATAAGAGAAGGGGAATTTCAGAGGGGCCAACAGGGAGGGATATTGAGTCATGTGGCTGATGTTCACCCGTGGGAACGACGGAGGAGAGAGGGGGAGAAGAGGGAGTTAGAAAGAGAAAAAGAGGGAGGTTAAAGCCTCTTTCTTAGCCGCTCTTCATCCATTTGATTTTCATAATACCATTTGGAAGGAAACCAGTAGTTCAGAGGGAAACACTCCTTACATTCAGTGTGTGATGTTTGATGCATTTCAGCAGCCTGCTGCAGAGCTGAGTGCAGGTTTTGTCCTAAATTGGTATTGGTTGAGGATAATATGCAAAGGTATGCCTTGTTATTTCAAACTAAACTCACCATCTTGGCTCAGTTCCACCATCTTGGATGTTTTCATTTCTGCTATAAAAATGTGTGTTTTAATATGGGATCTAATGGGGAGGGGTGCACGGTGGTGCAGTGGTTAGCGCTGTTGCCTTGAGGTTCCTGGTTCCAATACCTGTCGGACAGGAGCCTTTCTGTGTGGCGTTTGCATGTTCTCACGTGCATGCGTGGTCCGGGTACACCGGCTTCCTCCCACAGTCCAAAGACATGCCCCTTAGGTCAATTGGTGACTCTAAATTGCCCGTAGGTGTGAATGTGAGTCTCGCTGGTTGTCTGTCTCTATATGTCAGTCCTGTGATTGACTGGCGAACAGTCCAGGGTGTACCCCACCCCTCGCCCAATGGGATCAGCTCCAGCTCCCCACGTGACCCCAAACAGGAAAAGCGGAAAAAAAAAATGGGTGGATGGATCTGATGGGGATTCCTTGGCTTTTGGAATCTGCCTCAAGTGGACGCTCGAGAAACTGAAGTTTTTTTGCACTTCTGCGTTGGCTTGATTTTTTCAAACTGGAAGTTGCCTGCGACTCTACAGACTTATAATCTGCAGTGACAGTGTCTCATTTATGCATGAATGTCAATGGGGGATTTTTTTGAAAGTTACGTTAGAAGATGAATTTTCCCAAGGGCACAAAAGGGTGTATCGTGGTAACCTTACCAATCTCTGACCATTTCACAACATTTAGTTATTTGGTTATTTTTGCTATTATGGTGACAAAGCTCGCTTGATTTCGTACTCTCCAGCACATCCAGGACTCATGCCATGCAACAGTGTTAAACTGTAAGGGTAGAGCTTTAAAACCCATCCAAATGATAAACAAAATGTCCTTAAAAAGGGGCTTGCTATGTGTAAGCCATTAGATTAGATGCTTGCAAGTTGCAGTTCAGACCACAGCTTAGCAGGTGATGTCATAGCAGAGGGGATGTCTTAAACTGCTGAGGGAAAACACCTGCTTGGATATCACTAATGTGGGAGTTGTCAAAAAGTGAAATGTGCTGACTTTCACTCGGTTGTTTGAGCTCCTTAGACCCAGGCAACAATAAATGAAATCAGCTTTTAAAAAATGAGTTCTGGTTGAAAGGAAAAATGTGTTTTCCCAGAGCATTGAGTTGGAGAAAAGCACCAAAAGAAAACATTAAAGTTTGGTTTTCACTCACATACTTGGAATACTCCTGCCACACACAAGGTCACCAGCAGCCAGCAGGAAACACAACCAGTGTGAGAAACAGAAAGCTGCAGAGGACAAACTACTAAAGTTCAGGCCCCCTCTGAGTGACAACTTCCAAAGGAAATTGGACACACACATGCACGTAAAACTCTCGTGCTATCAACACTCGCAAAGATACAACTAGCATCCTCTTCCTCTGTATCAGTGCGACTCTTCACCTCCGCCCCGAGTGAAGGAAACCAGCCCTGATCCCTGCGGAGCTCCACCGTGTCGAGGACCCTGGAAGCAGCTCAGGAGATCTGACTCCCTGAACAAACTCCAACATAGGGTGGAAAAATCCCCTCATCACGGCCTGGAACATGTGTTTCAGCGCTGCCTTATGCAACTCTGACCGAGTTTCACTGTTTTTGGCAGGTGGAGAGGGGGAATGTCAGCGGATGTGAAAGGAGGAAAAAAATCATTGAGATATGGGGAAAAAGATTGGAATTGTTCTCAGTTTTACATATTAACACTATTATAAAACCATGAATGACGATCATACCTCAAACCTTCACAAATAAAGGAAAAAATCTTATTTTTATCGCATTAATTGAGAGCCATTTGCGATCCCTTTCGGCTCACTGTAGTCTTTGACCGAAGTTAATCCACCATAGTGTCTTCCTGCAGGCAGGGTGACGGAAGTCAACAACATCACGGCGCCTTTTAATTTCTTATTTCCTAAAAACTCCCGGACAGCTCAGTTGACAAGTCAAAAGTAATATCCACCTTATGATATCAAACATTTCACATTTCTACTGTCCCATTTTGCTAATTTCATTAACTTTTCAATCCAATGCGAGTTCCTTGTTCTGTGGTTAAGTCATTGTCATAACTTTCAATCTACTTTCTCTAATTTCTTTCAAAATAAAAGCAGGTATTCATCCAAATAGGAAATATAGCAACTTGGCTCTAGAGAGTATATAATACAAAATAAAAGCATAACAAAAACTTTCTTGAAATGCAAAATAATGGAATTTAAACTGCGATTAATCATGATTAACTATTGAAATTCAGCGATAACTTAAAATAAATAAAAAATAATTGTTATGCCTATAACAATTCTAAAGGTGGCATATGATTTTGCTCAAACAGACCAGGATTTAGGTGGCCCTCAGAGTTTAAGTGCATATGCTAAGTAGGCGGGGGGTATATTGCTAAAGTGCTAGTGTATTGCAGATCATTGCACACAGAACTTTTTGATACGATTAATCAAGATATAGAGATAGAGATCTATTAATCAATAGCAGAGATTGTTTTTAAACTTGGGTATTGAAAAAGTATCATAGTATTGAACATTTTGACAACCGTTGTGCACATGCTTTAATTATTCCAGCAAGTTTCTGAGGGAGGATGTGAGGGTCAAAGAGACTTTCACGATGCCTGTATGCAGAGTATTTTTAACTTAAAGCAACCTTCATTGCAGTGGAGAAACTGGATGTTTTAGAGCAAAGTTTCACAACAAAGCATTTGGAATCTGCAAAGGAGGAAAACCCAAGTATATGTGTCTCGTTATTCTTTTGGGGAAAGGTGGATGAATGTTTTCATTTTTGCAGAGAAAGTGGGAGATGATGATGATGAGAGATGAAGGTTCGGGCTCGGCTCTATTGATCCGTTAGCCGTGTGTTTCTGCCCACATGTTTGTGATACAGTAAGAACCCACACACTGTGAGGACTGAGGAGGATCTTTGCATCTAACAGGGATGAGCACACGTACAGAAACACCTCTATTGTCTTTCTCTCTCACACACACACACACACACAGGCCGACACACAGGGTGGGATCCGCTCTTTAAAAGTAAACTAAAAGCCGAGCTGCGTTTTGTTTTATCTTTCGTCCTCTCGTCTTCCCAGCTTCACATCTGGTCTGTGTTTGGAGGGACTTTCTCTTATCATGCTGTACGTGGTAACAAACACACACACACACACACACAGCTGACAGCCTCGTAAACTTGTACACAGTCGACCTGCTCGTTTCATTTCCAACACTCTGAAGCTGCGATGCAATCAAAACCAAAAACCATATGTGATAAGTTTGTGCAAAGTTTGCAGGGAGTCAAAACTCTCCTTAATGATGCTTAGTGCTGTGCTCATGATGGGTTAACGTTGGGTCGTTTTAGATAATATAGCAACGAGTTAGGTCTTTTACTTGCTTTTTGTAAAGTGTCTTGATATAACATTTGTTGTGAATTTGCGCTATACAAATATAGATTGATTTAAAGGGGCACAAACAACCACAAAAAGATGCAAATTAACCACCAACGTCAGCAAACAGCTGCAAAGATCCTCGAAGAGATGTCAGAGATACTCACATGACCACAAATGACAACCCGTTAAACAACAAATAAACGTGAAGCAACGACAAAAACATGCAAAACAACAAAGAGATGCAACTGTCAGTCTTTCTCCAGTATGGGGGGCTTTGGGGGGCTCTTCATGTCTGTGCCCAGAGGCCTATACTGTTTGTTTGTCCGCCCATGATAGAGCGACACACTGTACTGTTTGGACTCTAACCTGACATAACATTTCACAGGGTAATTACAGGTTACAGATTGTTACACTAACCTCACTGTCACCTTTGTGTTGACGTGCGCAACAACAAAAAAAGCCATAAGTCTGAAACACACACAAGCAGACAGCCAAGCGTCCGCTTAACCATGTCTGTCAGTAAGAAAAAAACACCACAAAGTTTGTGATTTATTTCTGTGGAAAAGAGTTTTGAAAGTGTTTCAGACTGTGAGGATGAGAATAATCAACACCACGCAGCTTCAGCCCTCCATCTGTGTCCACACAGGACACACACTACAAAACGTGCAGAAAAGTAAGTGTCATCAACTTTTGTTCAGATTCTAAAAGACCACAGAAGGAAATAATCCCTCTGCTAAATGAAAGTATAACTGTGTTCTTGTGTCGAAATCTGCTCATACATTCAACAAGCGGACAAATGAAGGAGCGTCAAGAAAAACACCTGTCGAGCCATGACTTCAAAGTGAGCATCAGCTTCAAAATCCGACGATTTAAACGACTAAAATTTAACAACAAAAGTCTAGCAAGATATTTGAGAAGAGAGAAAACAGACCAGCAGAGGTTGGAGAATTGAAGGAGGTGACAGGGACAAAGTGACAGGTAGAGAGACAGAAGTATGAAACACACATTCCACCTGACACACCCACACCGTGCTGCCTTCAGGAACACCCTGTAGACCTGCACATCTCACAACCACAGTCTGAAACAGTTGTACAGCATATCATTTAGTTAGACCAAGCTGGCTTGTTGAAGTTTAATACAACAAAGGAGAAACTCAAAAATCATCTTTTATCCGTTTCATATCAATTATTGACAAATTTACAAGATCCACACAACCTTAAACATCACATAATGCTCATTCATGTCCGTTTTCATGTCAGAAATCTCATTTTGGAGCAGAATTTAAGCACTTTTTCTGCCTCAGTGTTTACAATTCTGATGCTTTCTGCAGCAACTTAACGCAAGTCACATTGCCAGCAGCTGAAAATAACAAAACCACCAATAATAATCCCTCTCACTTGGTCCTTAATAAGTCTCAATAAGGGCAAAACTCCAAACAGCCACTGTGACTCATGACTCTGAAGTAAAACCACAAACCTCTGCAGAGAAGCTTGACTTGAGCCTGATGTCAAAGTTTGACACCCTGACTTGACTCCACCGGAGTTTTAAAAGCTGCTTCACCTTTTCTCCTGCAGACACATCCACAGTAAAGTGACTCCAGGTGTGTTTTTATAACCGCTTGTATTAATTTCCTCTTACCTCTTGGTGGAGGTTTGCTGACCAGCTCCGCGACGTGCCTCTGCAGCCGGACCACTCTGCCCTCGAGCGCGCCGGACCGGTGGCACACAGACACCAGCTCCCCCTCCAGCTCCTCCAGGATGCCCACAGAGTGCCGGGACAGGTCGGAGAGCTGCCGGAGCACCGAGCACAGGGTGAAGCCGCAAACATCCGCCAGGTCCCCGAAAACCTCCGCCTGCTTCTGCGGCAGCCTCCTGCCGGCGGGCTTGCACACATCTTTGGGAAGTATCGTCCGCTTGCAGAAAGGCATGATTTCTTCCCCCCTGAAATAAAAGATAACAAACTCCGCAAATTGTCAAGTTATATTCCCGTGGTCCTTCTCCCTCCGGTGGGCGCGCGGACACATGCTACGGGTCCTCCGGGAGGAAAAACTCCGTCGCTGTTGGAGACGCTTGGAGCGAGTTGCGCGTCGTGCGTCCTCATTGTTTTTGACTGCGAGTGAGCTTTTCTCTTTTTTCTACGCTGAAGAGGAGAGACTGAGCTGCTGGGGAAGATTTCCGACAAGCTAACAAGAGTGAAACATGGAAAACATCCGGTTTTACCTTTCAAAATAAAAGCCATATTCTTTTTTTCCCCCTCTGGACCCAAACCATGTGGGTGAAAGTGAATTTGCGAATTTCTGACGTTTTAACGTAGGAACATTTTACCTTATAGTAACCACATCAAACAAAACTTAAAGACATGACAAGAAAATATGAACATTTTTTGTTTTTATTACTTAAGCAACAATGCTCCTTTTTACAATCCGCGTGCAGAAAACGACGCACACATCTTAAAATAAAGTTAATACCATGAAAATGTTCGCTTCTCCTGATGGTTTCACTTCTTTTAAAATGTATATATGAGTGCTTCAATGACTTCTCAAGTTATTTATGTGAACAAAGTCAACTTTAAAATAAAAACATAATTCATATAATTAATAAATATTGGAGGTACTGCATTTGTTTTTAACTGCATTAAACGTTTTTGGTGATATTTTTGCGTACTCGTGTTGCTTTGGGCGTTTTGCATCTTTATTTTTTTTGTGCTGCTTTTATTTTGATAAGTACATATCCTGTCATCAGATGTTATTTTGTGTGGCTTGACGCGGCAACACGGGGCGCAACAGTCTGGTGTTTCCCTGACAAATACAAACCTGAGAATCAACAGAAGAAGAAGAAGAAGAAGAAGCAGCAGAAGAGGAAGAAGAAGAAGAAAGTGATCAGAAGTTATTGGGATTGGGGGTGGGGGGGTTCACCTGTCAAAACACTTCCATGCACCTTTATTTCTGGGTTTGCTTTTTTTGATTTGGGCGTTTTTGTTCCAATTAAAGTCACTCTGAATGTTACATGATTTAAGATTTTAGATAAAGTGTTCAACCAACTTTCTTGAAACTATTTTTTGAGTATCTTCTTTCCTTCTTTGATGTGCACAAAGCTCGGTTTCATACAGAAAAGAGAGAACTCGAAAGCACAGATCCCCGACCTCAACCACACCCAACAACCTTTAAGGAGAAGTGACATCCAGGCCTTATCACGCAGCACCACCGTTAGTCCTCACTGATGTCTACGTAGGAGCAAATCTGTGAATCAATGCTCCAACACTGAGTGGACAATGTTCCAGAAGTCGTCCAGCTCATAGGGTGTGGACCGCGCGTTGAAGCCTTTCATTTGCTACCTATTTCCCCTGGAATTTCCTTCAACTTCCACTGCATTTGTTTAATCAATTTCATCATTGTTAGATGAAAAACGACGACCTCAGAACTAACCAAACACAATGATGACAAGTTTTGATAAAAGATTTTAGATTGTGCAATATGGCAGACCTGCTTTGTCCTCACAGGGAATGCTCATATTGTTATTTAGTTGGGACTTAGCGATGTCAATGTCAGAACTCAAAACAAGTTTCTTTAAATTAAATGATATTGCAAGGTGCCAAAACCCGGCGTCAAGTTTATAGAGTTGGTTTTAAAGAAACAGGAAGTAATGGGTCTGAAAATTCAGGACTAGTCCAGAACAAAGGATGTGTTTGATCTTTGGGAATCCATTTACCTTCAGACCAATACACTTAAACCTTCTCCACACTTGTGCAAAACTCCTGAAAGATTTCGGGATGAGCAGTATGTGAGAATGCAAACCGCCAATTTATTGTCGCTCTGACTTTTTCCGGTGTTTCTCCTGCAAGCCCCCTAGTATTGTTTACGCATGAAGTCCGAGCGTGCCGATGTGAGAACGCAGCAGGATATAATCAGGAGAATTCACCTCGGATGAGTGGGGAAGGGGTGGTGACACTATAGGCTGGTGCGATCTCTGTGCGTGTAATTAATCGGCTGCATTTCTTTTTTGTTCGCCAGTATGTTCTTCTCCGCTCTTTTGTTGATTATTGTGATTCTGGCTAACTAACTACACATCGCATTGATAAAAAGGCAAATATTCTCATTGAAGCGTCGTACTGTATAGCATACTCTGTTGCTTCGTCCGCCACTATCGTGTCTTTCTTTTTAGCATCATGTCCTGCCTCAGGAGACCCTCGCCCACCCTCCCATTCAGCAGGGATAGTCTCCTGCTGTTAGGTGCATATGTGAACAGCCAGATCAGGAGAATTTCAGGGGCAGGCCTCTTGAAATTCTCTAGAAATTTTCAGGAATGCATATATGAACATGGCTTTAAATTCATTTGCCTGATATTGTTATTCAAGAATTGCCCATGCATACTCTCGGTTTCATTGTTGAAGTTTTTAAATGTTGTATCATCCACAGAAAGAAGGAAAGAAAGAAAGAACGAACAAACGAAAGAAACAGAATGTCTGGACCTGAAGGTTGTCATATCAAACATTTATGGTCCAAACTGTTCAAGTCTACGCTTTTTAGGAGACCTACAACTTTAGATAAGCAAACAGCAGTCATGTTTTAGATTACATTCAAGCAGTCTTGTTTCCATGTTTCATAAAGTTGCAGCCTAAACCCTTTTAACGAGATCTGAAGCTCTCACGTGTCATTGGTTTTATGCACAATGTGTTTCCCAAGTGTGTGCAGAAAGATCCCTGTTACTCATCAGATATCTTACATAACACTGTCACAAGGTTACAATTACATTTCACTGCATCCCTTCAACGATTTTTAAAAGGAAGCTTTCTGTTTTCCTGCATTTTTCCCCAGTCCCTGAACGCAACCCTGCTCCACGCCAGGTCAACCAGCATGACCAGAGTGGATTCTTTCTGCTCGTCGCAAAGTGACGGCAAGTGCACAGAGAGAGGAAATCTAACACAACAGAAGTGGTCGGAGTATCGCACAGTGACGTGGCCCCACGGGACTCTGAGGAGGAGACGGGTGGAGCCGCTCCGTCCTCCTCTCTCTGGAGCTGTTTTACTCCTCATTTCACAACTGTTTACCAAGACCAGCTGCTCACATCCTGTGCTGTAAATCTAACAATCATAATTTGTCCTGCGTTCACCTCGTCTCGTGGGTGATGACGCAAGACTCAGGGTTTAATTTCCAAAATGAGATTTGGAGAATCTAATACTTGCTCAGATTAATTTGATAACTGTTTAATGTGGTCCACTGTCCCTTTGGAAACTTTTAACCAAACACAAATGTCTCTGTGTCCATCAGCCACATTTATGGAGGCTATGTAAGGTTACATTAAGGCTTTTGTCGTCAATCTGAAGTTTAATAATGCTTAAGAAATCTGTGTATTGCAATCTTTTGTTCCTATATATTGAAGTTATGTTGGATAAACTTCATGAAACTTTCAGAAAGTAAACATCCCACACTTTAAATTCCTATTTCTTGAATTCAGTGTACACGTAACCCCATCTCCACACAAGTCCCAACACAGTTCTGGTTTGATATCTCTATATTTCTAGATCCCTCTCCCACCTCTGTCTTGATCTCTCAGGGTTGGTAATTGACAGAATAGGGCTCCATGAACCTTAAGAGATAGTTCTAACCATTGGTTCTGAAAAAGAAGTTCAAGGGGGGACATCTTGTGTAGCCTCCACTGTCCTTGAAGGTTAACCCTAATAAAATCTCTTAATTGTAGGTATTTAAAAAACTTTTAAATTCACAGCGGTTGTTCAATCGTAGCTTAGCGACTAATTGGGCAAAACAGTATTTTAAGCTAGGCTATTGAACCGCCCTACAAGTATAATTACTAGGAAAATACTGAAGTACAAGTTAATGCCTGCATCAAACCCAGGTGTCCCGGGTTTGATTCCTACCTGTGGCTCCCTTCCTGCATGTCATTCCCTGCTCAATCCCACCACGATTTCTGCCTCTATCCATCATTCTGTCTCTAAAGAAAGGGATAAAAAGCCCCACCCCCCAAAAAAACTGACATGAAATCCTGCATTGAAAACCTAACTTACAGACATCATCTCTTCTTTCTACATTTTATTTAACCAGGAGAAAAACTCATCCAGTCTGCACAGTGGTGCAGTGGTTAGTGTTGTCGCCTCAAAGCAAGAAGATTCCTGGATCGAGTCCTCCGTGGGATAGGGCCTTTGCCTGTTGGATTCCTATCGAGTCTTCCTCCTTTAGTCCAAAGACAATTTTTTGGTGTCTCCATATTGCCCGTAGGTATCAATGTGAGTGTGGCTGATTTTGATTCATGATTTAACAAAATATTGATGACTCCACTAAAAACAATGTATTTAAGATCCAGGGTTTGTGGTCTTTTTAGATGCAAATATTGACCCATGGATGGAGGCACAATATCTGTCAGGACAGGTCGGCTACTTGTTGAAATGTATCTTTTGTTTTTGATTTATGTTCCTCATCTCGTCAGAACAATACATTGCATATTGATTAGAAATGGATCCTCCTGCTACAATCAATATCGAGTGAAACCTGTCTTGTTGTTTTTGTGTTGGCACAGGTCTGATCTTTGACCTTCTCTGGTGCTGATTGTTTGTAACATCAATCCATGAGTTGATGCTTATTCCCAATCGCCCAATCTTACTGTGGGTCCTATGAGTCAGTCAGTACTTCTATGTTGAGTTAAATAAGCTTGAAATCTCTGTGAGCTGTTTTTTGAGACAGACTTTCACTTCTGCAAAACATTTGATTCCTGCGGGCTAAAGCTACATCCAGTATTGAGCAAGACAAACACGAGTATCTGCAGAGAACTCTTCAGAAAACATTGAAACATGTTGTGCTGCTTGTCTTTGTCTATGCTAATCATGCAGCCACTTGGATTCATCAACTTATTCAACACCTGAATTGCATTTGCACCATCTTCATTTTATGCTTTTCTGCTATTTTGTGACTATAACTCCCTCGTTTTTGTTCACTGAAGAACAAACTCCGTTATTTTGACAATCAACCCTTGCAGCTGCACACATCTCCTGCAGCTGGAGGTGAATTTACAGCACGATGACGTCTCTTCGCCATTCTCGAACTCCACTTTCCGGGACTCTGCACTTTCTCCCGAGCCTTGTGAAAACTCCCCAGTTTCTCTTCTGCAGGACTGTGAACGTACCCCTCCTCCCTTCTTCACCTCCACCCCCAAAAGAAAGCACATCTGGCCCTCAGTGCGCACCCTGGGCCCCCTTTAGCGGCCCCTCCCAGACGTGAACTTGGCCTACCTAAATGTTTTTGTTCATGCAGTCTGTGTCTGTCTTATGGCGAGGATGGAGAGAGGGGGGACGGAGAAAGAGAGCGAGAGAAGGAATTTCAACATAAACTGGCTTTTATTTACACAATTGAAAACATCAACAAAAAAGGAGAGTGTGTGCGTGTGTGTGTGTGTGTGTGTGTGTGTGTGTGTGTGTGTGTGTGTGTGTGTGTGTGTGTGTGTGTGTGTGTGTGTGCACGAATGTTGATATAAGCTTCTATATGCAAGAAACGAAAGAAAGAGAAGAAGAGGAGGAAGGGTGCGGCCACATTACATCATCTGTACAGTTACTATACATTCCTCTCAATCAGTGTTAGCATTGTCGCTTAGCCAATCTGTTGCTATGACAACTGGTGTGTCACTGAAGTCAATTAACTAATGAGCTAGTCTTCAGATAACTTTTTCTAGTCGTCAAAACTCGACTGTCGGCGAGCCAATCAGCTGCCAGTCCGTCAGGCGGTCAATCACATGGAAGCAATTGATTAGAAACAGCTGTCCTCACCCGCTCCCCCCCCCCCCCGCCCTCCCCCATCAGATGACTGAGTTCATTGTTTTAGCAGCTCAGCCCACTCCTCTGCACTCACGCAGGGAGCCAATCCAAATTTACAACACATTACTATGAATTCCTTCTCCCCTCTCTGTTTCACTATTGTTATTATTCGGTATGTTTGTGCTGCTTTTTGTCGTTGCTTTAATCACCAGGATCAGATTGACGCATGTTCAGGGTTTGGTTGACGCTCTGACAAAAACATCAACCAATCAATCTTCATTTTTATGGTGCCGATTCATAACGAATATTATCTCAGGACACTTTAGAAAAGAGCAGGTTAAAGACCTTACTCTTTGTGATGTTATCTACAAAGACCCAACGTTAATCCATCATGACGACTTAGCAACATTTAGCAAAGTTACAGTGGCGAGATGAATCTGACTACTTGATTAAGTAAAGCAGTTTTCACCTACTGTATGCACTCCTGTAAATTTCTAGAGAATTTCAGGAGCACTGCCCCTAAAATCCTCCTGATCCGGTTGTTCACCTCTGCATCACACAGCGTGAGACTATCCCTGTCGGAGGCGGGGGAGGGGGTATCCTGAGACAAGACACGACTTAAAAAGAACAACGCGGAAGTGGCGGATGAAGCCACTATACGGCGCTCGTGAATGTAAGTGAGGGGCGTGGCTTTTGAGGGAGCACAGAGGGGAGGGGGTGGGTGCAGACGGAGCACCGAGGGAATGCTACTTTCAAAATCATGCTAGTTTTTCAAAAATTACCAACCCTTCCTTTTAGCTCCATTAAACTAAGGTTGTAAGTGTCCTGCTAATGTTTCAAGCTAAATTCTAGGGACAAAAATGTTTGAAATCTGTCCATGAAAGTTTTGTTAGATCTTAAATTCCAGGACAAAATAATTTCAAGATGAGAATGGTTTGACTTCCAGTTTCACCAGAGATGACTTTTGGACTATTTCCGACAAACTAAGATGTTGCAGCTTTAACCGTGCACAGAGTTGACGCATTATAACGCATTATGTAGCAACATTAACAGAGATTTAATGCCTTTCTGTTTTCTCTGTTTTAATGTGAGTCTGCTCTGTGTTTAATCCTCAGTGAGATAATTCAACTTATTAATGCTCTTGCTCTTTGAGTCGATGTTTTTCTCTGTTTCCTCTGTTGCTCATATTTCGTTTTCTTTTTCTCGCCATCCAGAACTTCAAAGCCTCTGAGTGACTGTGCAATGTGTGTTTGTGTGTGAATCAAATGTGATTGTTGCTCTGCTCGCAAGGGGGATGCAGGGCAGGATGGGAGAAAAGCAAAGCATGCGTCTGGCGGGTCTCATATTTCATTGTTCAAAGACAGTGCATGTTTGTTTATGCGTGTGTGTGTGTGTGTTCTTGTTGTTTACAACAACTGGTCCCAGGCCAGTGAAAAATGAGGACAACGCTGCCACTTCTGTTACTTAAGCGCAAACACTTAACGTATTTAATTTAATTTTGTTACATAACCTCACGTGCAGGTCTGTTGACACTGCAGCCTGGGGTCAAGTTGAGGTCAAAGTTCATCGTCTCACAATCTGTTTGGATAAAACCGGGACAGGGACTGTTCAAACCGGGACGTATTAATGTTTTATAGAGATTTGTTTGGGCTCGGACACAGAGCTTGAAAACGGGGAAGTCCCGTTCAAATCGAGAAGTAAGGTCACCCTACGTTAGCATCCACCTAGGGACAATTTTAAACTGCTGTCTTTCTTACTGTTGAAGTCTTTGATGCATATTTATATTTGCTAGTGAGTTATAGGAAATAAGCAAACAATCATGTCATCATCAGAGACTTTGAAGAGAAAGGCTAACTTCGAACAGTCGTAAGGTTAGCGATAAACTCACCACTGTTAAATTCACATCATAGCCTTGTGAATAATAAACACAGCAGATTCAGTGTCCTTACTTCTCCCTGCCAGAAGTGATGGATTACAGTACTGTACAGAGTGTCATGGAGCAGACGGTCATAGGAGTGAGCCGTGCCCCTCTGCACACACACTGAAGCACACCTACCTGCTGCGTGTGTGTTGCTGTGATATGAATCATTTTTGGTATCTTGTGTCGGGAGAGGCGTGGATGGAAATGGAGGTCGCAGGGGAGAAGGACAGCGTTGATCTCTCGTTCTTTGATTTCTGCAAACTCGCAGGTGAATCTGAAGGCCAGAAAAAGCAAACGTCATACACACAAACACAGACACACACACACGCTGAGGAGGTGCGTGCCAGGCCAGGTTTCTGCAGCGCAGAGCAGGCGGCATCCCAGCATCACCATATGGACCGGTTCTGAAGTCAGGACACAGAGAGAGGGGAGGGACGGAGGGAGAAAGGATGTAGGAATGAATGCAGGGGAAAGATGGCGACTGTTTGCAGAAAGATGGAGAGGAAATGAAGTAGGAGATAGATTTAAAGGAGGACGGAGGACGGAGGGTGGATGAAAGGTAGGAGTTATAAAGGGAAGGTTAGGGGGTAAAAAGGCCTAGAAGACTAGGAAGTGAAGGTGTATAGAGGGTAAAGAAAGAAGGCAGGCCGCAGGAGGAGTGATTGTAAAGAATGATCGTGAATAAGTGTAGGTGATGACGGATGAGAGGATATTCGAAGGGAGGGGGATCAAGAGAAGGGAAGTTTAAAAGGATGGAGGAATATTAGTAGTGAGAAAGAATGATAAAGGAAAACATGGAGAGGTAGAAAGGCTAGGTAGGAGGGGAGCTAAATTGAGCAATTTTCGGGAGGAAGGGAGGAAGTTAGGAGCGTTTGAGGGAGGAGGAGTCTGGGAAACAAGGAAGCATAAGCTCAGACAGGATTTCCAACATGGCGTCTGCTGCCGATGATCCTCCGGAGCCCCCTGCAGGAACAGATGGCTGACGTCACTCAGGCTTCATCCCTTAATATTTACAGTCTATGGATGTTACGCTTTGATAAGTGAATATGTTGTTATGAAGGGTTGGAGTTCTCTTAGAGAAGAAAAAGAAACACTTTCATTCAGGGTTTATAGGATTCAGTGAAGTAGGGGGACGAAAAGATCGAGCCAAAAAAGGAAAAAATGTAAGCTAAAAAGGAGGAGGCAGAAAAGATTCAGAGAAGAGACGTACTCCTGGAATCACTTAGAGTAAAGAGATCAGAAGCCTAGTGGTTAGCGTGTGGCCCGTGTACGGAGGCTGTAGTCCTCAAAGCGTTCGGGAAGGATTCGAATCCGACCTGTGGATCCGTTCTCGCATGTCTTCCCCTCTCTCTCTCTGATTTCTGACTCTACCCACCGTCCCATCACTAATATAAAGACATAAAATGCTCCAAAATAAACCTTTAACAAAATACAGTGGGTGAGTGTGGAAACAAGAGGAGGCATGGGAGGGGGTTTTATCTGGGGAAGGATGTAAGGAATAAAGTTAGGATGGAGGAAACGAGAAAAGGAGCTCGAGCAGGAAAGGAAAGCTGCGAACACTGAAGGAGGGATGAAGGTAGAAATATATGGAAATGGAAATATGGAAACAGTGATCGGAGGCGGTGTGCAAACAGGATGAAAGTGGAAAAAAGGAGAGAATAGGAAGCAGCAGAGGGATTAGCAGCGTAAACAGATGGATGCGTGCAGGATGGGATGGAAAAAGAGGAGGATGGAGGGATTAGAAATAGGAATGGAGGGAGGATGGGGCAGGTGGAGATGGAGGGGTTTTGATTAGACAGAAAAGAGGTGTAGATGAGATTTTACCAGCTGGTGAGATCGAGCAGAGAAGTCCCAGCTGAGGACTAAAAGGGACAGTTCACCTTCAAATGTGACTTTCTTTTGGTGCTCAGGTTTATAATTCCTGCATGTACAAAGAAAACCTCATTCTTAACTATACGCTCCTTTTTCTGCTCAAATAAAAATGCTTGTAAATCGTAGTTCTGCGAGAGCGTTTTAGTGCCAACAGAACTACAAAGTGTCGTCAGAAAGATCGACTTGGAGTCTAAAGGTCGTCCACAGTTTTGGTCCTTGTGTTCACCTGCATGGTTTCTGGTACAAGAAAAAATGTTTGATGGAAACCTAACGTTTGTTCTAAAGAGTCAGAAAATACTTTTCAGGTCACACATGAACGACTCCTACAATCCTTTGTCCAAAGTCATTTTTTTAAAGTCATTTTTTGGCCTTTTTAAGATAGGACAGCCAAAGAGAGACAGGAAGCATCGGGAGGAGAGAGTGGGGGATTACATCCAGCTAATGGTCGAGGTCAGATATTAACCCACGGCCGCTGCGACAAGGATTATAGCATCTGTACACGGGGCGCGCAACAAAACCGCTAAGCTATCAGCGCTCCTCTTTAGCCAACATGAAGTCTAAAAACATGGCACTTACGGGTTTAGATGTGAGGAAATTCAGCATCCCCATCACGTCAAACCATCACACCTCTGGTTTACATTTCATTTATCCGTGCAACTCGTCTGTGCGCGTCATATAAATACATATTACTCTTTAATTTAAACATGAAGATAAGTCATTGGTCAATTTAAAACGATTGTGAAAGTTGTGGTTCCTCTGTCGGGTTTAAAAACAGTGAAATTGACCATTTCCTTTCCGTGAGAATTACAGTTTAGAGATTTGTTTAAAGGAAAACTAGAGATTTTAATTTGATTGTGACACTTAGTCAATGACATCAATTAAATATATCTTATTTGTTGTCTTAACAAGAATAGATTTACTTTCATATCACCCTTTAAAATCTACCTGAAGACTCTTTACACAGCAGACACGTTCACCGGTCAGAGCTGAAAGTAAACACGACCATGGCTCAGTTTCTTCTATTGTCCTGGAGGGCCACCGTCAGGGAGCGCATGAAATACCAGAACCCTGAAAACTGTCTGTTTTCACCTTTTCTCCTCCTGCTTTGACTTCACAAACCTCAACAGGACTTGTATGGACCTGGACCCGTTTCCCGTGGACTTGCAGCTCTGTGTGTGAAATCCTCGAGTGATCAGAAGTAAAAGAAAGACTCAGAATCAGGCGTGTTGTTTTGTAAATAACAGTTTATTTGAAAACCGGGGGCTCAGGCTGTCTGCGTTTAGCTGCTGCCCTGCTTGGCGGCCAGCCTCTTGTCTCTCTCCTCGGCGATGGTCAGACGGATTCCCTTTCCTCTGGGCAGGGACACCCACGGCTTGTTGCCCTGGAGACAGAGAGGATGAGACGACAGTTTGTAAATGAGGATCAGCAGGTGGTAAACAGACTGAGAAAAATGTTCCTGCTCCACAACTCGTTCTTTCTTTACACATCCCGTAAATATCTCTTTAAATGAAATGCTCCTTGAAGCGTCGTCATTGTTGCTTTCCCAGTTTCAAAAGACTCAACCCAGCGTCCCTCTATAGACAGAGAGGTAAACAGGTTCAACCCAAGTTTAACACAACATCATTCAAAGTCAAAACATTTCTTAGGATGCTGATTGAGTGACGTGACGAAGTCATCGTGTTCAGTCTGAACACTTTGCAACAGTACACGGTTTAAAAACAGCTGAAGTTGAACTTTGATCAGACTGATGACGTCTCAGCGCGGAGCCGCCATCAAGTTAAAGAAAAGCTCAGAGGTCGGACCGACGATAAAGGTCACCCGGTAGAAAGACGGGGGAGTCTGACGGCTCGGTCAACTTCAAACTAAAACATTCATAAGTTTCTCTCAGCCGTCGTATTTACAGGTTTTTCTCTCGTACTACAAATTCAGTTTCTTTAAGGTCGTCTCATTATAAACACAGCTATCGTACTACTGGGCGAACCCGAGGAAGCTACAAGCAGAACGCAATGTTCGCTCACAGTGAAGTCATTGTCAGTGGGCCAGAGATTTTTTTTCCCACAGCGATCACATTCTTTATACTTAAAGACAAACGTGAAGTGACCGTGCTGTGTTCTACCTTAAAGCTATTACTTCCTCTTTCGTTCGATCAACACGCATGACATCGAGGGTTTGGGATTGTTTGAGGAGTCGCCGCGTGCTTTCAAACTGAAGCTTAAATACATGAACTTCTGAAGACGTGCAGTTTCTGTGGTGACGGAGCTCAGAACTTCTTAGAGGAATTGGTCGTGTATTTTCACTGCTGATCAAAACCAAAAACGTCATCATTGCTCCAAACTCCTCACATCACAATAATATTTTTAGGAGGAATGTCCCCTCGTGTTCAAAATAAACTGAGAGCGTGTAGCCTCCTCTGTGATCTGCAGCAATGATTCCACCGGGTGGCGTTTTCAGGATATAAATAAAACGTGTCTCACCTTTCCGACAATGAAGATGTTGGAGAGCCTGGTAGCGAAGTTGTTTCCGGTGCTGTCCTTCACGTGGACGACATCGAAGGATCCAGGGTGACGCTCCCTGTTGGTGATCACACCGATACGCCCCAAGTTAGCGCCGCCAGTCACCATGCACAAGTTTCCTGCAGGAGGAGGAGGAGGGTTTAAAAACGGTTATTCAAAGCCATGTGGACAAATCTGAAGGAACCAGTAAGAAAGAGAGACGCACCAGTATCAAACTTGATGAAGTCTGTGATCTTGCCGGTGTCCAGGTCGATGCGGATCGTGTCGTTGACCTTGATGAGGGGGTCGGGGTAGCGGATGGTGCGGGCGTCATGGGTCACCAGGTGGGGGATTCCCTTGGTGCCGACCATGAGCTTCTTCACCTTGCACAGCTTGTACTGCAGAGGGAGAGGAGACGGGTCAGGATTCAAGCTGCTCATCCTGATTTTTTATACATCAAATGTTCGGCCAACAAAATGTGAGAAATGTCAGAGTAACCACTTTGAATCATTTCCGGCTTGCGCCCCCTCATCGCTCCTTTTTGCTACAGTTCTTAATTTGATCAACGAGCATCGGGCAGTAGTTAATCCTCAGACGGCGTGATGAAGGATATAAACAGGCGTGTTTCTCACCTTGGCCTCCTCGGCGGTGATGCGGTGGACGGTGAAACGTCCCTTCACATCGTAGATCAGACGGAAGTGCTCACCGGTCTTCTCGATGCTGATCACATCTGAGTGAACACAAACAGTAAACGGTTTTAGCATCCTGACGCTCAATGTGAAAGCACAAACAGTGGCGGCTTCTCGTTGTTCAGCGTCATTAAGTAGGGATTTCTCCGGCTTCAACAAAATATAACACCTTGGAATACGACCACGACGACAGAAGAGCATCATGACAGTTCTGGAGTCGTGTTGACGAACTTGTGAGTGTCAGTATAAGAAGGTCTCTTATCTCCACGATCAGGTACCAGACTCATTCTCAGACACGACTAAGTATCACCGGCGTCCTAACCGGTTCAACAATCATCTGTCATGTGCCCAGAAAACCTTTTTTTTAAAAAAGGTTATTCCAATTTAAGGCCCAGTCCCTTTTTGGAAAAATAAGGCAGGTCTCAATCAGAGGCCTCTCTGCATTTAGTGCTGATTGGTTAGTGGACTTTTATTTAGTTTTCCCCCTCAGCTCCTGTCACAGAGTAACCGCATGTTTAGTGTGCGTGTGTAATAAGCCACTGTCAGTGTGACGGCGTCCCTTGGATTTGGAAATTAAAAACCACACCTCCACACGAGGTCACGGTGGGACTGACCTGGTGACAGATCTGAGAGAGGTGAGAGCGAGTACAGACAACACAATATTAACTCCTGTTCACAGCCCTCTCTGCTCTACCACACGGTCACCTGTGATAATAAACACTCAGTCCAACACACACACCTGATACACTTAAAGAAATCTGACACTGCACACAGGAAGCCTCTTTTACTAAAGCTGTGCAGAGCTGGAGGTATCCCACTTAACTTTATTTAAACACACACGAATCAAATAAGATGGGGGTTATAAATACGATAGAAGAGTCAGATGAGATTAAAAGTTCCCTAAAAGGCTCTGAACTCATTTGAAGAGACATTCCTCGTCGAGTACAGGGGAGCTCACGTTCTCGACGTGTTCAGAGACAGTTAAGGTGCATTAACACAACCTTCACCCGAACAACCGGCTGCAATCCAGCCCGGCCACTTCAAACAAGACTTTCTAATATCGAAACAAATCCAAAGTAAACAAGCGTGTAGACGAGACGTTTCAGGGAACTTAGATTAGTGTCACATCTGATAAACCACGACTGAAGAAACTGTGACAGCCGACACAGAAAGACAACCTGAGCTTCAACCATCACTGAAACAACAGCCGATGTCTCGCTTTTCTATTTCTAAGTCACACTTCGGACATACGTCAACGTTGCTGCTCATCCCAGCTGGACGAAACTTTTCTGTAACACGTTTGGAAAAGTTGCTGAAGTGTCGTATTTGGAGCTCAGAACTTCTTAGAGGAATTGGTCGTGTAGTTTCATTACTGATCAAAACCAAAAAATCATCATCGCTCCTTCTGCCTGTTATTACACGACGGAGAACTTGTTGTAGAAGTTAACACTCAAACCCGTCACATATATCTACAGATCAGAGAGTTACGTATACAGCCAACCAAAGACCCACACACCAAAGGGCATCATCTCATCTGCTCACCCATGAATCCAGCGGGGTAGGTGATATCGGTGCGGACTTTGCCGTCGATCTTGATGAACCTCTGCATGCAGATCTTCTTCACCTCGTCCCCGGTCAGGGCGTACTTGAGGCGGTTCCTCAGGAAGATGATGAGGGGCAGGCACTCCCTCAGCTTGTGGGGACCGGTGGAGGGGCGAGGAGCCTGGCGGGGAAATCAGACACTTATTATCTTGAAGCTTGTGCTACATGTGGTCTTATACAATACCCTGCGCAGCTTGGAAACAACCCTGAGCCATAATGCTCAGCTAACACTTCAGGCCTAAAAGTCTCTCTAGACTTCTTAAATCCTCTGAGAGCAGGATCTCTAACGGACTGGTTGAAGATCTTGAAGACGAACCGAAGAGGTGAAGCGTCTTCAAGCTCTTCAACCAGTCCAGTTGCCTTTGGAGCAAGCTTCGAAGTATACTCTTAATGTTTTTAAGGAAGGATAAACAGCCTCCGTTATAAACTGTGACATGCAGGTTTATTTCTCCTAAAAAGTTGGCCTTCTATAGTCACACATCAGAGCTCAACTTCTCCTGCTTGACTTCACGGAGGAGGGATTGTTGTGAAAATCACCATGAGCCACAGAAGAGGAGCAGATTTTAGTAAGTGGCCAACAGACCGAAGGCCGAGACAAAAACATGGTTGTGCATTATCAAGCAGTGTTGGGGGAATGCATTAAAGCAATGCACAAGTGTACCAACAACAATTGCATTGTTGTTACAAGTTACATAATGCAATTCAGCTAATCAGGTATTTAGAAGTGGCTATACCCTATGGCAGGCCTATTCAACTGGTGACCAGGGGCCAACTCCAGCCAGCGGATCAGTTCTATTTACAATAACAAAATAAACAGGGGAAAAACCTGTGATTGACTGTCATTGTTGCCCAGTAAAGTTTTAAAAACAGCACAATGCTCCTGTTTAACAGAACATCTTTGGTCCTGTGCTCGCAGCCTATCACAAGCTTGTGTTGTTGATGGGGGTGGTGGGCTTGCTTGTCTGGCCCCCGGATCCTCAGCTTTCTGAAAATGTGGTCCCCTAAACAATTGAGTTGAATAGCCCTGCCCTATGGAGACTGAAAAATACTTGGGTACACTGTTTACCGTGCGTGTGTGTACACCACTGATTGTGTCACATGTGCAATAAATATCACTCAAATCGACTTGAATTGTAACTTTATTCTTAGTGTTAGGTCTGGCCATGTTTGATAGCAGCAACATGCCTCAAACAGAAATAGCGACCCTCAGTATTTTCATCAGTAATGGACACACATGGAGGTACAAAGCAACACATTTACCTGCATGAAACATGAACACCTCTCTACCTTTGCTGCAGCTTCCAGAGCCTTCCAGCAATAAACACAGCTGCCTTCCAGTTTAAAACTATGTCTGCAGGGTTTAAACTAAAACTCAATGAGATGCAACATTCATGTAGGGACAGAAATACTTACAAACACTCCTGTGAGCTTGTCAAGCATCCAGTGCTTTGGCGCTGCGACGCGCTTCAGGTGCTTCTTCGGTCCTCTTGCCTGGAGAGGAGGAGGATAAGAGAATTTAAAAAACGGGACAAACTATTAACAATGAACGCTGGGAGTCAAAAAACACGAGATACTGCTTTAATATTGACGGAAACTCTGGTTATTATAGAGGAAACTAGCGCTGTCTGGTTAGCATTGTAAGCTAACATGCAGTAGGAACGAGCGCTGAATGGTTAGCATGAACCGGCTTCGGCCTAGCTACACTGGCGTCATATGTTTAATGTATTATAATGTTATAAGTTAAATAATAACCACACAAGAAACGTCAACAAAAGTAGTACATACAGCTCTACAGAGCGTGACATAGTAAAAAAATGCGATTTGCTTTCTCCAAGAGTAGCTATAGTTTAAGCTAGCATGCTAACGCTGATAGCCACATTCAGGCTAACAAGCCATGGTTGATGGAAACCAAAGTGTTAGCCGATTTAAAATCACGTATAAAGAGCAAACATCGCTACGTTTGGTTACAATTTAGACATCGATCAGTCGATAAGAAGCGGTATTTTAAACCAGGACGTATACGTGTGTGATAATACAAGAGCAAAAAGAGATGTTTAGTGATTATTTCAGAGGAGAATCGTGAGGGAAAACAGCTCACCATGTTGGAGTCTGCGGGGAAAAGGACCTCCCTTCTTCCGGTATTGGATGATAAGGCGGACTACGGCAGACTGGGAGGGACAAAGTACGGTCAGCCGCATTTTAAGTATGAAACAGTTTCCCACTCTTTTTTTTTTACAAGACAGTGGTTTATTGGGGAGATTATTTGTGCACACTTCCTTGTTTCATTAAATATAAGATGTTCACATGTTATTAAAACAGCATCTGTTGTTAAGGAGTACTGAATAATTGTATAAACTAGTTGGCTAAGATTTGCAGAAATAAGCTAATATGGTTATGATAGGGATATATTGATATTAGCTATTTTGTGGTATTGATCTAAAGATCTTTCAGAAAATGGTTTACATATGTGTATACATGTATATGTGTGAGAGAGGTCTAATCTTAACTGTGTGTACTTAGGTTTCAACTCTGATTCCTGCAGGTGGTGTAGGTCTGGTTTTCAATTGTACGGGTTTAATTTTGATCTTTTTAGGTGTTTCTTTAAGTCTGCGTTCGGGTTGATATGGAAGGGGGGGCAGCAGGTGTCGTTAGTTTAGTCAAACTCATTCAAAAATCAAACAGAGGAGTTATGAGAGTATACACAAGCTGAACTCAAATTCAATGCATGAAAAGTGATCATAATAGAAAAATAAAGACACTGACAAGAAGTTCTCCAATACAAGAACAAACTTTATAAAAGTATGAATTGATGCCAATCTACATTTTCATTAAATGTAGTTATAGGAGTGTTCCCATATCCCTCCATGGAGCCCTGCTGCTGCTGATCCACTCTTCTGTGTCTCTGTGTGTGTCAGATTGTTCTGGTCAGGAAATGCCACTGATACAGACAGATCCTGGTTCTGTTTACACATGTCGGAGATTAAACTCTCCTGGGTCTCTGTCTTCCTCTGAAAAGATACCAACTGATGCACGCATGATGCCGTCTCTCTCTCTCTCTCTCTCTCTCTCTCTCGCTCTCTGCTTCCTCTGACAGACGGCAGGAACCACTCCCAAAGCCCAGGGACAAAAAATGACTTTCTTTATACCTGATAAAAAAATCTCCTGTGCGTGTGTTTGCACGTTTATTTATGGTGACCCACTTTGTTTTTGTTTTTCAGCGCATGCACATTTCTGTTTTTCTGCAGAAACGACCATCTTTATATTTTGGCACTGAGTTTCAGCAGTTTAATTGTTTTTCATTCCCCCAAAATGCAGATGAAAAAAGACGGTACGCATTTGTCGCATGCTAAAATATCCCAAAGTGCTTTCAGAAATTGCTCTAAAAATGCATAAAAATGTGTTTAAATGTGCGTTTGGATTCAGGATGAAACTTCACCAGCTCCTCTCCACATGTCTTTATGTTTAATTTGACAAGATATGAAGCTTTTGAAGCCAGAAACCAAAGACTTTAAAGAGTCTTTAGGCCTGTTGGAACCTTTTGAACATCTGGTTATGAGTATGAAGTTATCCAGAAGGTCGTCAAATCCATCCAAATATTTTACAGGATGTATTCTTCGGTCTCTAATAGTGAATCAATGATGGCTCAATGAGTCTGTTGCTGAGGACATGAATAAAAATGATCAGTAACTCACATATTTTTTTGTAAATATCTAAATGCAGTAGTTGAATACATGTGCTTAGTTTTTGGATTTGGCAGGGAGATAATACATTTAGATTTACATTTCTTCTTCTTTAATTTCCTGACTTCTTTCAAATCTGCCGTACTGACCACTCGATCCAAAACATGTTTAACGGATCAAAGACAGAATCCTGGAGTCTTATTCCTACAGCTGAAGGAACGAGGAGGTGACGTTTGTTTATTCTGACGGTCTGCAGGATGTTTAACACAGATGTGGAGTTTAATCGAGTCCAGCTGATGGCAGGAATCAAACGAGCTGAGCTGTCTCTCTCTCACCCTTTTTTAAAAGATCTTTGCCAACAATATGTACGAGTCATCTTTAACGGTTACAATCCCTTAATGCTGTTTGTCTGGTGTGTTTGCAAACAGTGGAAACTACTGACTTTATTTTTAGAGACAGGACAGTGGATAGAGGCAGAAAAAGGGGAGAGAGAAAGAGTGGTGAATGATGTGAACCTGGGCCGTCACATGGAGGACTGTAGCCTCTGCACATTAACCACTAGGCTACTGTTGTCCCTGGAAACAACTTACTTTTGAACCAATGAACCTAATCTGTGATTATTGTGTTTTTTACTTTCCAACATAAGCTCATTGTATCTGTCAGTGTGCAGTAACATGCTTCCTCCACCACTAGAGGGCAGCACAACAGTGAATTCTATGTAGGCGTGATCCTTGAAGGGCACATAAACAGGCAGAGATGTTATGAAAAGAAAGGTTTCGTTGGTAATTTGCCTCTGTTAATTATAAACTGGCAGATCTCAATGATAGCTTGAAGGCTCTGGCTTTGTTTAAAAAGACAAAAACATGAGACCGTTGGACGGTACCTGATGTGATCATGACTCTGCACTTTATCTTTAATTTGCACATTTTAATTGTTTTCTCTTAACTTATTGTTTGTGAACTGTCTCTTAATCATATAATATTTAGTGTGACGTGTGCTGCTGCCCTCTCGACCAGGTCACCCTCGTGAAAGAGATCTTCTCAATGAGTAACCTGGTTAAATGAAGGTTACATTAAAACAAAGGTGTAGACACTTTCACTGTAGTTAACACCCACTTTGATGTCATACTCTGGTTTTTTTCTGTGTACGTAGCGTCAAAGTGAGAGTCATATTCTACAAACAATAATATATTTCTGGGGAAATGTTGGCACTTACTCACAGATCATTGATTTGAACTTGTGCAAAAAAAAAAGGTTATTTGGTACTTATTGTAAGTGGAAATGTTGAATTGGTCGACCAGCATTTACTGGAAATGATCCCATTAAAAACCTTCTGTACCCAGCATGTCACTGAACATGCTACAATAAGGTGTTTCCAGGTAAGAGTATATTCTGACAGACATTAGAGGATAAAGATTCTCTTAATATAAAAATGAAGAATTATTAGATTTTAAACGGAGCGATCATTTTGAACTTTTTAATGGAAATCATACCGTTTTCAAAACCAACTCAAACAACTAAATCAGAAGAGTTTCATCGAGCCATAAAAAGGTGTCAAGTTTATTTAGATTTGGAGAAAAAGCAAAGGAAAAATATTGAATCATCTTCAGACAAATGTCAAGTTGTTAACTGTGCTTACGCTCTTTGGCCAGCAGATGGAAGCGTTGTACAAACGAACAAACAGTATCAACAACAAAGCAGGTTTTTATC
Source organism: Tautogolabrus adspersus (assembly GCA_020745685.1). Lineage (NCBI taxonomy): Eukaryota > Metazoa > Chordata > Actinopteri > Labriformes > Labridae > Tautogolabrus > Tautogolabrus adspersus. The sequence goes on along the minus strand of CM036556.1, from coordinate 17,609,665 downwards.
TACAGGTATTCAGTTTTGTCTCAGCTAGAAGACTTCTTATAGAATATTGTTACTATAATCTTAATTGAAGAATAAAACCAATCAAACTAGCATTTTTAATGTGGGTTGCCGGTGGCCTGGTGGTTGGTTTGGGCGCCCCATGTGCAGAGGGGGAGGTCTCGAATCCGGCCTGTGGCTCCTTTCCCGCATGTCGTTCCTCACTCTCTCTCTCATTGATTTCTGACTCTGTCCCACCGTCCTGTCTCTCAAATAAAGGCATAAAAAAAGCTAAAAAAAAGAAATCTTAGAAAATAGAAAAAATTGCATTCTGCATGTTAGACATTTGCTGATAAATATGAATCTATATTTTATTTTGTAAATGGTAAATGGACTTGAGCTTTAAAGTGCTTTGTTAGTCTTCAGACTCCTCAAAGTAGTCCCACCGCAGGTCACACCTGCACATTCACACACTGATGGTAGAGGCTGCTGTGTGAAGTGTCCATCAGAAGTTACTAATCCCATTCATATACATTCATACGCCGCTGAAGCAGCTGGAGCAACTTGGGGTTAAGTGTCTTGCCCAAAGACACATCAGTGACAGGTGTGGCTGCAGGAGCTGGGTATCAAACCACGACCCCCTGGTTGAGAAACGATCGCCTCTACCAACTGAGTCACAGCCGCCCCGTGAAACGTACAACAGGAGATGGTCAAACTTACTACGGTGCAGATCAAGTAAAGGCCTAATCAGTAAATATTTCGCCCAATGTAATATCTGTCTGCTGTTTTAAATGACAAAACAAACCCACTCCACCTGAAGTTTTTCTCCTTCTTTATTCATCCTTAAACTCAAAGCTGTAACAAAAATACACGCCTTTCTCAATATAACTCATTTACATATTCATATAGATGTACAAGTGAGAGCCGGTGAGCAAAAGTGCTTTAAAAATCATCTTTCAATAATAATCATCCATCATGAAAAACAAGAAAAAGGAAAAATCAAGAAAATGATCTCGAGGTTTTAAAGTAAATATGTTGAAAGAAAAAGGATGAAATCAGTGCAGAGTGGACGTGATCTTTAACGAGCGGACCTGGCAGCAGAGCGGTGGCTGAACGTCTTCATTATGTGCAGAGGAAACCCTGTAACAGATACATCAGCGCTGGTGTTGAAGGTTTCTGGAACATTTTTCATGACCCGGAGGCCCGGAGGGAAACGGTCGAGTGAGTAACAAATCACCGCTGTCACATAGAAACTGTAAATCCAGACGGGTAGTCGTGACTCGAGGGGGTTACTGAAAGCTCACACTGACACAAAGCTCAGGAGGAAAACTCATCTCAACTTTAAAATAAAATACAAAAAACACACAAGAGTTCATTTGGAGCAGCAACTTCCAGGTTCTGTTTGTTGCCTAGCAACTGCTTACAGGAAAACGTCTGCTGAAAAACCTTCGTAAACACGCTACATTTTAGTTTTTTTCACATCAGTTTTTAAATGATTCATCTAACCAGACACATCGTGTTGATAAGTGTGTTTTACAGAAGCTTTTAGGTGGACTTTTCAAACATTGAATCTGAGCCGTGGTAGCTATTTGCCCTTATTTCAGTCTTTGAGCCGAGCTAAGCTAACAAGCTGCCAGCAGTACTTTTGGTTTATTCACCGCACATCAAAGAGGTGTCCTTCAAACAGCATCCAACTCTTGAACTCAAAGGTGAATAAGCTAGCTAGCTAGCTAGCTAAAGCTAATCCAACAAAAGCCCATAAATACTTCAATCATGAAGGTTACAAAGCGGAGAACATTTGACGGTCGCTAACTCTTGAACCAAGCCACAAATAAACCAACCGATATTATCGGCTGGCCGATTAATGGGTCGGGCTCTAGTTTTTTTACTGAGGGGTTGTAACACCCATTAATCGGTGACTGTTTGTTTCTTAAATGTATCTTTTTAAACATCGTATTTGAGTTAAATCATGAAATTGTTAAACTGAGAGACTCAAACCGGTAAATATCGGCTAAATAGTAGCTACTTTATGAGACTTTAACTGATTTGAAACTTAAAAAAAAAAAAACTGAAGCCTTTCTTGACACTGAAGAAACAGTCTATACACTTAAAGGATCCTTTCAGAAATAATCTGCTTCAGTTTAAGGGATTTGCAGTGAGCAGAAATGTGTAAAACCAGCAGCAGTGTAGAGCTTTAAGATAGAGTGCTAAGATAGTAAAATGCTCAATTGAAGACCCAAACCTTTTCTGCAGTAATAAGGCGTAAAAACAAACCCGATTGGGATTCAAAGTAAACCAAAGCGAACATGAAATATCTTCAAGCACAGGTCTGAGTTGTTATTAGAAACCAAATAGCTGTTAGGTATATTTTGAGTTCAAAAGGTCGCCGCTCTCTGGGGTTAATCTGCAATATTGAGCGTAAAGGAGAAGAGGAAATGAAAGCTCTCAGATGATTCAAACAACTTGACCAGCAGGCAACTTCTCAGGGGGGAGGAGAGGCATCACACAGCAACAAAAAAAGAAAACATTCAATCAGCTGGGATTACCGCAAAACAACACACACAAAAAAAGTCCTTTAAAACACTGACGAGCAGATGGAAACAAACACGAGGCTGTCCTCGAGTGAAGTATGTTATTTTGACCCACTTAAGACTCAGACACAGAGGAAGAAAAGAATCTGTGTGTCTGTCTGCTGGATTTAAACGTGATGAGATGCATCTTTATTTCTTCTTTCACTCCTCACTCAATAAAGTGGTTGTTACGAGGGGGAGGGGCAGTATCCACCAAAAGCACTCCTTCATCGAGTTTTCATTAATGAATACTTCTCCCATTTCATTCACGAAAGGGAAGACATTTGGACCTCATTGACTGCAACCCCGACACACCTTACGACTTCTTTCAGCTGTGTCAGTCAGAAACATGCAGAATTTGCTGTGATTTATTTGCGTTAAAAGTACGTTGAAAAACCAACATTTGTACCCAAGCGCTGGCACGTCAGCCTCAAGCAGAACAAGGTGACCAACTTTTACAATGTTTGTTTGTTTGAATGAAGTTTGGTTCTTCGGTATTTACGGCCTCTTGCTCTTGACTTTGTAGTATTTGTATTTGACAACTTGTTTTATTTCCCACTCTCTCTTTTCACAATTCTCTGTGAGTCTGTGTGTAACTGAACAAGTGCCTGTTTCACGGCTGCTTCTCTCATTTCTCTGCTGTAATACCATCCCAGTGCTCCTCTCTGTGTGTGTGTGTGTGTGTGTGTTTGGTGTATTTTTTCCCCTCGCCTTTGTATGCTTCCACAAACAGTCGTTTGGTTTCTCTGGATGTGAAACACACACAGGTGAGTTTCTGTAGGTCTTTGTGTACATGCACATAAACATACAGGTGTTATTTTGTGTGTGTGGTCCAAGAAGAGATGCACAATGCCCACATGACAGACACACCGGGTTGGAGGTGAAAGGCCTTTGTTGCCGTTGCACGGTTCAAGCCCGCGTCTCCCATTACCACAACAGATATAGGTAAGAGCCCCCATGAATCTATCTATGACAGCGTGCAGCCCCTATAGGTGGAGGTGGAGGGTTGGATGTCAGTTTAACCCCCCCAACAACTGCAAGAAACAACACCTGCCAAACTGACTCACTAAATCAGGTAATATTACCATCACAGGCAGGTGGTGCGAGATCAAAGTATGAGCCAAAAGTTTCAAGCAAACAGCATCTGTTACATCACTGAGTATGCAAATGAGGCATTTACAATGTGTGTAATGTAAGAGGTTCAGTTTGGATCCCCAAGCAACTCAAGATAACTCAATAACCCTCAAGATAACAAACCCACCTCATGGTCCATTTATGCTGCTATAATTTAAACGATCCATATCTGCAGCTCTAGAGGTTAGTACAAAAGCTCAGAAGCTGTTACGATATAATCCAACTCTTTTAGGATTCCTTCACCATGCTAGCTTAAACATCCAATTTTCTTGACACAGCTAAAGCTCCAGAAAAAGCAACAAGTGGCACTTGTGTTAAAGTAGCAAAGTGCTAAATTCCAATTAATGTAATATTCAATATGTAAAAAACATTTTCACTTGCTGTTTTGTAAAGGGTTGGCCTGCACAGTGTTGAGATCTTCTCCAAACGCAAGTTTCTGTACGGTAAAAGAAGCCAAAATATGATGTTCAGAAAGTGGTTGCTACCTAGCTTGCAAGCTAGCAATTAGCTGAACTCGGACAAGAATAAATGTGTGAGCTCAGTGCCTGTTGTCATCATATCCAACACTTTTAAGGCTCTTAAAGGCTCTTGTCTGTGTTAGCTTGAAAAATAAAGAGCTAATAAACGAGCTAAAAGATGTGCATGACTCGGTTCTATTTAATAGACTTGTTTGGTGATACATTCAGATAAATAGCTTGAGGACCAACAATATGGCTGCTGGAGGGTGCACTGCTAACCTGCAAAGATGTTCTAAACATTTTCACTGCCAAGGGAAAGTAAAGGAGTACAAATGCAGATTGGGATGCTAACATGTTAGCGGCAAACAGTAGCATATAACCTTTTATGATGTATTAGTATACTTTGGTACCGAAGCTTCAACCATTGGATAAACATTTTGAATGATTAAACCATAGGCAGTTGATGTTTAGGTGGACTTAAAAGCTTCCAGGCCTATAATGATAAAACAGATGATGCTTCCTTACCAGGTACTCAAAGTGCGGCGATAGTAGGGTGTGTAAGGGCTGAATTAACGGTTTTAAACAAATACCAAAGTGGTTAAAACAGGACAAACAAAAAACAGCGGTTACATAAACGTATCTGTTCTTGCCACTGGGGTTGCATACACAAATGTGTACCAGACCTCGTATCCTCACCCAAAGAGGAAGTGCTATCTCGGATAATTGACAACAGATTGACTACACCATCTGGGTCAGTGATCTCACACTGTAGGCCGGGAACAAATAACGTACATGTAGTAGCGACTCACATGACTAAAAGTCCTCGACCATTTCAATGGGGCTATGTTCCGGAGCCAGAAAAACAATTTACTCTATTCAGGTCCCATGCTCTGAAAAATCTACATCTCTTTATCTAATTCATTACGTTCAGAAAATCAGAACCGATTATAGAAGCGCTCCTTGTCTAGAGGTCCTGATGGATATCAGCCACTGTCTTAAATAACATGTTCTACGAATTCAACTGGTTGATCTTTATTTAAACAAAAAAAGAAGAACGGAAAAGAAGAACATTGAGATAACCAGTTCTAAGACAAGCAATTTCTTTGTGAAGGCAAGGGATCAGGAGTCCCTTTCCCACGAGACCACAGTCTAATATTGTCCATTGAGAAAACAGGAAACGTAGTGTGTTCATCCTTCACAAACTTCCCAGAAAGTCTTGTTTCTATTGATCATTCAAGAGAAAACAAGAAGTCAAGAGAAATCAAAAGAAAAGTGGAAGTCAAACCGGCGTGTCAACTTGACTTCTTTGTTTCCAGAAGGCTACGAACATCTCCAACCTGTCTTTTGTGGATCATTTTGTTCCCAATCAACCAGCCACCATTGCTCATTGATTTCAAGGGGAGTTGAGCTCTTTGGGTCTCTTTGTTTGACTCCTTCCTTCTGTTCCTACTCAGCTCATGGTTCTGGTTTTCGTCCTCAAATGAAAAGAAAAATACAAATCAGAGCCCTCTTTCCGCAAGAGCACAACTTGATTGAAAACACAACTACTAAATCCAAAGCAAGTTATCGTTTCCTTTTATCCATCTGTCTTTTCATAAAGAGTTCAAAAGAAAATAAGAAACTGCTGGAGTGCGCATCTTATCTCTTCCTCTTTGTCACGGTTTCTTCTGTTTCGTTATTATATCGACCAAGAAAAGGAGGAAAAAGAAAAAGAAAATAGAGGAGAGAACACCTTCTCTCTCTTTGTCAACTACTTCCATAGATCTTTAAAGTTTGTCTTCTCATCTGTCAGCATCCGGCCGGTACATCCGACATGAAGTCAAACTCGTTCTGGCCCAGCCAAAGCTCGGGCAGCTCGTTGGCTCGGTCCAATCCAAGCTCCACCACCAGCGACATGAGAACCTCCTCGTCCACTGGGTCAAAGTCAATAATTGCACCTGGACCAGAGGTTTGGTTCCCCATGCCGATGCCGACACCCATTCCACCTCCACCAAGGCCTCCAGACGGCCCCAGGAGCTGGTTCCCCGTGCTCATCTGTGAGGCACCGAAGCCCCTTTGAGCCCCACTGGTTGCTTGGTGTCCAGCAGAAGCACCGGCGAGGTTCTGGTAGTGCGAGTTGAGTTTTTGTAGCTGCATGCTGGCGATGAGATGTGGACCCGTCTGAAGGCAGAAGGGCTGAGGTTTGGCTGAAGACAGCGATGATCCCGGCGAGGAGGCAGTGCCAGAAGACGGGGAGAATGGCACGGCTGAGGTTTTGGAGGACGGGTAGTGGAGCAGGGAGCTGAGAGGAGAGGAGGAGGAGGAGAGGTCCTTCATCGCAGCGTGGGCAGTGCCAGGGAGCAGCAGTGAGGTCATCACCAGGAAAACCCAGAGCCTGAAGAAAGAGAAAGGACATGTTACGCAATGTCATAAAACTGGGACAAGATAAGTGTGTTACTTAAACCGAGGCAGACGTCATTGAGACAGGACTTCCATGTGAGCGATAACCCAGAAATAATCTGATGCTAAATCCAAATATAGAGATCAGAATCAAAGAAAATTAAGTGCTATGTTTTGATCACTCCTGCGTAGCTTGGTCCTATCTTGTATTTGATCTGTAAAACCTATAAATAACTTAATCTGGCAGAGAGTCAGGGTAAAATACACATCACATTCCAGTTTAAGCCATTGGTTTGCAGAGGGAAACTTGGAATCCCTGCAGAAAGTCTTTGAACAGAAACAACGGCATGCACCGGACCCTGTTGAATATTTGGATGAATTTATAAACACCTCCATGTGACATTTGAAACTAGTCGTTCTCTCTGTTCAGAGCAGCTGTTGAGTCTTGGTGTCAGTTTAAAGTGCTGCCAGTTTCTGAGCAGCTCCAGCTACACACATCACATAAAAGCGTGAATCAGTTCAACAGGCTGTTAAATTGTTTGCACCCTTGTGAACATGTGCTTGTTTCCACTCTGATTAGTCATTGTGTAAAGGAAATCTGTGGTTATGGCAACGACAGGGACGCAGGAGATACAAAAGGACTAAATATTTCTGTTGGTCAGCAGAGGTTTGCAGACATACTGAATGGCAACGAGCTAAATGTAATCTAAAACACAACATATTCTCGCATTTTCATTAAATATGAATCCAGGGCAAAACATTTTAGATTGACGTAATAGTTGTACGTCTTGAAGAATTCAGTTTCTTGCCTTGAGTGAGACAAGAAGATGGATACTAATTTCGTAACTGTCTGTAATATAGTCCGCAGGCGATTAGCTTAGCTTAGCATTAAGACTGAAAGCAAGGGGAAAGAGCTAGCTTCAGAGTTTAAGCACTTATTTACAAGGTGGGCGAGTCATCCAGGGAATAAGCACAAGACTCCCAATAAAAGCATAATCTGTCATTTTTGCACGTAGGTAAAGTTAAAAAGAAAAGGTGTAAATTGACTCTAGAAGTGTTTGTAAGTAGATTTCTTGTCTCATCTTGTTCCTCAATGAAGGTAGGTATAGTATGGTTCCCACTGAACAGCTTCTAAGTGAAATTTAGACTTAGAACATCACCTTCCTACAAAGCTAGCTAGCTAGTCACCTATTTACACATTTTAAAATAGCCATAGCTCCTACCAACCTCTACATGAGCCGCCCATATTCCTGATTAAATATAACAGACGCCACTTCCTTCTGATTTCTGGGAGTAAAAAAAAACGTACACACAATGTTGGACTGAATAAAAATTGTGAAAAACATTTTAGGTATTCCCAGTGAAAGCTAGCTGATTCCCCTGTGTCCAATCTTAATATTAGGCCAGGTTAAGCTAGGCTAGGCTAAGCTAGGCTAGGGGAATAGCCACCAGACTGTAGCTGTTTGCCAAAACAGACATACTGGTAAACGAAATATCTGTTTGCTGAGAAAACTATTCTAAGTCTACTCTTTCTTCAACTTTTGGCTCTTCTTCATTTTTGGTGACGAATAAAAAACTGCAAAGTAGTCCTTTTTGTTAGCTTAAACACTGAGTTATAGTTTGACACACACTTAAAGGTCCATGTCTGTCAGTGTCTTTAAGAAACACACTTTCAGGAGAAAAATTATTCACTTTTGGCTTTTGTTGAACATTTATCAATCAAAGAACAACTGACAAATAACTTAATAGTATTTCTGCACAAACAAGCGGCTACTTCATACCGCAACAAGAACACTGTTGTTGACTTAAGAGCGGCTTTACTGGTGCTCTTATGACCCAGTCAATCATCAGAGTCCGATCTGTCTGGGAAACGAGTCAACCTCGGAGCCTGGGCGTCCGCATGACTCAAGAAGACTGATTTTTGCGTGTGTTCGCTTGATGTCTGCTTTTCCTCTTGACCTATTGAGAAGCAAATTAACCATGAAAAGGCTGCGGGGAGAAAGCCTGTGGGTACCAAAGGATTTAGAGAGTGTTTATAGGTCTACGTCTGTGTGTGTGTGTGTGTGTGCGTGTGTGTGCGTGTGTTTGTGTCTGTGCTGGTGTGTGAATGGAGTTTGTAACACAACAGAGCCTTTGAGGATCTTAAAGAATGATTGGGTCACATAGTGCAGACCCTGAGAACAGAGCATATGTCTGACTGTGTGTGTGTGTGTGTGTGTGTGTGTGTGTGTATATTTGTGAATGGGAAAAAAAGTGTGTGTTGTGTGGAGCATTACACATTGAGAAAAAGTCATTGAGATGTGTGTGGAGGTATAAAAGAAGAAGAAGAAGGTTGAATGTGTACGTCTTGCAAAGAAACTCCTATAGAGGCTCATGTTTAAGCCCCAGAGCTGGTTTATATTACACACTGTTCAAACAGCATGTGTGTGCCCTAACACACACTCACATCATGCGGCTGTCCTTTGAGTAAGTTAATCGCTGAATAGTATGTGTCTGTCTTCACATACACACACACACACACCCCTCCTCCCAGCACTGGCTCTTATTTAGCGAGAACATAATTGCTACAGGCAGGCATGCAGCTGCACTCGACTGATAGAGTTAACACACACACACACACACTCACACAAAGATACCAAACAGCTGTCGGTGGCAGGTCTACGTGTGCGTGTGTCTTCATTATTCATTGACTGATTACTGTCAGGACCAGGCTGCACATGGTGTCTCTGCAGAGCAGCTTCGCAGCACATCGAGTCCAGGAGACACAAACAAACAAATGAAAAGCTGGCTGCACACATTCTTCTCTCAGGCATGGAAAAGAACACAAAAAAACGGCAAAAATAATAATAAGCAGACATCTTGCATTTTGAAGACGCTTTGACGAAACATCTGGCGTAGAAAATACTTCCACCCTGACTAATTAAGATGCATCCAATTGGCTCAAAATAAAGTCTGGAGTTGGACATGGATACTTTCCCACACTTAAGAAAATTAAGCACAAACTATGGCTTCACAGCAGCCAGGTTGTTGGTTTCCATCCACTTGTTTTCGTGTGAATGTCTGCAACAGAAGTGCTAGTTCGTTAAACAAATCAGATATATTTTGCCCTTCGTTACCTGTCACGTTATGCTGAAACTGCAACCCCCCTCCCACTAGCCTCAGCTGGAGTTACAGTCTGGCTTTAGCTCCTGTTAATGGGCGTGCTAGCCAAGCTCTACAACACGGATGTAAACAAGCTTTAAGAACTGATAGGATCTCATAGCAGCAGTGCAGTTTGGCAGTACTTTAATTTAGAAAATTGAGATCAAGTTGCATGTAGGCTTTGACCCCTATGTTTGTGCTCTTACGACTTAGTAAATCATCAGAGTGAGACAACGACCTCTGAGCCTGGACGTCCACATGACTCATGACTGATTTGTGCGTGTGTGTTGCTTTTCGACAACGATTTCAGCCCAAAAAACGGAAACCTTTTGTTGCAAGACAACAGCGTTTTGGGTGCCTGACAACAAAGTGTGAAAGTGAAAAAGGGTTCCAGAGTGCAAACAGCACCGTTTCATGTAAACTGGCAAAATGCATTTCCTCTAGGAAGTTTGTATTTTAGCAACCCCACCCTGTTTGTTGAGACATTACAAAGCCTGGGTGAAGTTCAGGTGATTATTCTGCTCTTTGATTGAGGTCTTGCTTTCTGTATTTTAGAACAGTAACCTGCAGCATCCTGTTTTGGTCTTTGAAACGAAGATGGATTCGACATGAAAACATCCAAACTATTCGCTCCTCTCGTCTTCGGCTGAGTTAGGAAGGATGCTGTGAGAAGCTGCTGGAGGAGCGCCAATGTTTTTTCCTGTTCACAGCTGACCTGACTCATTGTTTTCTTCCAACACTTTTTTTTATTAGATTGTGAAATCAGCCTGTGCTTATGGTTTCCCTGAAAAAGATTTCATTAGCGGTGTGTGTGTGTGTGTGCTGCTGCCATCTTGGCTGTGAAAAGTCTTCATTTGTTTTAATTATCAGCCATGAAGGTCTGCTCTCCCTGCCAGATTAACGGTCCAATTTCTGAGAGTTACATCCAACCTCTCCCTGTGTTTATCAGGTCTGAAACTACTGCCTGTAATCATATTGATTAATCAGCTAATATACAGCCAGAGGTAACGTCTAAAAATGGATTCTACTTTCAAGATTTGCAGCAAAGATCATCGTCATCATTCAAAAAAACTGGGACGTCAATAATATTGGCAATGTGGTTTAAAAAACGATTTAAGAGATTATCGATATAGCTGCCAATTACTTTTCTGTATCTTTAAGTAATGGCTCATTACATGGTTCATTCATGTTGACCACTACATCCTGTCATGATACATTTCTTTGTATTATGATGAATTAAAGCAATATGAACGAGATGTTTGAACCAACCGGCAACCTATACGGGGTTAAAAAATGGAGCCAATGCAAACACCTGCAGTTCCTCGAGGGTCCACTTGAGGCTGGCTGCAGAAGTCCCCAGAAGCCGCATACACACTCATTCAAAAAATGTCTGTTTTCACAGCAGAAATGAAAATGTTTACAGCCGGTTTTCGTTGCTGAGCTGACTGAGTTCACGGCAGTATTGTAACGGTTTGTCAGGAGGCTTAAAACCCGCCTCAGCTCCAGCTCTTAGCCTGTCGTTAGGTTGACTGAAAGTTAGGTTGAGACAGCATTTCCAGCATGGTGCCCCTCATCGACAGGCTTCCTAAGCCGGTTACCAATGGGTGACATCACTCAGGCTTTCGTCCATGTTTATATACAGTCTTTGGTTTGAACTAGCTTTCTGGCCAAGCAGCCTCCTAACTGTGATTGCTTGTACTGTCAACAGAACATTTCACCTGCACCTGCTGCAAAATATGTTTTGGTAATCAAAAAAAGATCCAGACTGGTTCCGAGATGTCAGGCTTCCAATCAATGTCTATAAGGAGACTTTCTTTCCATTCCCCTTGGTGGTCTTTGCTTGACTCAAACAAGTCCTATAATGATGGATAGCTCAACAACCGCTACTTAATGGACCTTTCTGTTAGACTCTTTACAAGGTCTCTAAACCTTTTTTTTTTTATATCACACATCCCATGAAGCGTCGTATTTCTGATTTTTGTATGAACACTAAAATAGCTTGGAATTAACTCTTTGCATGGACTGGTTTCATCGACCCCTGCAAAATTATTACAGAAATATGCTGCCACAATCATCATTTTCATCACGTGTTCAACACCAGAATGAACAAGATATCAAAATTAGAAGACAAACGTGTGTTTCAGACACCTTGATGTTAGAACTGGATTTTTCACCGGTTGAAAAAAAAAGGTTAAAATGACAGTAGGTCCAAGAGGAAACTGATGGAGGTCTTTTCTAATCAAAACATTGCCTGGTTAAATAAGACTGAGCACTGGGAGCTGAACAGCGTGCCGACCCTTTTCCTTTTTTTTTCTCTAAAATTGGGTCCAAGACATTTAGACCCAACTTCAGCCTCAGCCAAACTGAAGTCCCACAAAGTGCTCAGTGGGTAGATTCATACAAGTCCTGATATGATTGAAGGCTCAAAAGAAGCTTCTTAATGGACCTCAGTGTTTAACTAAGTGACTATTGGACAATAATCAAAACACCATATTGATAGCAAAGAGGATAACTGCGCAAAATTAGATGATGAAAAAGAAGAACATTGAAGGGAAGTTTCTGCACTTTCTCGATTACACACACAGACACCCACTCCCTCAGCGCCAACAACACAGGTTTCAATTACACAATTAAAGCGTGACGAGCAAATTGAAACGTCAGTCTGTCTCTCTTTCCCTTTCAAACACACACACACACACACACACACACACACACACACACACACACACACACACACACACACACGGACCATATGCTGCCACAGCATGACGCATTCACCACGCGCTTTAATTGCCTCCAACTTCACACTAATAAGAAGCCACTTTAGAGAACACACACACACACACACACACACACACACACACACACACACACACACTGATTAGTGCAACAAAGTTTTCATCTGTTGTTTCATGTTAAACTTGGATGTCCTGCACCTTTAAATAAAACTAAATGAGCATATCTTGTATTTTTAAGGAGATGATTTAAGTAAGAATCACAAAATGCAAACTTCAAATAGACCAACACTTGTTGTTATGCAATGGAAAGAAAACACTCATCTATTTATTTAACTCTCAGTTCCTCCAGTTGTGTTTGTCTTTGCGATGATGTCAACCCATGCCATTTAAAAGATGATATGAAGAGGATGTTAATGTGACATTTATGGGCTCAAACAGAAGCTCCTTCAGCTCCAGGCTGGAAAACGCTTGACCTCATTTGAAATGTTATGTAAACACTTAACAGAGAAGAAGAAGAAGAAACTTTCACTGGACACACTCAGAGCAGAAACACACACTGACAACACAAATCCTGTCAACTGCACAGAAAATGACAGAAATAGAAATAAACAGAGCGGGTTACCAACCTGTGAGAAAAGCCCGGTGCAGTCCAGAGAAAGTGGAATAATTTCAAACAGTGAAGTCCGCAGAGTCCGAGGTGTTTCAGTGAAGAGAGACAAACCCGAGGAAGGACTGCGGCTGGAATCCAGCAGGAATGAAGCGTGTTAACTGACTGCAGAGTCTCTGGAGGGGTCTGTCAGAGTCTCTGGAGGGGTCTGTCAGAGTCTCTGGAGGGGTCTGTCAGCTCCTCAACGAGCTTGTTACTGAATAAAAAGCATTTTGTTCCGCGCTCTCTCTCCCCTCACTGACCAGCCTGAGTGTGTGTGTGTGTGTGTGTGTGTGTGTGTGTGTCCGGGCATGCTGCCGTCCAAAACCAAGGCACTGGATTGTCAAAGGATTCTAATGGTTGCATCCTATTGGTTGGGGCGAACATGAGTGGGCGGAGCCTCATCACACCAACTTGGATGAAAGAAGTTGAATTAAAGATTCACACATGAGAAACTGTATTAACTAACTGAGATGCATGCTCTGAGCTACTTACAATTTAAATTTAAATTTGATATTTTTGTCTAAATTTGCAGTCCACATTTTTTAAGTCTTGTCCTGTCTTTGCTGTTCCTTATTTTTGTCTTTCATGCTTCTGCTCTGTGTGCCTTTGAATTCCCCCCTACAGACAAATACGCTTTTTTTTTAAATTTGAAAACTGCTTTTAAAAAATGAAAACTTAAAGATGCTGTGAGGAGGTTTTAACCAAGCGAAAACCTCTGGTGTTGAAAAATGAAGTCCTGCAGTTTGTCGAGGGTCTGCCTTAGACTGTCGCCATGAGCCAATCCAAATACTGAGTTTAATCAATTAGATCTTAGATCTTAGCCTCAGTTTAATTATTTTGAATTGTAAGAGAGTCTGACAAAAACTTACCTCCTACTGTGAGGTTCATGCTTAAAAGGCAATTCAGGAAAATGTTCAGATCCTGAATTATCTGCATGGCCTCCATATTGGCGTGGGCCAGTTATTTGATGACATCCTCAACATTTCAGATCCAAACTATTTCACATTCGACACTGCATTGACTTGGGTCCTCAACAAACCACCTGCCAAGTGTGGAGTCCAACATGTGAACTGTTGTTAAGAAAATCATATTCAAAGCTGACGCTGACAGACACAGGCTGTCCTTAATGCATGTCATCACAAGGTCTCTCCTGTTCCAGATCCCGGTCTAATCCAGCCTCCAGAGTTTGGGTGTTGCCGTTCTGCAGGGCAGATGTTCCTCATTCTGAAGCAAACACCATCAGGAATCAAATGGACCATTTCAGAGAGCTCTGTCTTTTTCTGTGTCACTCACCCAGAGAGAGAGAGAGAGAGAGAGAGAGAGAGAGAGAGAGAGAGAGAGAGAGAGCGAGGTGGTCTGTGAATGATTTGCATAACTGCATGTTCTTGTTGTTGAGATGTCCTTGTGTGATTAGAGACATTGATGACACTGAATTTGTTCGGAGTGATTTATTGCAGCAGGCTGGTCGCTGGTTGCAACACAGGAAATAATGTTTGAGCAGTTGTGTATACTTTTTTTTGATTTGGTAAATCCAATAAACGGCTAATTTACCAACTTTGAAACAAGAAGTGACATCTGAGTAAAAGATGGTGTGAAGACAAAAACCCCAGACCATCAATATCGATGACTTTTGCTACAAGCCCTCACAAATCAATTTGTAAAACCTTTTATCGGCATCATTAAAATGTTCTTGATTGCATTATTTTCCCATTTTTATTGCTTGGTTGTAATTGGTCACACATTCTTGTTAGGCTATGCTAACATAAAACACAAATAAATAGCAGTATGACAATATATATAAAACAAAAGAGTACAAAAAAATCAACATAATCAACGTCATTTATACGGACAGAACAGAACAATACAAAAAAGACAATACATATAATTGAAAACACTCGATGTGTTACGGTCATGTTTTAATGTTTCTATAAAAACAGGACCGTCTCGTACAAGCTTGAGGCAAAACACCCTTTCTAACTGAACTATCAGGTAATCACTGACTCAGAAGAAAACAACAGATTTCTTCTTCCATCGATTGACAAGAAATATTGGAAACAGTCAGATCTTTTTCCTGCTAAATCTCAGGAGATCACGGATTATCTGTGGTAAGAATTTCTTCGCCGGTTGGTCAACAAGGACTGAAATGAGAAACAGTCCAAATCTTCTGCACACAATTGGTTCGAGTTGTGTTTTAATTCGTCTGTAAAGTGCGCCCACTCTGTTCTAGTACAGACGAAAAGCCCACTTCTAATCAACTTGTTGCTAAATATCATGTACCAGAGTTGATCAACCACTCTTTCTCAGGCTAAAGGTAACACCAGAACTAGCTCAACGCTGCATCTGCTTCTTCTCCTGGTGGATTTGGCGCATTTTATTCACAAGGGACGAACAAAAGCTGTTTGGGGAGTAAGAAAAACCACCAAAAGTGTCAATTGGGAACCGCCAATTCATCCCCCCCCAAAAAACTCTTTCCCTCCCCCACGCCTTGCTCAAAAAAGAACAAGTCCATTCACCACCCATCGCCCATTCATCTCAATAGTCCGTGGAGGGAGGACGTCATTACGCGCCAACAACATGCTTCGGCGCGGTCAAGTGCCACGCGCTCGGCCTCTCTTCCGTTAAGCAGATAAAAGGTGGCATCTGTCTTTATTGTGCGCGTAAATCCCCCTCTGCCATTGACCGCAGACACTTCACATGTTGATGAGGAGGAGGACATATAGATGTAGGCCCCCCCCCGCCACTTTGTTCCCATGAGGAGAGGTGTGGGGGGGGGACTTTATGCAAATCAAACAAACCGTTTGTGATTTCCATCTAAGCAGACAAATAATTACAGCATGTTGGTCAAACTGCCAAAACTGGACTTTTGTTCCAAGGCTGGACTAAAATACTGATTACACCCTTAAAAACAGAACAGGTTTGGAAAGCTCTGGATACTTTCTCCTACAGAAGAAACTCAACAGGCTGTACAACAGAAACCTTTTGTGATTTCCATTTTAGAAGACAAATAACATGATGCATGTTGGGTAAACTGCAAGAACTGTAATCGGATATGGGATGGATTTAAAGGCAATAAGCTTCATGAACCATATGGATTTCCCAATATTTAAACTCTTCAAAGTCCTTTTTTGTCTTTCCAAAGTCTAAACAATGTGACGTGTTTTGGAAAATGCTCCGGATTTCAACAAACTCTACAAGACAAACCATTTGTAATTTTCCATTTCAGCAGACAAAGAGCTGTTACATGTTGGTGGAAGTGCCAGAGTTGGACATTTTGATGACTGAAGACATGAAACCTTTTGAAAGGGGACATGGATTTCTGATTGTTTAAGCTTTGGAAACGTTTTGCTTTCTCCTAAAGTCGATCAGAATAGAAAGTATTTGGGAAACTTCCCTGTATTTCAACAGGCTTGACTAACTTGTGTGATTTCCACTTGTTTAGACAAGTAATTACAGCATGTTGGCTAAAGGGCCAGATCTGCAGTGATGTTTTGTGGTTGGATGAAAAGGGCGATGAAATCTTTGACAATGGAGTGGATTCCCCAATATCTAAGCACTGGAAAATTCTGTCTCTTTGTACCGTTTTGTACTATTCCCCGTATTAACAGGCTTTACTTGACAAACCCTTTGACAGACAATTATTGCTTGTTGGGGAAATTGCGAGTTCTGAAATGGGACAAAGGAAGTGCTGATAACTCTTAGGAACTCGTTGGATTTCTGAACATTGAGCAAGTGATTGATGCTCTCTCCGAGTTCTCGTTCTCTCCCAGAGCTTATGTAACTTCAAGTGTTTGGGAAAATCCTAAACAAGCTTTACAAGACAAACTTGTGTTGGTCAAACGACCAGAGTTCGACTTTTGTTTCAGGGATAATGACGAAAAGGCACGAAACCTTTAAAAAAAAGACGTGAATTTCCAAATACTTCAGCTCTGGAAACGTCCCTTTTCTCATGAGGTAGATCGAGAAATGACCTGTACTTCAACAGCTTTAAAGGACAATTAGCTTAGCATTTACACTCCAGGAGACAAATCACTGTTGGTCAAACAGAACAACACTTTTGTTCTAATGTTGGTGGAAAAGGCCATAAACCTTTAAAAAAGACGTGGACGTTGGAAATGCTTTGTTATATTTCAAACATATAACAGGCTTTACAAGCAAAACTGTTTTTGAGTTCCTCTCAGTAGACAAATACTTCTTTTTTATTGGGTAAATTGCGAAACTTCCAATACGAGACGAACAAAACCCTCAAAAAGGAAATGGATTCCCAAAACTTCAGACGCAATGTAGACGCATTGTGAAGGGTTTTTAGATACATCCATGTATGCCAACATTGCTTGACAAGACTTATGCAAATGTTTTGGTACAACTGGCAAACTTCGTACACAACGGGAACCCCAGAAAAAAAAAACAGGAAGAGGAAGGACGAGTCTTCAGTTTATCTAAACTAATCAGCAGCGTAGGTCAGATGATACTCTATTCAAAGCTGGGTGGTGAAGGAGGCCCCAGTGCTGATTTGCATAAAAGTCGTTGGAAGTTGTTTTTTCATGGGGAATAAAGGTACGTACAATTAAAGACAGAATGGGGAGACATCCAGTCAATGAGAACCTGTTGATCCAAGTAAAACCAGTTAAGACATTTCTGGCTCTGGACTACTTTGTAATCAACCTGGACTTCAGAGAAAATGATAATTTAGAGGTTTAAGAAAGCTGACGGAGCCTTTAGAACAAAAAAACTAGCTAAAGTCACTGGAGCTTTAAAACTCATCACCCTCTGATTGGTAAAACACTTTCTTCCACAGATTCCAGCGCTGCCCTCTGTTTCCAAATAGGAAAAAAGTAATCTGCAAGTGTTTGGAGGAAGACTGTTGAGCCAAAAACAAATTACAGCTCAGCGCTGACAGGCTGACCTCTGTCTTGGCTGTAAGGTTGAAGACAGATTTTCTTTTACAGTATGTTACATCACATGGCTGGTATATTTTGTATTTTCATTTTTCCACTACTGCATCTGTAGGTAATGTAAATCCCATGCAAAGGGGTTTAAAAGTTGACATGAGTTATGTGACACCAACTGTACACGTAAGGAGGAAAGTTTTGCCGTATTAAGAAGTGTTGCTAAAAAGTTCACTTTACTCAGGGAGTAGAAAACTTCGAAGGAAGTCGGTGCATCTTTACCACAGGAATCAGGGGCCAAAATTGTGTTCTGGGGACAATTTTTTACTTCCCAAAAAGTCCCTACTTGTTGATTCGTCTGAACATTGTTAGAGATGGATAACTCATGGCATTTTATTTAAGCCACTTTGCTCTTACAGTCAATCTCTGCAGTTGACCACAAACTCCCTTGGTCAACTTTAACAACTGGCCAACACTGCATTCCTGATCGACCCTTGTTCATTGTGTGTGTGCTTTTTAATTTAAGCGCCCACACAGACCTTGGGAAACAAGCCCTGGAGAAAGGTCTGGCACTGAGGAGCCAGTCTTTACAGGTACTTTCCACAACACTTAATGGGAGCACATCTCCAGCCACCATGTTGCTTCTTAGCAGGTTGATCCTGTCCATTCTGGTGTCATCACAACAACGTGAGCGAGCAGGGTTAGCAAATGCCTTGATGTGAGACTGCCTGTTGTCTGTCTCCTCTGGTTTCTCTTTGTAGTTAAGCATCAGACTATTTCTACGATATGCACGTTTAACACCACTGATCCTGCACTGCGCGTCATCGTCTTTTGTATTTATTATGCTGTCGTCTTTTGGAGTTATGCGTCATGTCCCTTGAGAGTTACCGTAGCTACTGTAAAGCAGTTGATGTTACTGTAATCGGGCTCGCCGCGGCCGGAGAAGTTATACCTCTCGGTGTACCGTTTCTTATTTTCTTGCTAGCTAAATTCAGTACGGCAAACACAGACGTCTCGACTTTTACTCGAGTAGCGTCCATCACTGGTTTGGAGGTTTGTGGCTGCACATAGACTCTTTAACTTCACTTTAACAAGGAACACGAATATCAGCACTGGACATAAATCTTGAGGAGCTGAATCATCCAACATGCACGTTAACTCCGGGGATACTGAAACATCAAATGTGTTTTTTTTAATGTTTCCTGAGACTGATGCCATGGGAAAGTGTTGGGAATAGAACCCACAAATAAACGTCAACACACAAACATGAAGACGTGAGCTCCAGATATCCTTTGCTTTTCAAGCTTTTGGGAATTCTAGTTGGTGTTTGTTGGACGGGAATGCAAATGTAAACAATCTTTTCTACAAAAATAAGATTGTTTCAGGTCACAATGAAACACAATCTCTTTGCTTTTTGAGAAAACCCGACTTAAGGATTCCAGCAGTGGCCTGAATCCTCTTGAGGCCCCCTGAGTTTTACTAATTTGACTCAGAGGAGCCCAAAAAAAAAAACCCCGGGCATAAACACACTGAAGTCTCTCTCTCTCACGTCTCTCATGTTTACAGCCCCCTGCCCGGTACCGTGTAAACCCCCTGCCCTCCTCCTCCCAGTTTACAAGATAGAATTTCAATCGTCTCTCCTTCTCCAAACTCGTAAACGGTGTAATGAGTTTCATTTGCTTCGGCTACGTTGGGCTCAAACCGCCGAGGTGACCGCAGCCGTGTTCATAAAGATCACAGGGAATCCTCGCACACACACACACACACACACACACACACACACACACACACACAAAGGAGCTCACTTCTGTTCAGCACATGCCCGCTCTGACTGGTGACTCCTACATTTGGTGTGAATTTCCAGGCCATTAATTTGAGGAACATCACTTCTAAAGGAAACTGGCTGACATTTGTGGTTCCTCTTTCAAACGCTCTCCATTAAAGCCTCTATTAAGCGGCCCACACTGCATAACTCACTGCAAAGACACATGACAACAACATGCTCTCCTGTCTTTTATTTCAGAAAACGCCCCTGGTATGTACATCAAAACACGCAAACACTTTAAAAAGAAACTCATTCTGTGAAAACAGATGATTGAAATAAAAGAGAAAAAGTGTTTACAGTACTTTCTTTGAGTTGTTGAACATGTTTTACAGACGATGCTTGAATATTCCTGCACAGCAAGTCAGTTTTTTTTCACATGCATATGTTGGGAGTGGGGCTGCACGGCGGTGCAGTGGTTAGCGCTGTTGCCTCACAGCGAGAAGGGTTCCTGGTTTGAATCCCCGTCGGTCAGCCTCTCTGTGTGGAGTTTGCAAGTTCTCCCCCTGGGATCGGCTCCAGCCCCCCTCAACCCCGAACCGGAAAAGCGGTATAGATAATGGACGGATGGATGGATGTTGGGAATTTAACATTTTGTTTAAGATACAGGGAAACGATCACTTGTACTTTTGTTTTTATGTCAAGTGTTTGTTAAAGTGAAAGATACCTCTGAGGTTGAATTAGAACAAAACTTCCTTTGTATTCAAAATGTGTTTTAATGCCTGAATTTTTTGTTTTTTAGTAGTTAGTAGTAAAAATGTTTTAACTCATACGCATCCATACAGTTGGTTTGAGCAGTTTGAAATCCTCCGCTCTTGGTTGTGATTGATATTAATTGTTGTATTATTAAAGGTGACTGTCATACATGAATGCTGTCAAAGACGACACGTGGCTCATTTGGATTGTTGTCAAATTTGGATGTCACTGTAAGGCTCTGTGTCCACTTAGCGTTTCTTCCGTTAAGAAGAGCGCTGGCTGTGCGCTCGGGAGCGCTTGCATGAAGCCTTTGTGCGCTGAGAAGGAAAGCGCTGCACGTTCGTCCTGTCTCTATGACAACAGTCTGTTGACAACGGCCGCTGTATGCCCGGCACTGCTCCATCACTTTTTACTGCATGTTTTTTTATTTGAGATCGTTTATTTCCCGATCAGACACGGAGCGAGGAGGATGTACAAGACATGATCTGTAGGCGGCAAAACTACAGAGAATATCATACATTTGGAAAAGAGCGCCGGTGATGTCAATGCCTACGGATCGCCCCTTTTTGAAAAGTTGAAGGATTTTCAACTTGAGCGCTCAGAACGGCCGCACAGAAAAGAAGACGCTGGGCGCCGCGCTTTTTCTCCAGGTGGCCGCTAGCTGCTGCAAACGCTCTCTCCTTATTAAAAACAATTGAGAAAAGACGCTAGGTTGACACGGGGCCTAAGAAAGCTTGGAGTGATTAATGCAATCTTTCAGATATTAAGTCCCAATAAAATGAAACACATGCCATGTTGATGTGTCAGACGTGTCTGTGATGCTGGGAACACTTAGCACTCGGTTATGTTTCCATCGTGTTCAAATCTCCAACATGTGCCTCTGTTTCATGAGGAGGATCTGAAGATTTTTGGTCCCTGTTTGCTTTGAATCGATGTCTAATGTGACAATAACTACAGCTGGAGGGGGGAGTGTTTCCATTTTCAAAACTTCAAGATGTGCAAATAATCAAGTATGCTCTGTAACGATTTTTTGGGGCATTTAAACGGCCTTAAATAGAGAATGCTTCTGGGTCGTTTGCTTTTTAAAGAAAACTACAAACTCTACCAAAAGGCAGCATGAGTAGAGATGAAGTTGTGTTTGGAGACATTTTTCCCAGAGGCACAAAACTGTATCTGAAGATGTTGGTAGGAAAATGACACAGAACTTTTTAAGGATTTAAATATATGTCCAGTCCTTGAGAGAAAACCTGCATCTTCCAGTCCTTGAACAGCGTCCATGTTTGCTTAATGTCCTTAAATGAATTGATTTCTTCAGTCGTGCCAGACTTCTGCTTTTATTTAAACCTCCTTAGAGTTCATGTTAATGCCTGTCAATGGGGGGGGGGGGGGGGGGGGAATTAACTTTCCCTGCATGTTTTCCGTTTTGAAATCCAAACTCCATCCAGATGTTTCATTTGCAGATGTTGCCCAGAGGTCAAAACATCTGTATATTTGTTTGTAAACTTCCAAATGATCTCTGCATTCATTTTCAGCGTACTTCTGGAACCTTTTTTTTTTTCTCCAGACACAAAGTATAAAAAAAACGAGGCGTTTGGGGGAAACTTGTCTGTTTGGGAGCTTATCCGACCCCGAGGGGATGAAATCACAGCGGCACCGGGGGTGAACGTGAAACCAGACACCTGAAAAATCTGTTGTAACGTTTAACGTTGAAAATGTCTCCGACTGGTAGAATGGACACAAATGCATCTTTTCAGATCCCAAGAAAACTTTACGTAACCACATTGAACTCCACACAAACTCGCTCATTCGAACAGCAGACGTACATTTCTCTTAAAAAACAAAAGGATTAAAAACAGTGAACTGTACAGAAACCACATCACCCCCCCCCCCCCCCCCCCCCCCCCCCTTATTAAACTGTTTTCCCCTGGAAACACTCGGCTAATGTTTTCCAAAACCCTCTCCTGCTCTCTCATTCCCTCCCTCGTTCGCTCCGTGCCTCGGGGCCGAAGGGGTCCGCTCCATATTGTCTTCATTAAAGCCGCAGAGCCTCGACCTGGTTTGGAAACTGTGTGTGTGTGTGTGTGTGTGTGAGAGGAGGAGGCTGAGGCTGCTGAGTCTTAAACCACATTCTTTAAATTCCCTGTAAACAAGAGAAAGAGAGAGAGAGAAATGAGAGGGGTGAGGAAGACGGGGAGGAGGAGGGGGTGAGGGTTCAGGGGAGTGGAAACACACATGTAATAACACACACACACACGTACACACGCACACACACATGTACACACGCACACACACACACATGTACACACGCACACACACATGTACACACAAAACAGGGAGGAGGAGGAAGGGAAAAAGGTCAAAATCATCGCTTCAAGTGGGTACAAAAAGAGGCTAAAAACACATATCAGACACCAGGACAAACCATAGATGGAAGCAGCGGGGAGGAGACATGCACACGCACGCACGCGCACACACACACACACACACACACTTTTGTGTCAGTGAAATGCAAAATAACATCTGGTCGGAGATATACAAGGATGCAAAAGAGGAAATCGATATGGAAATGACAACATTAAGCACTGTGACTTCATTTGCATGAGGACACACAGATTGGTTTACACTACACACACACACAAAGACACACTTCACACACACTACACACACACACACAAACACAAACACAATAGCTGCATTTTAAAGTCTAGTCGCCAGTTTTCTTTACATGTTAAACTGCAAACAATGCTGCTTTGTTTGTCCTTTGTTATGTTAAATTGCCTTATTGAGGGAAAAATCAACATGTCGCACACTTACAGACGCACACACACACACACACACACACACACACACACACACACACTCACACACTCTGGTTGGATGAGTAATGGCTCTGACAAACACCACACAGCCCTGATGCAGTGAGGGAGGATGTCCTGTTTGTCGACCATTGTGGAGCCGTCACTCTGCTCCTGTCATGTTTCAGCACACGCTGCTGACGACAACAACAACAACAACAACAACAACAACAGCTTTATCACAACGCACTGTGGAAACACTAATCTGTTTCTGGTGTTTGTCCGCTGGATGCTGATTATTCCGCCTCACTTTCTGTGTTTGTATCTCAGAGGAGGTGAAGACACTTGTGGCTCTGCAGCAGGTAACAGTTTGGCTACGGTTTGTTTTTTAACTGTTGTGGAGATCAACAAAAAAACCTCAGCCTCCATTTAAAAAAGTCTACAAGCTGCCAGAAGTAGACTAAACCACGATAACTGGACTTGGTCAACTGAAGCCACAATGAAGTCATCAAGATGAAACTGTACACTGTAAAAAACATGGACGTAGTCTCAGTGACGTCACCCATTGGTTTCTGAAGAGGCGTTCTGTAGACTAAAGATGGTGGTCGCCATGTTAGTGGTTTTGGCGTCTGCACCCCTGAAAATATCTAGACCATTTCAGGAGGACTGCTCCAGATATTCTCCTGACCTGGCTGTTCACATATACTCCTCACAGCAGGAGACTATCCCTGTCAGACGGGAGGCGGAGCCTTTAAGGTAAAACGTGACGTAAAAAAAAAAAAAAAAAAAACTTTGCAGAAATAGCGGACGAAGCAAAATAGTCCATTACGTGATGCTTTAATGAGAATACTTGTCTTATATCAACGGTACGTGTAGTTAAACAGAACCACAATGTCAACAAAAGAGCGGAGAACAACATACGGGCAAACAGAAAACGTAAAGCAGCCGTTTAATTTGGTGCGCGGAGATCGTAGCGGTCGCGTGCAGACTAAGCACGGACTCCAGTCACAGGATATAAACGTCACCCCCCCTCCTATTGGCTCGAGTTGAATTCTCCGGAGAATATCCTGCTGCGTTCTCACATCAGCCCACTCGGACTTGCTACGGAAAAAATACTAGGGGTCTGGCAGGAGAAACTCCGGGTGAAGTCCGAGCCAAAAATTCGGCTGCTTGTGTTCACACATGCAGCACCTCCGGGAAACTTTTTCAGGAGTTTTCTGCAAGTGTGAAAGCCTTACTTGATGCTAGCTTATCCAACGTAACTCGGACAGGAAATACGTCACGTGACCCGCAGTTCATTATGTTGCTAACAACATAACTATGGTCAGGTACATAGTATGCTGTATATACTGTTTGAGTATGAAGTAGGCAGCTTTTCCCCGTCTTTGTTGAGTTGTTAAATATGAAGAGTTCACTTTGGTTTTTGAATGTAGCGATGGGCTTTTTTATTTATTTTATAGGCTCATAGATGAATTGAAAAGTATCAATAAGGAAATAGTTGCAGTTCCCCCCCCAACCCCGCCCTCTCATCTCTTCTCCATCTCTCTGCTTCTCTTCTCTTTCCAGATGTCGACGGTAAATTCAGCTAAAGTGTCGAGCGACCGCGGAGGCCTCGGATATTTACTACCTGCTCACGTTAATCTATCACAGAACCTGTGGGTGGGTGAACTACACCTACACGTGGTTGTATTTCTCATATTTAAGTTTGTACGTGTATTTTCTCTCGGAACATATTTTATCTCCAGGGTGTGTGTGTGTGTGTGAACGTGTATCATCTTATTTCGTGAGTTTGCGTGACATGACAAGCAGCTTGTCAGCAGCAGCGGGGAGAATTAACGAGCGCGAGTAGCGGGATGTAAAGGCGCTGAAATATCTCCATGCTGACACACAGATAAGATACAGTCACACACTCACGTCACACTGATGAAGCTGAACACACACACACACACACACACACACACACACACAACACAGCCCCCCGGGGAAATCACGCTACCAGACCCTCGTAAACACGGGGAGTTGTGAATACACAGTCAGACAGCTGCTGCCGTCTCTGACAATCACCTAATAAAAATAAAATCACATTTTTAATTAACACAAGCCTCAGTGCGTTTGTTTGAGAGGGGGACTAAAGGAAAGACCGAGTAATCCATAAACTTAGAAACACTAAAAAAACACCAAAGAAGCACATTTATTATTTGTTGTGTAAATGCTTTTTCAAAGTGTATTATATGTTTATTCCTGAAACCAGTAAGAGGAGAATTCTAAGACCAGTTTTATTGGGACTAAAAATAGGAGCTGCCTCATGAGCTGACTTGGTTGGGAAGGCTCTATAGCCCAGTTTCCACCGGAGGAACTTTCCCCCAGAACTGTGGTCTTTTTGAAGACGTGCGATTTCACCAAATCTACCAGGGTCTAAAATTGGATCTGGGGTAACAGATCTACCCCTAAAAAAGACCCTGCTACTCTGCTAGGGGGGTAGTACTTTCTGTGTTGATCTTTTAAGCCGCGATATCATTGTGATGTAAGAAACACTAATATTTGATCCACATTTAAATATTTCTCCTAATAATTAGTTTTTAAAGGTGACATATTCTCCTCCTTTTCAACAAGTGTAAATAAGTCTCAGAGCTCCTCAAAACATGTGTGTGAAGTTTCTTGTTCTAAATCCACTCTGATCCTGTATTTGATCATGCCTATAAACCCCTCTATTTCAGCCCTGCTCAGAACAGGCTGTTTCTGTGTCTGTAGCTTTAAATGTAAATGAGCTGTGTCTGACCACGCCCCTCTCTGGAAGGGCTTTGGCGGCTCGGGCTTTCTCGCTCCATCTCCTATTGTTTACGGTGAGAAGGCAGACTCAGAGGGCAGAACAAACACCTAGCTGTGGGAGTGTCACCCACCTGGGGGAGGGGTTACTGCCCTTTGTGATGTCATGAAGGGAAAATCTCAAAACAGCCTGTCTCAATCGGACAATCGACGAAATTCAGGATTTTGCACGTCCGAATTGGCTTCATTCCATACCATCTAAGCACCTGATTAGCCTAGCTTAGCATAAGATGTGAACAATGGATTTGCCTTCTTGTGCTCGTTTAACATTTTGGTTTGGGAAATCTCACATGCTGAACAAAGATGAAAAAAGAAACGATTTCTGGAGGTGACCACTTTAAGATTGAAATCTTGACGGTGTATTCGTGCCAGCACACGGAGCAGATGTGAGCGCACACACACAAAGCATACATACAGACTCATACTGGCGAGTTTCTCAGGGAAACCAGTGTTTATAAGAAGCACGGCCAAACCAGAGAAACACTTATCCACCCCGATGATGTCATGTGGATTAGTTTGCCGAAGGGCGCGTGTGTGTTATTCTGTGTTCGTGTGTGTGCAAAAGTGACTTGAGCTTGCATGTACTGCATCTTTATTTAATCAGAGACAGAGACAAACTGACACGCACATTTACTCCTGTATTTAAAAAATCACAACGCGCTCACTTTTTTGGTGTCTGCTTGTTTTGTGGCGAAGCGTTTCGTGACAGAAGTCATTCGTCAGAGAGTCGTTTCTGATGTGACAGAATGAAGGATTGAGGAGACGAAAAACGAAAGAAAGACAGAGGACATGAAGTAGATGTGACAGGTTGAAACAAAGATCACAAACTACAGTGAAAGAAAGAAGTGGAGGCAGTAAATGGAGAAAGAAAAATCCCCTGAATCCACGTATGAGGGGGTGAAATTTAGAAACATGAACAAATGGTCAGTCGAGCAAAATTGGATCATGTTTGTCCAGCAGTGGAGACAAGCCTGCCAAGAAAAAAGCAACAAAAACACTATTTTTTAAATGTATTTTATAGAAAAAAAGACAAGAAATTCAATGCATTCGAGGAATAAATGAAAAACCTGTAAATGTGTAAGCGCTAAACTGAAAATGCAGTTGCAGCAGTTGCAGGGAAGATAACAAGAAATGCAGATGTGCAGCAGATGCAGCAGCCAAACACACAGTGTTCCCACTTTGTCTCCATCTTTTCCTCGTCTGTATTTCATTACTCCTCCTTTTTTTATTCCCTCCATCCACTCGTCCGTTCATCCAGCTCCTTCTGTCGCCCCTAATAAAAGCCGTATGACTGCGAACCAGCGATACGTTCGACCCCTCCTGTTGTCATGATTTAATGCGAGCCAGCAGCCCGGATGAATTTCGGCAAATAAACTCTAAACTCCTGCTCCAGCGATCAGGATGTGACCTGGAGTTTTTTTCGGAGCACAGAACTTATTAATGCTGATGTGATTAAAGCGCTGCTGCGTCCAACAGAGTTTTTATCGTTGCTACAATCAGTCGAGCGGTTCCGTTAAATGACGATTACGCTGCTAATTGATTCCACGCTCGCTCTATCGGGTGTACAATTTGTGAACACGTGCTTCTTCCTCCGTTTGGGCTTTTCATTCACACTCAGCTGAAGTTTTCCACTGAAGAAGAGTGAGATGGAAACAGTTTGGAAAGTAAAAAATGAGCGTTATGTTATTTAGACATAACCAGAAACCTGTCAAGGCAACTCTTTATGGTCACTTTATTGAAGTGAATGTGACGTCCGGATACAGCTGTTCCTCAGTGCACGCTTTACTGAACAGGAGAGACGAGTTCTTCTGTTAGCAGTGTGATGCCAGCAGTGCCTACATGTTCTAGGATGCATTGCAACACCAATATCTACGTCAGTCCGCTACGTTTCCACCCCCATGAACTTGGCTCAAATATTCATGGCTTAAATCAAATCAGCCAAAACCACAGTTCAATGACTCTGAAATCCTCTGCACTCATTTGTTTGGAGGCCATCTCTTTGTGTTTGAGCGTACTTTCTTTTTTTTGTAGGCGAACAATGAAAGGCGCTAAAAAAAACCCAATAACAACAGAAAGCCCCAGGGTCTACTGTATATTAAAAAGTAGGCTTTCTAAGAATCTCAGATGTACACATTTTGGCCCGGGTTTGAATCTGACCTGTGTGTTTTGTGTACTATAACACTGAATAAAACGAAACTTAAGCTCATACTTTCAACAAAACCTTTCAATATCAAATAAAGTGAAGTGGCTGGATTTGAAGGATGGCATTCCTCTCAGCTTCTTATCATGCCACAGTGTTTCATCACCTTTGCTTCGATGGGAGAATGAATGACTGCTGCGTCAAATCAAACACTTCCCTGACTGAGGGGAAAGCACCGACGACTTCCTGTAGGTCTGTGGTTCACACTTCAACACACCGGATATTCAACATTTACGAGACACTAAAGGATCAAACGCAGACTCTTTTTTTCCCCCCTTAAAAAAAACCCCTGGCTTTATAAAAGTTTAACATTCGGAAAAATGAACTGGAGTCGTAGACGTACTCCTGACCTCAACTCCTTCAAACTGCTCTCAACTTTTGCCTAAATTTCACCCCGCTGCAAGATCTCTCCTGGGTGCTGCGGGCTGTCAGCGGCGAGACCAAAAGGCCCGACTTCATCCTGAACCACATGACTACACACACACACACACACACACACACACACACACACACACACACACACACACACACACACACACACACACACACACACACACACACACACACACACACACACACACACACACACACACACACACACACACACACACACACACACACACACACACACACACACACACACACACACACACAGATCTATATACGAACAAATGTGTAGATGAATGTATAGAAAGAAAAGGATGCAAAGAGGGGAAAATACCACATGAACCAAGACCCCGCCTCTGAATCTAAAGAGGTTGTGGGTTAAAGAAAAAAGGTCGACAGTCCAGTCAAACAAACACAAAAGGATGTGAAAGAGCCACATGCAGGGAGGACGAGAAAGAAAAAAGAGAAGAAGAAGAAGGAGTCGTACTTTCATCCCACACAGGGACGTATAGAAACAAGAGCAGACACATGAAACCACACATGAAAAGAACCACACAGAGAGAGAAAGGCTTTAGGTGAGCGAGGGTTCAAGGAGTCTCACACACACACAGACACCTGTTTACCCTCCCAGACACAAACACACACACCTGTGCAGCCACACACACACACACACACACACACACACACCTTTGATGGTGCTGATGACCTGGTCCAGGTGTTTAGAGTCGTTGCGGTCGGGTCTACAGCTTGGGCTGATCTCCAGCGAGTAGTCAGGTCCATATTCTGTAAAAAACTAAAAACAAAAACACAACATTCATCATTACCACCGCTTGATTTATTGGTTTTTAAATATTTCTTCTGTTCCCCCCCATTATTCTCAGTCGTACTTTCATCCCTCACATCTGCTCAGAGACGCTGCAGACAAACGCCAAAGTACATTTCATCCTTTTGTGTCTGCTTTTTTTTTTTTGGTGAAGAATGCGGCTGTTTTTCCTGGAAAATTTGTATAATGAAGAGTTGGATTGTGAATCTGAGTGGTGATGAATATTTACACTGGCTTTCAGACTTGAAATAAATTCACAACAGTGGAAAACATCAAAGGCTCTCTTCTCAGACATCTCCTTGTCATTCTTTTAGGCTCATTTAATAGATTTGTATCCTCAAAGATCAGAGTAATCAAGCGCACACTACTCTGATCTTGAAAGGTGTCTGACTCTGCTCTAGCTGCACCCTGGAGGAGTAGCACGGCTGTGCACAGGGCAGCCATCGATCCTATTTAAGTAGCTGGAGTGGTTAAGCAATAGCAAAGACGGAGTCATGGTAGTAGTCATAGTACTGTAGATGGCACTTTTAGGCTTTGAACCTCATGCTCCATGGGTGAAGAGCCCCAGATAAATTTCCCACTTTGTGAGACAATAAAGTTCATCTTGAATCTGGCTAACTTTCAATGTCAACGTCCAATCGTAGCCCCTTTCCGATTGTGTTCCCTCAACAGTGCCGTAACTAAGCTCAGCCATCATCACGTCTTTGTACATTTATATTGATTCAAAGACGGCGTTACATTCAGTCCCAGTGTTTCTATTCACATTGAGTTACGGCGTTGCAGAAGCACGACGTGTAGAGAAACAGCAACAGCTCCACATTCACACACACTCAGACTTCCATTAGTATTCCAAGTATGCACAAGTATTCAATATAGCGGGATGTGAATGATACGTGAACACATCATATGGCAGACCAGTACATCCATCATCCCATCCATTATCTTTAGCACTTTTCCCGTTCAGAGTCGCCAGGGGATGGACTGGAGCCGATCCCAGCTGTCATTGGGCGAGAGGCCAGGGTACACCCTGGACTGTTCGCCAATCAATCACAGGGCGGACATATAGAGACAGACAACCAGCCACACTCACATTCACACCTACGGGCAATTTAGAGTCACCAATCTAAGAATGCACCCAACTGTAGTGTATCATTTTGCAGCTATTGGTCATAAACCAAAGAATTGGACAATTACTATTTTGAAGCTATGATGGCACCAGAAGAAAAGTTCAGGATCACAATTTCCAGTTCTTCATCTTAAAGGAATCAAGAATGGCTTTGCCAAATTTTGTGGCAATCCATCAAATAGTCAAAGAGATTCGCCTCAAAACCATAAATACAAACCTCATGGTGGCACAGGACTAAAAAAAACAAAGCTTTCTCAATGACATTGGGATTTGTCGTCAGATCACTGGGAATATCCGAACAAACTTTTATGGCAATCTGTCCAATATTTGACGAGATATTTCAGTCTGGACCACAGTGACTAAAAACACACATCAGAGCTTTCAGATGGACACATGTTTCATATATTTTCTGAGCTCGTTGTGTTGTGTTGTCTGAGAGTTGCATTAACACAAACAGATATATGAGACAGTCGAGTCTGGTTCATGTAAAGAAAAAAAAAAGAATTTAGAACAAAGAAGAAGAACCACAGATCAGTCAAACGTCCCTCTTGGCAGCCTGGGCCTCACCAACACGAATAAAGATGAGATGATTTCAGCAAATACCAAAGACTCCTGGCATTTCATGCAGAGTCGAACCATTTCCACGAAACAGAACCAGCCAAAATATTGAGGGGAAAAGAGAAGAGAAAAGAAAAACAGGTGGAAATCCAGTGAATGGGTTCACCCAGAAGTTAAAACCAGAGCTCATCAGTTGAACAAACACATTTCCAGGGAATTTTTTAGGCCATGACTCAGTGCCATGAGAGCAAAACAAACTCGGAGGCCAGGTCCGACCACAAGTGCGTCAGTTCATTGGTGTGACTGTTGTGAAAGCCCTGGACTACAAGGACTCAGGAGAACAAACCAAGAGAGCAAATAACTGACTGAGGGCTAAAACAAATCACCTGGAGTTCTCCAACCGTGCTACACGTGCAAGAGTTTGTCTCTAAAGTTAGATGGCCAAAATTTGCTTCCAATTATCTGTTCTCATATCATATTCAAAAGTTGAGCATGAGAGTTTATCTTTGACCTCTGAAATAGTTTTTCACGGAAGGTAGAGTTCATCCATCACCATTCACAACATCCTATAGTAAGTATGGTAGTGTTGTAGTCAAGACCATGCTAACCGACGCCAAGAGATACCCGAGACCGGGACAAGACCAAGACATTTAGGGATCGAGACCGAGTAAAGACCGAGACCAAGGCATCACTTATTAGTGCTGATTAAAATGGAGTTTGTCCATTTTCAAATTTGGAGTATAAAATCAACCAAGGAGAAAGTCATTGTGTCCTCAAGTTCCTCAAATTCTAAATGTCTACCTGTCTCTGTGTGCATTTCCGCACAGTTCCAATGCTTTGCAAAGCGAATGGTTCATGTTCAATAGAACATTTCAAACAACTTCCCATTGCACAGCAAGTTGTTGGGATCGCAATGCATTTGCAAGTGTGCTTCTATAAAACCGGCTTAATTGATTTCACAATGATATCTGTTGGAAAATAGAGCTCGCTGTAAGTGTTTTAACAGGAACTACCCACTAAGGAGTTCCCTGAGAGCTAAAAAGGTTCCTCTAAACGAGGTTCTAGGAACTAACATAGTTCATAGTTCCTGTGGTGCGGAATCGATAAAAAAGGAGGAGGGTCCCAACAGTTTTTAGAACTATGAAAAAGTTCCTGCAGTCTGAAAACGTCTGACTTTCTAAGAATGCTTGTTGCCTCAAAAATAGACCGATGCCGTTGGTTGGGTAGATTTGCTTGATAGAATAATTTAATTTAAATACCACTTGAAGAGCGCAGACCCCTGCTGAGACCATTAGTCCAGTTTTTCTATCATGTCCACAAGCGAGACCACTTTATATGCCTGGGTATATTTCCAAACTACACAAGGATTCAATTTGATCATTATTATTGCTTCTTTGTGAGTCAGATTGGGATTGTTCATAATGTAATGAGTTCTTCTTCCTTGGCGTATTCTCAACTCTGCTAACACGTTTCTTGAAAACCGAGCCGAACGTTTCCCTATATCCACTGACCAACACACAGATCATACAACTGGTGAAACAGCAGACTCATTTTCTGCTGTTTCACAATCTTTTCAGACCTGAAGGTGAATGAAAAAAGCTCCGTTAGCTTTCCTCAAGATATCGGTTTGCTTTCCAAAGTTTGTGCAACCAGCCCATAATGATTTCCACAGGAATGTCTGGTAATTTGAAAGACAGGGATCTCTTTTTTTGTGATTGGAACTCTTTCCTGGATTAGATGAGTGCCATTAGAGAAGACTTCAGATGGCTTATTACACAACACACACACACACACACAGGCCTGAACAGATGTACACAAACACACAGCTGAGCCAAAGCGCAATGCGAGTGTACTTTTGTGTACTTGAAAGACAAAGACGACTCTGTCTTCGTTTAATAACTCTGTTTAAATGTGTGAGTCAGACAGAGGGAATGCGTGTGTGCTTGTGTGTAAAATGTGGTACATGCATACAAAGGTAAAGCCCTCTGAATGTGTGTTTGTGTGTGTCTGTTTGGGGTGTGTGCGAGTCTGTTTCCAATTAGCTCCGATGAGTTTTCTGTGTCTTACCTCCGGTCTCAACAGAGCGCAACATGAGAGAAGTTACTTAACACACACCCGCAATGTATTCCCATGAACCCAGTGCTCTGTCTCCTGCTGTCCAGCTTCACGAAAACACACACGAATTGTACACACACACACACACTCTTGCTGCATGCTTGTTTGGCTTGGATGACCATGGGGAGAAATGTGAGAGGAAGGGAGGACGAGACACTCCTAAAAGAAACATTTTCCTATTATGCGTCTTTAATATTCTTATACTTCTCAGACTACAAAGACTTTTAAAATATGATTTTAAAAAAAAATGCTGGAAATTGAGCGTATGAGACTTTAGTGCACGATCCAATGATGCAGGACATCTACGTCACCTATACAAGGTCAGGAGACAGAAAATACTCTCTGACTGGCTCCAGTGTCTTCAGCAGAGACACACTGTGAGATTAATAGCGGAGGGTCTCGGCTTCTTTACCATGGACCTTAACATGGACCCTTTGCCCATCAATCACTGTTTGTAAAAACATGGGAAACTCTGGCCATGATGCAAGGAACGCTCTGTGTTTGTGATTCAAAATGTATTTTAAAAGTGTTGTCTGGCTTATATGCAGGCATTCACATTGATTTTGCAATGGCTTAATATTGGTGACCCAGTCTGTGAATTCACATTGCGTTTCGACACGGGAAGCGCAAAGAGAGCACGGCACAACACGCGCTCCACATACACACACAGTCAGACATGCACACACACACAGAGCTGCGCTCCCACACTGGGCTCCTCTGATCCCGTCTCACCCAGGTAACACCTCCGTTACTACCTCCATGCATGGTACTGTTTTTATTTTATGTTTGTATTGTACCAGTCTCAGAACACCTTAGAAAATGGGTTAGCTTCTAGAGGCTAGAGCTAACACTCCTGGGCTTGGAGTATACTGAATATGTATGTATATATATGACTTCTAAACGTTTAGTAAAATCGCCAACCGTTTAAAACGTTAATTTGTTGTTGTTTTTTAAACGTGGTAACTGCGCATTTCACTGCACAAAGCACAGAGCAACAGCTGTTCAGCGAATGTCAGCAAAAGTGTACGTCTGCAACCTGGAGCCTGGAGCCCTCTCTCGTCTTTTTGACCCAGCACACTTACCGTTGTAAATTTCTGAAGGGGCGGATCGCTTAACGGCATTATACTATTTTGGTAGTTGTAGTAGTAGTAACTGAAGATATATAGGCAGTAGTAGTAAGTATAGTACTGATAGTCATACCCACAGCAGCAGTAACCGAAGTTGCACTGTAAAAACCTAAATGAGGGTTTAAAGATTCGACCGGTTGTTATTAAAAACATGGTGTACCACTGACTCTCTTTCCTGCCAAGCGGCTGACACCTCTGTCAGCGAAACACTCAGTCACACTGGACGACAGAAGAGGACGTTGTACTGTACCAACGTTTGGTTCAAAAGAAGTTTAGCTGACTTCACCGGAGCTGAAAGTGTCGGAGCAGCCAGCAGACAGGATGTCGGGCTGCCCTCCGTTTCCATTACCTCTCTCTCTGTTTGATTCACTGTTCGTTCTGCAGTTTTTTGGTTATTTTGAGAGCTGGTTTGTAAAAGTTTAAAGCCTGCTATGCTGTTGCTTCTCTCTTGCGTCAGTGTACAAAGATGCAGCAATACAAAGAGGGTATACTCTATGTCTTTATATGTCTATATTGATGTTACAAGAACAGATCCATTAATCATTCTGTGTTTGTTTGTGCAAGCATATTGTGGTATGAATGAGCTGGAAAACAGAACATGTACATCTGAGTGAAAAAGCTCGAGTGTGTTATTTCATGCACGAACCCATCTGTGGACAGCAGTGAGTGTGTGTGTGTGTTTGTTTTTACAGCCATCAGCAGGATCTCCAGTTATGAAGGATGCTGAGCTGCACAGCGGAGGGGAAAACGTCTCAGAAAACAAATGGACTGTGTCTGCTATCAAGCCGCTGTCTAATAAATGTTTTCAACAAAATGACCCTTTGCCCAAATCACAGTCACAGAGCGCACGTACACATCTCGCTCTTTTTTTTGCACTTGGACGCCTTCCAAACCCGCCAGATCTCCTTATCTTTACGTTTTTATGAATGTCATCCAACAAATGCTGTTTTTTAAATATTATGAAAGCTTAGATTTAAAAAGAAAAGTTTTCCCAACCAAACAAACTAAAATAGAAACCATATATAGCGTTACTTGCGTGAGTACGGAGCCTTCAATTGTGTTGGTTTGATTCTCAACCTGCCCAAAACCCTGACTAGTGCTAACTTTTGGTTGCTGGAGCCACGTGACAGAAACTTTTTGTTGAAACATCTCCTACGACGAATCGTTCATGGAAGAAGCTTCTCGTCAATGATGCATGGAAACGATCAAAATGAACGCCATCGGAGCTCTACAAGCTTTTGAAACAGCGACAGGAGCAGGTTTATATAAAATGGGAAAGATTGCACTTCAATAGATGTATTCAAAGGTTGAACATAGCCGACCTCAGCATGTCTCTGAATGTGTGTGACTGTGTCTCTGTAGAGGCAGACAGGCACGGGATGAGAGATGGAGGGCACGCTGTTATTAATCGATCAGAGATGATGTTGATCTCTCGGATGAATATAAAAACAATCTAAAGCCCATGACTGTTTTGTCGTGTGTGTTCGTCAAGTTTACAACGCTGCTCTAGACGGTTTTTATGATCGGTGACGTATGATGTAAGAGCTTGATTAATTACCGCCAATTTGATAATTTTGTTATTTTTCTGTGATTCGTAAATCCAAATTGACGTGTCATTTTTTTAAGCTCTAGTTTTGACTCTATCAAAAAAAAAAAAAAAAAGGTTCAGGGATGATTGGAAAAACCAAAGTGCAAATTTAATAAAAACAAAGCCGTTGGGTTCATAAAAACATGTTGCCTAATAGGAAAATTAAGCTGAAGATAAGAAGCGATGAATGATGAATCATCCATCGTGTCGGATCAAGCCCGTCCATGAACTTGAAAGAAAAACAGACGCTAAAAACACAACACAGTCATGACTCCCCAAAGGAAACAAGACAGGAAACAAACGCTCTCAGCTCATTGTTGGTACATCCCGACTCCCTTCGACAACTTTCACTGCCGTGATTTGATTAAATACTCAACAACAGTGGAGTTTTTATTAACTTATATCGATAAGAGATGAATAGAAAGGGGATAATCCCCCCCCCCCCCCCCCGCTTCGTCTTGACAAACACACAATTTCACACACTCTACCGATGTGATGTTTCCGGCGATTGAGCCCGTGACTCTGGGAGCCGACACATCCCTGACGGCAGCTAGGGGCAGGACAGGAAGTGGCTGCAGACAGGAAAAGAGGAAGTAGGAAGTAAAGAGGCGGGACGCTTCCCCGCTGCCAATCTGAGACCAGAGACGTCCTCCCTTCCTGTGTGGCTCAAAGACGGACACACATCTGTATTTTTTTTATGTTTCTCTCACTGGAGAGTTGCTGTTGGTGTTTTGACAAATGTAGATACTTAATGGCTACGACAAATTCTATACAACTCTCTTATTATCTTAAATCATTTCTACTTGCGCAGCAAAAGAGCCGACATTATAGCCTGGTCAAGGACTTCTAATCCTCGGCCAATATAAAAAAGTCCTTTAATTGTAGCAGAATGAAAAGAAAAGGTTGGAAAATGTGAAAAAGGTGGCTGCCAACAAGTCCTCCAAACTAAAAACTTTGTTTCTTATTCTTTTTTTGCCCAAATTTGCTGTTTGGCGTGGAGACACTTCATACCTAAACACTGAATCTGAATGGGTAGGACACATGATGAAGGCTCTGAATTGGTTTTGGTTTGATTTGGTTGAAGCACGATCTTAACTAAAAGTTTCTTTACGTACGAAAAGACAAACGTGACTTTACTAAGCGACTAAACTTTCGTGACTTTTCGTCTCTATGTTTACATGCATGTAATAAGTAATTACAAACATGACTTTACTTAGACCAGTGGTTCCCAAAGTTGGGGTCGCAAGACACTGAGAGGGGGGGGGCCGCGAGATTCCATCCAAAACATATAAAAATTATTTCACCAATTACTGTAAAAATATATACAGTAGTAGTTTACGAGATTAAGAGTGTTCGGCTTCTAGCGTTTCTTACAATACATTTCTAAAATAATATTAAGGTGTTCGGGCTGCTGTTCTAAAGCCAGTGTTTGGATAGGCCTAATAGAGTGCTATCTGTTCACAATGTTAAATGTTTTAACCACCTCCAGGAACACTGGGGGTCCCCAGTCTCTTAACTAACCCTCAACAATGCTGTTCCTCTACACCACCCTTCACTAGAAATGAAAAATGAGTAGAGATAACAACAAGGTCTGAAAGTAGATCCAAAATTGATGTGGTTGTTTTGGAAATAACAGTCTGCACATCAGGCAAATCACAGTGCCAGTTTCCGTTTGAGAGTATTTATAGCTAATACAATATGTGTTTAATGGTCTCGCAGTGGAGACAGGAAAGAACTGAGCTCCTGAAAGAGGCGAAGGCACTGTATGTGACAAAGGATATGAGCTGGATTCACACCAGAAACATTGTGAGTAGATGGTCTGCGTGTTGGGCAGTGGGACAGCCGCAGGAAGTTTGGATCTGTGGTTTGTTTTTAATCGGAGCAGCGCGGCTGGGAGGAACTCAACTGCTGGGAAATGTCCGAAAACAGAATTAGAGAAGAGGAGGGGGTTGGGATGTTGAGGAGGGGGAATAAGTAAGAAAGCCTGACAGCCAGAGGACTGTTTAAAGCTTGACAGGATGCTTAAAAGGCATTAAAGTCACAATTAACCGATAATAATGACAGTCTGACAGTTGTTATGCTAACAAGCTAATATTTACATAAGCATAATAATAGTGTTTTTTATAGGGCAGGCAAAGGATGACATTTTTTTAATTGCGATTTGTGGCTGAATGTCAATAGTTAATCTAGTTCATCGCATTTTTAATTAATCGTTAGCCTGTTGATGACCTAGCCTTATAACGTCTTAGCATGTTAGCTTGCTAACCGCCATACGACAGCTGCTAACATTGCTAAAAGCCAAAATGGTGATTTCAATTTAACTTGGTTTGTATTGTCTGTTGACCGAGAGTCTATGGTTGGGACTGGGGATCGAACCCGCGACCTTCCAGTTGAGAAACGACCGATTCCCCCACTGAGCCACAGCCGCCCCAACTGA
Source organism: Tautogolabrus adspersus (assembly GCA_020745685.1). Lineage (NCBI taxonomy): Eukaryota > Metazoa > Chordata > Actinopteri > Labriformes > Labridae > Tautogolabrus > Tautogolabrus adspersus. Next base: position 17,571,234 of record CM036556.1, on the reverse strand, counting down.
GTGATTAGAGGCGTTTGTTAGCTTACTTTTGGGCTCCGTCAAAGCTTTGCTTACCGTGAGATGTGGTATTGGGATGTGAGCAGAGCCTCAGGCACAAATATTTATCCACTTATTGTGATTAGTTTAATCCTCCTTGACTCCTAAGATCCGCGAGGTTTACCATACCAGGACAAGGTAAATAATGCTACCACTTGGGTCAGCCGAAGAAATGTTTTTCTAGCTATGTTGGCTTAAAAAGGAGGAAATTCCAAATAAACTTCAGAACCAAACCTAATGGGACTTCTGTCCTCACTTGATATCCTTCTCCTTTTCCCAAAGCATCACAAAACTTTCCAAGATTACTTTTGCTACTAGCTGCCCTTACATTGAATTTGAACCTCATAAAAGGGAAACCGTGTGGACAAAAACTTTGCAACTGAATGTTCTTGGAGGGTTTCAAGTAAAATAGAAGATATCTCAGAGTAGGTTAAAAAAGCAATCCCAATGGTCCGCCAATCAGTAACACTAACTAATCTTTGACCTCCGGCTTTTTTTAGAACAGTCCCATGTTGCTACCCTCTGATTCACACGCAGATTGTCTCCGCCGCCGTCACACAATGGGGGGGGGGTCAAAAAGGATCAGCTAACTGCTACCAGACAATACAAGTCAACAGGGAAGGTTAATGACTTTCGATCCTGCAGCTTGATTCCCAGTTCAAACAACAGAAGGCGCCTTTACTTGTGTTTTCATAAGATATTGAAGTTAAACACGTTTGACAGAAGCAGGGCCATTGTGTGGGTTATCTGCGGTGTAATATTTTGTCTGGCAATCAGGGAATATTACAGCACTATTGTACGATGTGACTGGCAGAGTCTGATGG